>CM050165.1:256085311-256661324 GCA_027410445.1 Discoglossus pictus
AACCCAGAGTGTAGGCCAGCAGGATTAATGAATATTTTAAACACAAACAAAACCACCAGCCACCTCTATAATGTTTCTCCACACTTGTAGACTCATAACATGTTTCTACATGATGGCTATGCTTTGTACTGGGTATGCAATTCCTCAGACCAGCCAGTCATAGTCCATTTGATAGCCACAATCAAAAGCTTGCAATCTCTGACTTCATGATGAGCAGCACACTTGTTTGGTGCTTAACAAAACAACAGCATTGTGGTTTCATCTGGCAGTTCTGTTGCTGTTTAATATATTAAATATGAAGAAAGAAAGATATTTTATCAGTAGATTCCTATGGCTGCTTGAATTCTATACTTTGACCCATTATACGTGAAGTGGTGACCTTTTGTTTTTGCCAAACAAAACAACCTAACTAGCATTATAGAACAGACTCTCACAATGATTTGTTATAAAAGATACCTATACATTTGGAAAAGACACTAACTCACCTATCATGCTGGACTTTATTTATAACTAGCGAATTGCCCGTCAAAAAATGATGGCAATGAAATTGTAAGTGAGCTAATGGTGTTTGGTGTGTAATAATGAAATATGTAATACATTAATAAATGAATATACTTTACCTATTTTGAAGCATTGTGTTGAAGAGCTGTCAATGTGTTTTCATGTTGCTGCAGCATTAGTGGTGTGGAGCTGCTGTGTAAGCGTGATGAATGTGTGCAGTGTAATATTGTGCGTGCGCGAGACCAAACCGTTAGCGTAGTGATGTAGTTCCGCATTGGCGTAAAATGGTGGGTAATCTGTGGTAACTCTTTTATTTTTATTTATATGAAGGTGTAACTTGCTTTTTTGAGGTCCTGGATGGTTCCTCTTGCTGTAGGTAAGCTTTTTATGTGTGTGTTGTGTGTATTTATTGTGTTTTAAATATTTTTATGTTCGCGTGTTGCATCCTATTTTTGCGAGGTCGTAATGTGTGCTAACGTGTCTGGTATGGTGTTTGCGTGTGTAGCCTTGTTTTTGTTTTGCTCGGCAGCCATTTTTTCTGTCGCTTATCAAATTTTTTCTTTTATTTTGAGTGAAATGAAGGTGTAAGTTGCATTTTTGAGGTCCTTGATGGTCCCTCTTGCTGTAGGTAAGTTTTTGATGTATGTGCTGTGTGTATGTATTGTGTTTTGAATTTTGTAATGTTCGCGAGTTGCGTCCGAGTGTTGCGAGGTCGTAATGTGTGTTAACGTGTGTCGTATGTTGTTTGCGTTGCGAGTAAAAGTTTACGAGGGTCGTAATTGGTGTGTCGTGTTGTTTGCAACGTAAAATTTGCGAGGGTCACAGTTGCTGGCATGGAGCGCAGAAGGGCCTTCGGCGCTCCATGCCAGCAACTGAGGCCCTTGCCCGCTGCCCTCGCTTCGCGACCGCCGCGGCTCGCTATGCGAGCCCGCAAGCGTTAGCAACAACTCGCATGCTAACAACTATATATGTGACTAGCGAATTGCCCGTCAAAAACTGACGGCAATGAAATTGTAAGGTAGCTAATGCTGTTTAGTGTGTAATAATGAAATATATAATACATTAATGAATATACTTTACCTATTTTAAAGCATTGTGTGGAAGAGCTGTGAATGTGTTTTGATGTTGCTGCAGCATTAGTGGTGTGGATCTGCTGTGTAAGCGTGCTGAATGTGTGCAGTGTAACACTGTGCGTGCGCGAGCCCATACCGTTAGCGTAGTCGTGTACTTCTGCATTGGCGTAAAATGGCGAGTAATGTGTGGTATACGTCTGTATCGGAATATCCGTAGGTGTTTTGTGGTGTTTTGCGAGTTTCTTGTGGTGTTTTGCGAGTTTAGAGTGCTGTAGCCTCGTTTTCGTTTTGTTCGGCGGCCATTTTTTCTCTCGCTTCGATTTTTTTTTAGTCTCTAAACTGTTTTATTTCGAGTAAAATCGAGGTGTAAGTTGTATTTTTGAGGTCCTGGGTGCTCCCTCTTGGTGTAGGTAAGTTTTTTATGTATGTGCTGTGTGTATGTATTGTGTTTTACATTTTGTAATGTTCGCGAGTTGCGTCCGAGTGTTGCGAGGCCGTAATGTGTGTGAACGTGTGTTGTATGTTGTTTGCGAGTGTCGTAATGTGTGTGTCGTGCTGTTTGGTTTGCGACGTAAAGTTTGCGAGGGTCGCAGTTGCTGGCATGGAGCGCCTTCGGCGCTCCATGCCAGCAACTGAGACCCTCGGCCACTGCCCTCGCTTTGCGAGGGCCGCGACTCGCGTAGCGAGCCCGCAGCGTTAGCAACAACTCGTACGCTCACAACTATATATGTGATGCTTGACAATACATTGGGGACATACTGAATACAGCAGCCAGGGTTAGAAAGGGATATAGATAAATGACGGGAATATTTTATAAGAGTAACTTGTTAAAATTGCAATTATTTTTCATAGTGGCAGCTCAGTGTGAAATGTAAAGCAGAAGTTTCACTCTCTGATGTTCAGTTTCTCTTTAACGTTTATGCATGCTTTAAATGAATGAATAAACTTTAGTGAGTTATGGTAATATGTCAGCTGTCAGCCCATCTGTATCCTCTACATGCGCAGCAGCTGTACCTGGCCTGGGATACGATCTTTACCTTGGATGAAACATCTGGTTTCTTGGCAGGATGACAAGGTTCATCACATACAATTCCTGAGTCATCTGAAGTGGGGCCATAAAACTATGCTTCCAGGTCACAGATGTGAGGCTGACAAGTCTGAATTTTATGTCAGTCTGTGAAATCCATATAATTACTAAATATGACCTGAGATACTGCTCCTACAATTTAAATGTAATTCTTGACTTACATATCTAAAGTAAACTGATAAAGAGCAGGTAAAAGTGGTTGTTAAAGATTTAGAATCACTTGCTTACATGACCATTAAACAATTTATATTACAAGGATTCCACTGTGGAGTCGGGGGCTTCCCTTTCAGTAATACCCAAAGTCCATAAAAGGTTGCACAAGGACCAACTTGTTTTTCAAATTTTGTCTTTTATTACAAAATGATTGAACTAAAGATGTAGATTCAATAACACACTTAAAGTCTAAAAACCACAAAAGTGATCCCATTCCCCAAATGTGTGTTTCCCAAGAAACATCACATTTTCAGGGGCTCCATGTGACTTAATATATGATAATGTCTTCTGTATAAAATGCATATATTCACTTTTCACATATGTAGCACTATGAATATATGCAGCACTATGAAAACAAATATACATACCCAGATATGCCAGTTCCCAGTGTTATTTCACAATATCTATGTATGATCTAAATAAAAAGAATTATGAACAAGCACAGAGTAAGCTTTCTCTTTAATGATACATTTACACACATGCTCTTTATTGGCATCAAAGTAATATTTACTATACGCAAAAAAATAATAATCATACTTCAGTTTAGCTGTAAATATTTTGGACGTAGGGAACAATGTGTGACTGGGGCTTACGGTACACACTCCATGAATTACTGTACTTCCTAAATATGATAGTTACTGTTTAACAGAGTTTCATAGCTTTATATTCCCTACTAGAGTAGAGTTCCAACTGAATCTAGAGATTCCAAATTATTCAGCAATTTTTTTAAATGATTCTTAAAACATTAAAGGTATATCTAAATTTCCTTGTTTTTAACTTTTTCTATTCTAACACATACTGCTTATCAGACACACATATTACATTGATTTATTCTATACACACACAGATTTTTTTTTATTTAAAAAAAAATGGTTTCCACACCCATAGGGCTGCTTACATAGGCACCTGGTACCTACCAATAGAAACACTGCATTTGGGAACAGAATTAACACTGCCAACAGCACCACAATGCAGAGAGCCACATAGTAATGTCTGAGCTCCTCCTTGCTTTCATGTGTAGAGGAAAAACAAGACTACACATTCCATGATGCATTGCTGCACAAACGGACTCCCAGTAATTGAAACAATGTTAAAGCTGCCTGTGATTGGCTAAATTTAACTTCGATTTTTAAGGGGCATTGCTTCCTAAAATCAAGTGGCAGAAACCTGAAGACATTTTCAAATAGAGTAAGTTTGTTAGAGTTTATTTTGGGATTTTTTTTCATGCAAAAAATGTTTTTACATACTACGACTCTCCTCCAGATGCATTCATAAACCAGGAAACTTATATATACCTTTAACGAAAGGCAGCAAAATAAAAAATGCCACTATCGCTTCTTAAAGAATAAAAAATGTTTTAATTATGGTCAAATACCTAAATAACCTTTTGAAATGGGGAAAAGGGTGTTACATTAGTGAGCTTTACACTTTATATGGAAGATATTATGATATCATATGTAATATATTATAATTTGTAACACAACACAAGATGTTACAACACCTTCAGGAGAGTAAACAGATTAAACTTTACAATAGAATATACAAGCAATAACTTGAAATAAGAGAAGTGGAAAACCTGGAATGTGCACATATTTGGCTGACCAGCATACCAAGCTAGGAATCAGTACTGTACATTTACTTGGATTTTGTTCCATTCGGTAGAATAATTAAATTACTGAAATAGTTTAAAAGCCAGGCTGCTTGTGCTGTGGCGTTACTGATGTGTACTCTGTCCTTTGCTGTCATCTCTCCATATGCCAAAACTGTGGGGCCTTTGTTTAAACAGCACATGTAACCTCAGGGCAGGTAAGATCTTATTACAGGTTTTCAATGAAAAAAAAATTCGTTTAATAACACTATTTTTTTCCTTTTTGGAGGATGAGGCGCGGATATGGTAGGGGTGTAGATCATGTTTCAGGAAAATATATCTAGAACTGCAACTAGATGGCCCTCCTCATACTGTTTAACTTCTTTTCTGGGAGTAAACATGAATACAACCACAATAAATATGCTATAAATTATGTGAGTGCAAACTGTGTATGGATGCTTTTCAGAGGGACTGACTCACCACACCAAGAATCTAGTTGTCTTTAAACCGCATTATCTATGCAATTATTCGTTGAATATCTATGCAGATATTCAATGGTTATATAGGGAATATGAAGTAAAAGAATGTCTATAACCACAGGCGAAGTGGTACAATGCATAGGAGCCCTCCTGTGCATGGGGGCCAGTGCAGTCATCCCAGCTCATTCCCCTTGTGGGCTCCCCTATGTCCCATCAGTTTCCCTGCAAACACCTCTTGATGGCTTCCTATTATTCCTCTGGGAAGCATCCTCTGAAATGTATGACTTAATTCGGGATTTCCTGCCCCAGTGACAGCAAGCGCCGGCAGGAAGGCCCTCAAAAGGGGGATGAAGTGAGGTTGAGGTGGCAAAGGGGGAGCCCAGGGGGGCATTGGAATGGTGGGTGGGCACTACATTACAGGAGAAAAAAGTAAAATAGTTACTCTAAACCAACAATGAACTATATATATATATATATATATATATGTATATATATATATAAAATATATATATATATATATATATATATATATATATATATATGACCAGGTGTACCTGGGATTGTGGGAGGGCCCTCTCCCATTCCTTCCCCTTTACACGGTAGGGGCTCTCTCCGATCCTTCCTCTTCCTGTGGGAGGAGCTCCCTCCTCTTCCTTGTACTCCTCAGTTAATTTCTGAGTTCGTGCCGAGAGAGTGTACTTTAACGCTCCCTTGTTTTGGCTTCTCCGTTGCCTTGATTAGAGCTTTTTTCTTCCATTGCAGCTTTCCAGCCTATGTGCCGGCCCTACCTAGCCCTTGCCTGGGGATTTTCCTGTTTTGTTGCAGCTTTCAGTCCCTCTTTTTGCGGGCTTCCACAAGCTTATTCGATTTGAACCTTTTCCTTTCTTGCAGCTTTGTGGCCTTTATGCAGGCCTCACCAAGCTCTTGCTTGACACTTTTGCCCTTTAATTTCTGCTTTGCAGGCTTCACTGGGCCTTTCGCTGGGAGCTTTCCCTTTAATGCTGATTTTGACCTTTGTGCGCGCCTCGCCTTCCAGTCACTTTGCCTGTCTCTTTACTAATCTTGCCCTCTTTTGGCTTCTATCATTCATTATTCGTTCTGCATTTTCCATTTTCCTCCATATCTATCCTCTTCCTGTTCTCATACGCCTGCTACTACCATTTCATACTGTAAATTTCTCGTCCAATTGCTCCAATCTCTCACTGCTCCTCATTTCTGATTTCGACTCCCATCAGCTGTCCTTGCCCATGTCAAAGGACTTATCTGGCCATCATATTGGGCCATGACGTCCGTAGCACCAGCCACATTTCAGCTACCCTTCGCCGTTCCCTGGGCAGGCTTTGCTGCCTTTTGCTCCATATGTCCGTCTGGGCATTTACATTGCTGGGGAGCCATGGTTTTGAATCTGCATCGTTTTGCAGCCTTTGCTGCCTTTCTCGCCAAATGTAAGTGAGGGCATTTTCATTGCTGGAGACCCATGGTTTCGAATCTGCATCGTTCTTGCCGGTTCTACCCCTCAACGTAGGAGAGAGACCCAACCACAAATATATATAAGTAGAGGGCCAAACATTTGTTTTTTGCACCGGGGCCCTCCATTTACTAGCTCTGCAAATTTCTATATATAAGCCAATTCTAAATTTGTTTTAGAAACGTTAACCGCTTTCCAAGTTGTGGTGATTTCCTCCTCCCTTTAATATAAGCTATATGTTTCATAAATATAAGAAATGACAAATCTGCTGAAATGCATGACAATGAAAGCTTTCTGAATGGTATACTATGTGACAGCTTTCCCTTAAATGTAGGGAAATTAAATGTGACAGCTATCACATCATACAGAATATAAGTCAAAGGCCTGCAAGATCTACAAGATAAATATTATATTTATTTTTATAAATGTACTCCTCTTTAAATGACTATATAGGCAGAGCCAGATTTCCAGTAAAACAGCCCTATCTAAGGGTGCCTCACAATCTGCTGGCATGTGTCCAAACAAAGTGTTACTGCTACTACACCACAACCTAGATGCAATCATCTTCTCTATTTTTTGCAGATTATTTTGATAATTAGATGGAGATTAGATGTAATAAAATGGCACAATACATATTATTATTATCCTTTATTTGTAATGCACCAACATGTTCCATATCACTATACAGGGGTTAAGTACAAGTGAAAAAACAATATTAACACAATGCAAAAAAATGGAATGCCCTGTCTTTGAGCTTAAAATCAGACGTACATAGTGCTTGTTCTACAACCATCTTACAAGAAAACTCACAAACACAGAAGTACTACAACACCCAGATGTCTACATTAAATAATGTATGTTCCTGAACTCTGTCTATGGGAATTTATTGTTGCTTTTAACAACACTCGACCTTGCTAAACTCTTCAATGAGTTTTCTCTGTAATTTTGGAGATAATCAATACATTTGCAAGTGTTGTGAAAAATAAATGATTTAACATGGTAAAAGATGAAAAGTTCCGGTTTAAGTACAGTAATTGTAACACCATAAAAGTACAGGGTTTTAGTGTCCCTTTAATTTGAGCCCAATTATCTCTCACAGTGCAGCAATGCATTACACTCCCAGCCGTTTCTAGAGCCATTCACTTGTCTCTGACCCTGCACATTGTTTGAAGTCGTGTGAGGCATGAAAACAAAAACCTTGCTGAGCAAGTATTGGAAGGCTATCACATGATCTCTGGGTGAGGGAGCGCTACAGGCCTCAGCACTGAGACAGGCCCAGAGCTCTCCGAGTGTAAGAAAGTGTTACACAACATCACGTCACACTCCATTATACAAATACTGCAATTATGCAAGCTTGTGTTGTAAGGAGTAATATGTGGTGAGGAGGAAATGAGGCCTGTGCCAAATGATTAGAAGATAAAGCAGAAAGGAAAATGTTCAGCAACTTCTGATACTCTAAAATAACATTATTATATCCATTGGTTTTCATTTATGATTGCCTAATCGGGTTCCCTGGTGGTCCAGTGGTTAGGATTTGGTGCTTTCAGGGAACCAAGGGGTCACAAGCCATGCAGGGTTGGGCCTGGTTAGTACTTGAATTGGAGACCTCCTATGAATACCAGGAGCTGTATGCTGTTGCCCACTGGAGAAGGAACTGGGAACCCACTCCAGTATCTACCATGAAAACCAAGTGGATCAGCATGACCATGGACATAAAGATGTGCCTGGTGTGTTACGGTCCATGAGGTCACAAAGAGTCGGTCACAAAGAGTCGGAAACGGCTGAGCAAAAAAAATACTGACATTTTATTCTGCATTGGTGTGAACTGCTTCTCAAGCTATTAGCTAAAAAAAAGTCACATAGGCTTGTTCTCCAACCATCTTACAAGAAAACTCACAAACGTACGATTAAATATGTTATTATATAAAACTGTAGGTAATAACAAGTATGTACAAGTATTAACTCTTTACTGGTTAAAGGTGATAATTGCCAATAATTGCTGATTAACAGATGGTGATATTGCTGTATTATTTTCAATGAGTAATTAGTCAAATTAGCTTATATATTCTATAGGGTAGGTCCACTCTCTATCTTGTACAAGATAAGGGCACAATTCAAATGTGCTACTTCTCTGTGAGTGTAAGGATTAATTACAGAGAGAGGGTCTGCTTACAACTTGGAGCGTCACTTCAATTGTGTGAAGCAACCTTTGAAAAATGTCACTTTGTCTGACATTATAACTGTGTTCTGGATAATAAACTTGTCACTGCTTAGTATAAGCACATTACGCTGTCTGCCTGCGTGTGTTCATATTGTGCCAAGAAAATCATTATCTACGTTGGCATGCTTCCAACCATTGTGTCTTTGTAAACTTTTCATAGTATTTTTTGGCATCCTTTCTAGTGCAAGCCAGAGTCTTTTATATATATATATATATATATATATATATATATATATATATAGATAGATAGAGATATATAGATATATATATATGCATTTATAGTTGGAAATTATTTCTGAATTTTTATTTGATCAAATTGCATAAAATAATTTTCCACTGTAAAGTGGATTTTCCATTTTTTTTATTTGCCACTTATAGATTTCATATTGTAATTAGTCCTATAAAATATATTACACTAATTTAACACTTGGTACATACTAATTTGTACACCAGTCTTTTTATTTTACTCCTGTTGAGAGCTGAATGTAGCTGAAATACATTATTTTCCAATTCATTAATATACCAATGCTATTGTCATCTGAAAGTATGTTTATACTGTTTTATCTATAAGTCAATTCAACTATACCATGTAGGGTCACTCTAGATTGGCAGGTCATAGCAAAGAGGTCAGACAAATTGCTGTCCACTGGAGAAGGCACTGGCAACCCACTTCAGTATCTTTGCCAAGATAACCTTATGTATAAGCATAATCAGAGACATAGATCTCTGTAGATGGTGACCGCAGCCATAACATTTAAAGATGTTTGCTTCAAGGCGGGGAAAGCTATTAAAAAAGAAAGATATTAAGCTATCAACAAAGGTGCGCATAGCTAGAACAATGGTATTCCCAGTAGAGCTGGAACATAAAGTAGTCTGAGAGCCGGAGAACTGACGCCTCTGAATTGTGGTGTTGGAGAAGACTGTTTAAAGTCCCTTGGACTGCAAGATGATATAATCAAACAATACTACAGGAAATCAAACAAAACTATTCACTAGAAGGTTTGGGCATGAGGCTAAAGCTAATTTTTTTTTGCAATATCATGAGAAGACAGAGAAGACTTTCGATGCTAGGAAAGAGTGAAGGCACACGAAGATGAGGACAACAGAGGCAGAGATGAATAGATGAGGTCATAAAAGCAATTAACATGAGCTTGATGGAGCTCAGAGGGGCAGTGGCTGACAGGTGTGCCTGGCGTGCTGAGGTCCATAGAGTCACAGAGAGTTGGGCACAATTGAATGAAAAACAAGAACAATTCAACAAAAGTGTAGTGCTGTAAACACTTAAAATACACAGGCAATGGTTAATGAATCAAATAGCTTGCATTCTGTAAAAATCTAGCATACAACAGGCTCTGTGACACAACAGATTTACCAGCAAGCAATTGTAATCGGACAATAAATGAATATATCTTAAGAGGTGACCTCCTATGGAGTTCTTGTGTGAAATGATAATGCTTACACCCATATGAAACATCTGCAAATCACCCGATCTTTATCAGCATTTCAATGTCTCACTGTCATCTCACATCACCACATAATACAACACTGACCTTAATATTACAGAAAGGGAAACTAATAGGAACATGTAGTGTAATAGTAGCATATATTGTATATAATTGTGTTCCTTATAGATGAAGCTACTAAAACTATAACACACTGTATCGTGCTTGGGTTTAATAGTGAGGTATATATATTTTTTTTAATTATTATTTTAAAGGACCATTGCATGAAAAGGTGTTTTTTTTAAAGACAAATAATCAGAATTCTATGCATACTAACAATTCATTACAGTCTTTTGTAATACCAAATTTGGGAATGTGTATCAATAGATTATGATGAATAAATCGCAAGGCACAGTACCTTGCAAAAGTATTCAGCCCCTTGACTTTTTACCTATTTTGTTACATTACAGCCTTAAATTCAATGTTTTGTTAATCTGAATGTTATGTGATGGATCAGATCACAATAGTCTAAGTTGGTGAAGTGAAATGAGAAAAATATATACATAAAACTATTTTTTAGAAATAGAAAACAGAAAATGTTCATGTGCGTATGTATTCACCCCCTTTGTTATGAAGCCCATAAAAAGCTCTGGTGCAACCAATTACCTTCAGAGGTCACATAATTCAATCCAAGTGTCAATCCAAGTGTCACATTATCTGTCATTACATATACACACCTTTTTTAAAAGGCCCCAGAGGCTGCAACACCTAAGCAAGAGGCACCAAACACTGCCATGAAGCCCAAGGAACTCTCCAAACAAGTAAGGCACAATGTTGTTGGGAAGTACAAGTCAGGGTTAGGTTATAAAAAAATATCCAAATCTTTGATGATCCCCAGGAGCACCATCAAATCTATCATAACCAAATGGAAAGAACATGGCACAACAGCAAATCTGCCAAGAGACGGCCGCCCACCAATACTCACGGACCGGGCAAGAAGGACATTAATCAGAGAGGCAGCACAGAGACCGGACTGGAGGAGCTGCAGAGTTCCACAGCAGAGACTGGAGTATCTGTACATAGGACGACAATAAGCAGTACGCTCCATAGAGTTGGGCTTTATGGCAGAGTGGCCAGAAGAAAGCCATTATTTTAACTAAAAAATTAAATGGCACGTATTGAGTTTGCGAAAAGGCATGTGGGAGACTCCCAAAATGTATGGAGGAAGGTGCTCTGGTCTGATGAGACTAAAATTGAATTTTTCGTCCATCAAAGAAAACGCTATGTCTAGCGCAAACCCAACACATCACATCACCCAAAGAACACCATCCCCACAGTGAAACATGGTGGCCGCAGCATCATGCTGTGGGAATGTTTTTCAGCAGCTGGACTGGGAAACTGGTCAGAGTTGAGGGGAAGACGGATGGTGCTAAATACAGGGATATTCTTGAGCAAAACCTGTACCACTCTGTGCGTGATTTGAGGCTAGGACGGAGGTTCACATTCCAGCAGGACAATGACTCCAAACACACTGCTAAAGCAACACTTGAGTGGTTTAAGGGGAAACATATAAATGTGTTGGAATGGCCTAGTCAAAGCCCAGACCTCAATCCAATAGAAAATCTGTTGTCAGACTTGAAGATTGCTGTTCACAAGTGCAAACCATCCAGCTTGAAGGAGCTGGAGCAGTTTTGCAAGGGGGAATGTGCAAAAATCCCAGTGGTAAGATGTGGCAAGCTCATAGAGACTTATGCAAAGCGACTTGGAGCTGTGATTGCCGCAAAGGGTGGCTCTACAAAGTATTGACTTCACAATAATAAAAATAAAAAATAAAAAAACATCTTCAAAGTTGTGGGCATGTTCTGTAAATTAAATGATGCAAATCCTCAAACAATCCATGTTAATTCCAGGTTGTGAAGCAAAAAAACATGAAAAATGCCAAGGGGGGTGAATACTTTTGAAAGGCACTGTAGGAGTTTGTTAACCAGTGGTCTTTAATCCAGTCTGATTACATTTGTGAATTCAGGTAATGAGGAACTAAAAAGGCACAACCAATATCAAATAAAGCTGCCATGATGTTCAGATGTATTTAATTCCTAAAGTGATAAATACAAAGCATATGGAAATTTTACATCTAAAATTAGAAAGATAGTAGTATCCAATTAAAATACATATTTCTCACAATTTTTAGGGTTGGCGTTTAGACTTTTTGCCCAAAGCCAAAAAAAAAAAGAATGGCATGCTTTGTTAGTAGCTAACACTGTAGAACTGAAAGTAACTTTTTAGAAAAATAAGTAAGCTACCCAAAGTCACTTATGTGATCGGAGTAACATTCCCTATTCCAGTAGAGTACATCAAGTGCATACATTAAAACTTGTTAATTTGTAATTGCAATGCTTGGGATTTAGTTTTTTTTTTTTTTATGAGCATTTTAAACAAACTATATTTAATACTTTTATACCAGTAACACAGTTTGCTAATAATTGTTGATAGAAATTATTTAACCCAGGTTTGTTATGAATGTCAGACAGTTAGGTCACAATCCCACATTGATCCAGCAAATTGTGCATACCGCGCCACACAGAGGGAGGGGTATATTGCTCAGTAATGTTTTGATTTTGAACAGACAATGTGTAATACAGAGTATGGACAGTTTGTAATGGTCTGTAATAAGAACCACGTGCCAGACAGGTCAGTGCCCATTTAGAAGGTGAAATTATGGCACTGCTCCCTGAAACTTATATGACACGTAATATGATTAATCATCTAAGGATAGAGACAGACAAAAGAGATTTCTGGGATACTTCAAACAGGATACCCTATATCCTCTGGCTGAAATGTCTTGGAAGGGTACAATCATATTGAGTCCTGTTCTGTTGTTATACATGATCCTTTGTCTCCTACTTTCAGATACATTGCAGTGCATGGCACGTGGAGACGATACATTGTGAATTACATCATGTTCAGTCTGCAGAGAAATTTAGATCTTACTGCGCAAAGACAGCATCATTAATCAGGAGGAGAAGGTGGGATGATATACATGTATGAATGTTACTGATGGTCAGCTGTACATGCTAAATGGGCTCTCATCGCGAGCCCCGTAGAACTTAGGACCAAAGCACATAAAACGGCTGAACCACGCAACTGGAATCGCGAGCCCCGTAGAACTTAGGACCGAATCACGTAATATGCCCGAACCACACCACCAAAAAAACAAAATTATGCCTCAAATTCACTTACACACTCACACACAGCACAGGGGGAGAGCCAGGGAGCCTGTGAGTGAGGGTGCAAGTGAATGTAAAGGTGCTCCAGCGCAAGGCCTATAAAGTACACAGGGGGAGAGCCTTGCAATGAGCACTGAAGGCGCTCATTGCGAGCCATGCGATGAGCTGCGAAAGCGTTCATCTTGGGGCTTGTGATGAGCGCTGAAGGTGATCATTGCAAAGGAGGAAAGTTGAAGTACACAGGGGGAGAGGCTCCAATAAGCTCAGAGGTGCTCAGAGGGCCACATCCTCACATTGTGTGGCAAAACAGCATTGCCAGATTTACAATTTTATTCCCGTCATTTCTGACTGGCAATTTCCTAGTAATAATAATAATAATATGCCTGTACTGTAATAATAAGTTACAGAAACTATTCTGCTCTTTCTTTTAATTTAAAAAAACAGAACATAAAAAGAAACTCATACAAAAAGCCTTGGCAGCCTGTTCTTAAGTACAGGTCGTCTATAACTCAGGGACCTACTATTACTGTATATTAAAAGCTTGAAATTAATATTATGAGTGTAAAACCTGCATTTCTATGAATATATATCAATTAAATGTAACAGTGCATAACATTACCAAACTAAATTTAATTAAATAGAGAAAGTACATTTTGTACGTTTACTTATATCTATTCAAAGTCCAGATCAAATGTTTTATGTAAGTGCCACTGTAAGGCCCCACATTGATCTTTTTTTTTTTTTTTTTACAAAGCATTAAAAGCTATCAGCCTTATTACATTGCGATTTGGCCAATTGAATAGGGCTCTATATAAGCACAGAGCATACGTTTTTGACAGAAGTTTTTAGTTAGTGAATTTCTATCCAAAAGCAAGGTCTTCACTAACTACAAACTTCTGTAAAAAAATATGCTCTGTGCTTATATAGAGCCCTATTCAATTGGCAGAATCACAATTTAATAAGGCTGTATATCAGGAACATAATTGCCCTGCAACTGTCTTAGCATGTGCAACTGTCACCTCACCACGTAATGTCACTCTGCGACACTTACTTTGAGATTAAACTTGCATGAACCATGCCTTGATAACTATGTGTCTTCACCAAACCCTTTTTTTCTTAACTGCACTTCTCTTACTATAAATAATGGCTTTTAATTTCAAACAACAAATTTAATTAAACTTCACAAATTGACCCTGTAGAATAGAGGCACAAAATAGTGCACCTACAAGCGAAGTGAGTGTTCCCCTCGTCTTATCTCCCGATTGGCTTAGATGGTAGATAGGTCTCATCTCTGAATATCTGTGCTGTTTCTTTATATCATATATGGTATTTATAGTTGTCCATTTTTAACATTTGTTAGTTTTTTGGGGCCTTCAAAACCACTGTTATTGGGAATCATTGTAAAACGAAAGGTTGCAAACTAGAGTCTACTTGTCTCCATATTGGCCTTGCTGAGTGTGTATTTATTGCACTTAAATAACCTCTATCACCACCAAATCAATTTGTTGTTTTTTATAGTTATTCTGAAATATCATGATATTCTGGCTATATATTGTGTTATACATTTCTTTCTAAAATGAATCAGTCCTGGGAAATTCCATATTGTTGCAGCTGCATTAATTTGCAAATGAGAAGTTCATGCATATTAATTAGCTGTTTTGATACGCTAATTATGATTACAATCTGCTTGTTTGTCTTTGTAGTGGTCAAAATAAAGACCTTAATGTTATCTGGCAATAAGACCCCTCTCCCACCCTTATAAATGGTTCTGTGCCGCACATTAGCATACGGAGCTGCACATGAAGAGCAGCAAGATCAATTATAAATATTTTAGATATGAATTACTGTAGAGAAGAACTGCTAGTACAATATATAATCCATTTTTAATGCTCTTTAAAATGGAATCAACTTCCCGCTGAGGTGACAGAATCCCTTTAATTCTTTTGTGTTTTGGGCACGATTATGACCGTTCAAGTTTACATCAGATTTATTAACCTTCAGATGCATTGTGAAACTGGTCACTCAAGAAGGCAATCTCTATTTAAAGGAACACAAAAGTCCCCTATATGTGCTCTACACCATTAGATAGAGATTTAAAAAAGCATAGTGAAAAAGTGTTTTAATTTTGAAGATTGATGCTGAATTGGTGGAGTTGTGATCAATTGAAGTCCGGCAGTTTCAGTGAGTTAACTGTGCCTTATTGAGTAATGAGCTTTATACCACTCGGAGCAATGAATAATTAATCAGATTCAGGTGCAGAAGCTTTAGGCGACTGTAACTACTTAGTCATATTCTAGCAGCAAAAGCAATTGCTGGTGAAAAATCTCAGTCAGTAATGCAGCTGCTTGTGGTCCTGAGTTCGATTCCACCCAAAGACAAATATTTCTTTATTGTTTTAAAAATCTGAAATATATTTTAGGTTATATTATTATGCATATGTCAGTATGAGGTACTGTTGTATTGTGTTTTTTGTTTATGAGAATAATAATTATGTTAAAAATTCTATATACACACACATATTTATATTATATATGTACATACATTTAAAATAACTAGCTCACAGTTCACTTAATTATTCATTATACATTTATATAGTTAATATTTTTTATTTAGTTTAGCTTTTACACATAGTTTTTAAAGCAGAGTGTGATGGTCTAGTAAAAATTGAGCTTCATAAAATGTTTCATTAGTAAGTCATTGCTTCTAAATAAATGACTTCTACTTGTTTGTTAAAATTAACTAATGTATTTATTAACACACATATGACTGATATATGTACATACATAAATATGTATCTTTTTTAATAAAACAAAAATAAGTGGAAGGAAGGGAATTGAACCCATGACTTAGCAATGAAAAAAAAATCTTTAAGACAATATACTTAAGACTGTGCCACCATACTTTACTTCTAAACATGGTGTAAATCCCTAATACAATGTATAATAGTTACAGCCTTAATATTTCTGCAGGTTCTTGTGGGACAGCTTCAACAGCTAAACTAAAATGACAATATCTTAGTCAATTCTTGATCAATTTTAAAAATGTAAATACATTTTCCACATGATTGTCCACCCTCTAACTGACGGTGCAGAGCAAATATGGCAATGTTTGTGGCCCTTTAATGGAACAGACAAGAAAATTATCAAATGCAAAAGGAGCGCAATTATGTTTTGGCAGTAACAACATTTGATTCATAAGGTAACAGTGAATTTCCTAAAAAGGTACTTTCCATTTTAGGTGTCATACTTATTTGTTTTCAGCATGAGACAATAGTGCTATCAGTAACACTGCAGACTGTTGATGTGTGGAGGGTAGCCATGCATCCTGCAGTGAGTATCTGATGTCAAGAAACCTGACTCCCACTTCACACACCCACCTTTGTTTACAAGTGTGCGGAAGACGTAGGTTCTGATGAATTTCTTTCAAGCACAAAATATAGAAATGTGGAGAACCGTATCAGTATGGCACACGAGCAAGGCATTGGGTGGGTTCACTCTCAGGTCTCTGAGTACTAGCAAAAAATAAAATCTACACATCCAAAATATATTTAAGCTTCATATTGCCAATTCTATTACTAAAACTGACAGCCAGGTCACATACTAAAAGTATTAGGGTAGTACAAGTAAAATCACATACAATGGCCTAGTGGTAATCCCAATGCAATAGTTATTCAAGTACATTCCTACCATTTCCCCTTTAATAAATAGTATATACAGTGAAATATACTGGCAGTCTTCCATGTACCCATTCATTGAACAATAGTGCAGCACATATTGCAGTTTAACAAAATAATGACACAAAGGGAGCTCAGTCAGTAAAAGGGGGTTTAATGGAGGATATGCAGAGTACAAGGTATAAGTGTGTTACTCATAGTATAGGCTATAGGGGGTACTCAAAGTATAGGCTATGGGGGGGGGTACTCAGAGTGAAGAAAGGGGCTTCTCTGTAAGATTGCAAACTATAGCGTGGGCTACTCAGTAAGATTGCAGTATATAAGGGGGGCTGCTTAGTAAGATCGCAGTCTATAAGGAGGGCTGCTCGGTAAGATCACAGTCTATAAGGGGGGCTGCTCAGTAAGATCACAGTCTATAAGGAGGGCTGCTCAGTAAGATTACAGTCTATAAGGAGGGCTGATCAGTAAGATTACAGTCTATAAGGAGAGCTGCTCAGTAAGATCGCAGTCTATAAGGAGGGCTGCTCAGTAAGATTGCAGTCTATAAGGGGGGCTTCTCAGTAAGACTGAGGTATAAGGAGGGCTGCTCAGTAAGATCACAGTCTATAAGGAGGGCTGCTCAGTAAGATTACAGTCTATAAGGAGAGCTGCTCAGTAAGATCACAGTCTATAAGGAGGGCTGCTCAGTAAGATTGCAGTCTATAAGGAGAGCTGCTCAGTAAGATTACAGTCTATAAGGAGAGCTGCTCAGTAAATTCGCAGTCTATAAGGAGGGCTGCTCAGTAAGACTGCAGTCTATAAGGAGGGCTGCTCAGTAAGACTGCAGTCTGTAAGGAGGGCTGCTCAGTAATATTGCAGTCTATAAGGAGGGCTGCTCAGTAAGATTACAGTCTATAAGGGGGGCTGCTCAGTAATATTGCAGTCTATAAGGAGGGCTGCTCAGTAAGATTGCAGTCTATAAGGAGGGCTGCTCAGTAAATTCGCAGTCTATAAGGAGGGCTGCTCAGTAAGATCGCAGTCTATAAGGAGGGCTGCTCAGTAAGATCGCAATCTATAAGGAGGGCTGCTCAGTAAGATTGCAGTCTATAAGGAGGGCTGCTCAGTAAGATTACAGTCTATAAGGAGAGCTGCTCAGTAAGATTGCAGTCTATAAGGAGGGCTGCTCAGTAAGATCGCAATCTATAAGGAGGGCTGCTCAGTAAGATCGCAGTCTATAAGGAGGGCTGCTCAGTAAGATTGCAGTCTATAAGGAGGGCTGCTCAGTAAGATTGCAGTCTATAAGGAGGGCTGCTCAGTAAGATTGCAGTCTATAAGGAGGGCTGCTCAGTAAGATCGCAGTCTATAAGGAGGGCTGCTCAGTAAGATTGCAGTCTATAAGGAGGGCTGCTCAGTAAGATTGCAGTCTATAAGGAGGGCTGCTCAGTAAGACTGCAGTCTATAAGGAGGGCTGCTCAGTAAGACTGAGGTATAAGGAGGGCTGCTCAATAAGACTGCAGTCTATAAGGAGGGCTGCTCAATAAGACTGAGGTCTATAAGGGGGCTGCTCAGTAAGAATGCAGTCTATAAGGAGGGCTTCTCAGTAAGAATGCAGTCTATAAGGAGGGCTGCTCAGTAAGAATGCAGTCTATCAGGAGGGCTTCTCAGTAAGAATACAGTCTATAAGGAGGGCTGCTTAGTAAGAATGCAGTCTATAAGGAGGGCTGCTTAGTAAAATTGCTACCTATAGGGAGGGCAGGTTATAGGGTTGTGCTCAGTAAAAGTGCATGTTATTGGGGGGATGATCAGTAAGAATGCAGACCATAAATGGGTGCTATGGGGTGCTCCTCTAGGACAGGCTATGGGGTGCTCCTCTAGAACAGACTATGGGGTGCTCCTCTAGGACAGGCTATGGGGTGCTCCTCTAGAACAGACTATGGGGTGCTCCTCTAGGACAGGCTATGGGGTGCTCCTCTAGGACAGGCTATGGGGTGCTCCTTTAGGACAGGATGTGGTGCTCCTCTAGGACAGGCTATGGGGTGCTCCTTTAGGACAGGATGTGGTGCTCCTTTAGGACAGGCTATGGAGTGCTCCTTTAGGACTTGCTATGGGGTGCTCCTCTAGGACAGGCTATGGGGTTCTCCTCTAGGACAGGCTATGAGGTGCTCCTCTAGGATAGGCTATGGGGTTCTCCTCTAGGACAGGCTATGGGGTGCTCCTCTAGGATAGGCTATGGGGTGCTCCTCTAGGACAGGCTATGGGGTGCTCCTCTAGGATAGGCTATGGGGTTCTCCTCTAGGACAGGCTATGGGGTTCTCCTCTAGGATAGGCTATGGGGTGCTCCTCTAGGACAGGCTATGGGGTGCTCCTCTAGGAGAGGTTATCAGGGCAGTGCTCAGCCACTGTACATGCTATCCTCAGTAAATACCCGTAGGAGCTCTATGTAAGACCTGACACCAGTTGCTGTACAAGGCAGAACATTCTCTGGCAGCTCAGCAGGTACAAGCAGGGTTGCCAGCCTGGCCTTGCAGTTCCCATGACTTTCGCCGGCAGTGCTCTGCTCACCTGTTGCTCTGATCCCGTCCTGGTGGGTACTCCGGTGCACACAGTCCTGTGGTGGTGGTGCTGCTCCTTGCTCCTACACGGCTCTGAGTAGGCAGCCTGCTCTTGTGTGCGCTCCACTTTGTGTTTGCCACCCCAGGTACTGTACTCCAATGTTTTCATCACACAGCGCCTCTGTATACAGTGCCTGCACCTGCAGCGACATCTACTGGCCACATGAAGAACTGCAACGTACTGAGCACTCATCCTGCAGGCCAGGGCAGTAGTTATGGGTGTTGGCCTCGCTATAATTACTGTATATGTATAATACTAAATGTTATGGATGCAGTATAATGTACACTATAGCACAATATACATATACAATGATTTTTATTACTTTATTTGACGCCACTCATTCACCATCAGATTGTGAGCATTGCACAGACACAAAGAACAGATAGTTTGGGATTTTATTCATAAGGTGTTAAAAAGGTTATAAACCAATGATTAAATTAAAAGTCCAGTCAGAAATAAGGTAATTAGTCCAAACGTATACTTTAATTCTGTCACAAAGGATTACATTGCTAAATATCAGACATATGAATCCAATAACCTATGGAAATATGGGCAGTAATTATAGTTACACCACTTCAGCCATCTGTACAGAGTCATTCGCCAGTAACAATATATTATTTGCATATTAATACTGAATATGTTCACAGATAACTAACAATAATACTAAACTATATTTATAGCTCCTTCAGTATCAAACGTATGGATAACCAGCAACGTAATTGTTTGTGAAGTAACAAATTATTGCTTTGGAGTAACTAGATTGTGTGTCCTATTTTGACCATTTTTATGTAATATCATTTGATGTAAAAAAAATCTGAATATCCTCTCAGTTTACCTATACAGGCTCGTATCCGGAGGTGCCCCCAGGATAACAATCCAGCCATAAACACATATATAATATTAAAGTTTGTGATAAGTAGTACAAAAAAGCGCTGTGGTAAAACTATGGGACCTTTCCTGTTATATACCCACCACATTTCTGCACACTCCCGCATTGATCTGCCCAATCCTGCGCTGATTTGCCAATCTGCTCGCTGCAACTTTGTTTTCAGGATTAAGATTAGGATTTAGGAGTTAGGGTAGTGTCAAATAACACAGCATGTGGCGCACCGGTGGAGGGTAGATAACAGAAAAGATCCAAATTATGTAGATGCCACAAAAAGTTTACCCACTATACTGATGAGTATCTAGTTCTCACTAACATGTGAGAACTAGATACTCATCGGTATAGTGGGTACAACTTTCTGTTGTGGCCACTCATTAAAGTGGTGTATTACAGAACTTCTGACTGCCCGCCTTGCTAATTTCCATCTTAGCCTGCAGGTATTATGCCCAAAATTACATAATGGGGACTATTTTTTCAGCAATCATTTAAACTGCATTAAAACTGGTTGTACAAACAAGCTGGACAGATCAGCTCCTTGGATTCTTCAGAAGACTGCTATTTTCTGTTTAACTGGGACTGGGCTTCCAAAATATATCAGTGGATCACTAATTCTGGAAGCCATACATTAACCCAATATTATCTTATTAACTAGAAGCACTGCAATTATTCAGCAATACTGTGTTACTCATAGTAAAGTGGAAATTACTATTGTATTGAACCCATATCGTTTACAGCAGTAGTTTGTTGTGGAATACATGCTACCCTTTTGGGAAGTCACGTTACAGGGACCGTACCTATAGTTATATTTAAATGATTGTGTTTTGATATAAGTCTCTTTTAATTCTTATTTATTAAAAGCAAAATTTTAACTTAAAACGGAGTCCTTTTGACCTATTCATTACCAACTCCCTCAATCTACTGGCTCTCACTGAAACCTGGCACTCATCCTCAGACAATGTCTACCCTGCGGCACTCTCTCATGGTGGTATTCACCTCAGCCACACACCTAGACTTGGGAACAAACAAGGTGGAGGTGTGGGTGCATTACTTTCCACTCACTGTACATTTCACCTCATCCCTCCTGTCCCATCCCTCCAATTTTCATCTTTTGAAGTTCATACAATCCGCCTCTTCTCTCCTATCTCTCTATGTGTTGCTGTGATCTATTGCACCCAGGGACTCCCTCTCAATTTCTATATCACATTTTTTCTTGGCTCCCTCACTTTTTCTCCTCCAACATTCTTTCAATGGTACTTGGAGACTTCAACATTTCCACCTCACCAGCACTTGCCAAACTGTTTGCACTCACTTCTTCCCTCACCCTCTCACAACTAACAGATTCTTCAACTCACCATGCTGGACTCTCTCATGACCTTATTTTCACCAATATCAGCACCACCTCCAACCCGGTCATCAACCCACTCCCTCTATCTGACGATCACCTCCTTACCTTCAACCTCACCACATCTTCCTCTCACCACCCTTCTTCAACCCAGGCCACCATTACCCACAGAAACCTGCTAGCACTTGACCCTACACAGCTCTCCACTGTGCTCCAACACCTTTTTAGCCCCATCACCAACCTCAACTGCCCTAACACTGCCACCTCACACTCTCTCTACTCTCTCTTCCACCCTTGCCTCCATAACCGCATTCATACGTCCTCACTCTCATCAGCAATACACAATACATTGAGGGGTGCTCCCACACTGCTGAACGACTATGGAGGAAATCACGCACTTCAGCAGACTTCACTACACTACAAGTTTATGCTACGTTCCAAACAGCGCTACTTTACATCACTAATATCAACTCTGTCCTACAACCCCAAACGTCTGTTCGCCACTTTTAATACCCTCCTCCTCCCACCACCTCCTCCCATCCCTTCCTGTTCCTTCCCTTGCCAACCATTTTCTGCATAAAATTCAAACCAACAATACCCAATCTTTTTCTTCCCATTCCCACAGCCATTATTAACTTGTTTGACCCTGCAAAAGAACATGCAGTCTCCAGCCTATTATCATCCGCTCACCCCACTACCTGTCCTCTGGATCCTATTCCATCTCAGCTCATCCCTCCCCTCTCTATCACACTAATCCCAGCTCTCACACACATCTTCAACCTACCCTACATACTGGCATGTTCTCATCTTCTCGAAAACATGCCATAATTATACCAACTACCTGTCCTCTGGATCCTATTCCATCTCAGCTCATCCCTACCCTCTCTACCACACCAATCCCAGCTCTCACATACATCTTCAACCTTTCCCTAAATACTGGCATGTTTTCATCTTCTTTAAAACATGCCATAATTACACCCACTCTTAAGAACCCCTCATCTGACTCTGATGTTGCATCTAACTATCACCCTATCTCTCTACTTCCTCTGGCTTCCAACTGCTGGAGCGGCTCGTCTATAACCGCCTTACCAGTTTTATTTCCTCTAATTCCCTTCTTGACACCTTCCAATCTGGCTTCCGGCCCCAATATTCCACTAAGACAGCTCTCACAAAAGTGACCAATGACCTGCTCACCGCCAACTTGACACAGTTGACATCCGCTTCTACTCCATATCCTCTCCTCCCTCGGCATTCGAGACACTGCTCTCTCGTGGTTCTCATCATACCTACAAGATTGATAATTTAGCGTCTCCTTCTTTGGCACCTCTTCTCCTCCTCACCCCCTGTCTGTTGGTGTACCCCAAGGATCAGCCCTAGGCCCTCTCCTCTTCTCCATCTATACATCCACACTTGGTACCCTAATAAACTCTTTTGGGTTTCAGTATAATCTTTATGCAGATGACACTCAAATCTACCTCTCAGCACCAGATCTATCCCCCTCTCTTCTAACACACGTCTCCAACTGCCTCTCTAGTAAATCCTCTTGGATGTCTGGCCACCATCTAAAACTCAACATGTCTAAGACTGAACTCCTACTCTTCCCACCCTCTACTACAGCTTCAATTCGTCACATCGCTCTCACTGTCAACAACACCATCATCACTCCCACCTCCCAAGCCCTTTGCCTTGGTGTTCAACTGGACCCTGCCCTCTCTTTCATCCCTCACATACAGACTCTAATAAAATTTTGTCTAATCATTTCTCATCTCAACTACTGCAACTCCCTTCTTCCTGGTCTGCCCATTAGCCGCCTTTCCCCACTTCAATCCATAATGAATGCCTCCATCAGACTCATCTTCCGTACACAATGTTCAGTGTCGGCAGCACCTTTGTCAGTCACTCAACTGGCTTCCCTTAGCCTCCAGAATAAAATTTTAAATCATGACCCTAACTTACAAAGCCCTTAACAACAGCGCACCCCCATACATCTCTGCTCTCATCTCCAAATACCCCCCACACACCCCCTTTGTTCTACTAATGACCTTTTTTCTACCACTCTTGTCAACTCCTCTCACTCCCTCCATCAGGACTTTTCTCATGCTGCCCCTTATCTCTGGAACTCATTGCCTCGCTAAACCAGACTACCCTCCTGCCTGACATCCTTCAAAACCTCACTAAAAACACACCTTCCATCCTAACACGCATACTTCCCTTCTGTACCTCACACAAACCATAACATTTAGACTGTGAGTCTGCGAGTTGTAATCCTGCAAAGTGCTTTGCGAAAAGCACTATGGACACCAGACTACAAGCTCAAAGACAGGGCCCTCCATTCTTTGTTTCAATTTTTTTTTATTGTCAAACAAAGCCAGTGTTGTTACAAACATTTTGCTTAATAAAGTTTTACAATGTTTAAGAAGGAATTTGTTTGTTATGCAGGGTATATTATGCCCTCCATTCTTTGGAATATGTTAATTTTGAATTTGTCGTTTGCCTGGAATTTAACTTATGTATATCACTACAGAATATGTTGGCGCATTACAAATAAACAATAATAATAATAATAATAATTGACACCATACCCCTTTCCCCTACTTGGCCCAGAAGCTGCCTGCATACATCATGCATGTGAAAGCTGAATTTACACACACAACCTCCACTAAAATGTCCTGGGTGCCTCCAATGCCAGCAGTTGAATCAAAATGTATTGTATTCTAATTAAAACTAGCTTAATACGTTTTTTCCCTGCTCAATTATGCTCTTAGTGAGACTGAATGTTTTCAAACACATATATATAGAAATACAACATATTAGTCCGGACAAATTTACAGCAGGAACTTCCTGCGGAGGCTGTTGGTTTGCACCAGTGCAGATGTGACGTTTGTTGGGTGGTCACCACCCTATTCGCATATGCTTGTGTTGGTAACTCCTCTATGGCTGGATTTCTTCAGGGAGGGCTTCTGGATGGCTCCAACCAGCTTTCGGATCAAGTGGTTTTGCCTATAACTGAGAAACCACCTGATCACCGATGGTTCGGAATTTAGGTTAATAATCGGCAAACAGTTGGAAAGGGGGGTGTTGGATAATCGGTGTGGTACCTGTACAGTCATGCTTTAATATGAACAATAATAAGCAAAACAGGACCCAAAAGATGGGAGGACATTAATTGTGTAACTACCTTACTGGGTGTCACAGTCTCACATGGATAATTGCCCCTCTTTGACTCTCCCTGGAACACTGCTCTCATGCATCACACTGTATAAAATAGAAGCTCTGTTCAAAGACTATTGTCAGTGCAGCAAAACATGGTGCCCTTGCATGCCTATTCCCATAGGCACCTGACTACCTTGTTTAATGGTAAATCTGCCCCAGGGGTGGCATTGTTGGATACATAATTATCCAAACAGTGTTGAGGATGTCATTGCTTGATAAGGCAGCCGAGGACTGCATAGAGAAACAGAAGACCACCAAAGGATGTTACATGTGGGTACCACCATGCTATGCTGAGGTCTGAACCAGTTGTACACTCTTCTCCAATTATCCTACAGTATACAGAGTGGGCAAGGATTTGAGTGATGCAGTAGATACCTGTAATTAAAATACAGATATGCATACTAAGGAAAGAGAGCAATGCAATTCAATGTAAGGTTCATTGATAAAATCCCAAAAAGTTGTCTTTTTTAAAGTTCTTCTTAAACATCATAAAAAATAGCTATAAATCGTACTAGCCCTATATTTTTCCTTTTTTTCCTTATCAATCGCAATAAGATGCAAATTATCATGTTGGGCTGCACATTAGCACAATAATACCGCATAAACAATGCTTAATATATCAGGCATACAGTGCCTTGCAAAAGTATTCACCCCCTTGACTTTTTACCTATTTTGTTACACTACAGCCTTAAGTTTAATGTTTTGTTAATCTGAATTTTATGTGATGGATCAGAACACAATAGTCTAAGTTGGTGAAGTGAAATGAAAAAAATATATACATTTTTAAAAAATAGAAAACAGAAAATTGGCATGTGCGTATGTATTCACCCCCTTTGTTATGAAGCCCATAAAAAGCTCTGGTGCAACCAATTACCTTCAGAAGTCACATAATTAGTGAAATGATGTCCACCTGTGTGCTAAGTGTCACATGATCTGTCATTACATATACACACCTGTTTTGAAAGGCCCCAGAGGCTGCAACACCTAAGCAAGAGGGACCACTAACTAAACACTGCCATTAAGACCAAGGAACGCTCCAAACAAGTAAGGGACAATGTTGTTGAGAAGTACAAGTCAGGGTTAGGTTATAAAAAAATATCCAAATCTTTGATGATCCCCAGGAGCACCATCAAATCTATCATAACCAAATGGAAAGAACATGGCACAACAGCAAACCTGCCATGAGACGGCCGCCCACCAAAACTCACGGACCGCGCAATGAGGGCATTAATCAGAGAGACAGCACAGAGACCTAAGGTAACCCTTGAGGAGCTGCAGAATTCCACAGCAGAGACTGGAGACTGACCCCAAACACACCGCTAAAGCAACACTTGAGTGGTTTAAGGGGAAACATGTAAATGTGTTGTAATGGCTTAGTCAAAGCCCAGACCTCAATCCAATTGAAAATCTGTGGTCAGACTTAAAGATTGCTGTTCACAAACGAAAACCATCCAACTTGAAGGAGCTGGAGCAGTTTTGCAAGGAGGAATGTGGTTGTATTGAATGATGCAAGGTGTCTGCTTCTGGCCTAGTAAATATTGTTAATTTGGAACGTTTTGGATGGCCTTTTGACTTTCTTTATGGAATTTTCAAGCAATTATTTTACATTTCTATTTAATCTATATGTCATCAATACTTTTGTATTTATAGATCTAATAGCCAATGTTTTAATTAATTTTTCATTTGCAAAGCTATAATTAAATATCACAAGACTGATCCATTCAATTAAAGTGTGAGTTCACTGTTTGACCTGCCAGATTGTAAAGTCATCCAGAGCTATCCAACATAATAGTAATTCATTTCTCTGCAGCGTTATGGGTAAGGATGATTTGAGTCATTACATCTCTATATTCTAAATAAAACATACATTTTACTGTGGAGAAAATTAGTCATAGTGTATCTTTGGAATAAGTAAATAAGACACTGTTGTATCCATAACTACTACAATAATTCATAGCCCTAAAAAGTGCTTCATAATGTAGCTAATGCATCTTTTAACAGACACAGAAAGATGGAATCTTAATAACTACTTACCTACATAATAACTACATAAAATGCTCTTGAAATACTGATATTTGCATTATTTCTTGCCTCTATGAAAATATTTTAAGCAATTTAATCATAACACTTCCATATACTTGAGCTGCTCACATGTCCAGTTTGGTATTTGGAAATTGCTATTTACCTCACTGTAAGTGATTTTAACGGTGTGAAAGAACACAAGATTGTGTGTTAAAATTATATACTTTTTATTTAGCTTAATAATAGCTAAGAAATATAACGTTTTAAGTCAAGTGATGAAGACAGTAATTGATAGCAGTTTTTCCCTGCACCGATAACTGATCCGTTTAGGTGATTCCAGCATTCCATGCTCTGCATAGGTGGATTTGGTTAACTTTTTGAATTATTTTGCTCACTACAAGGAGCTGAAGCTGTCAGTCTGGCTGGGGCATGTCAGTGACACATGTAAAAACAGATGTAATGTATTTGATCTCTAAGTGAAAAACGTATGTATTTAAAAATGTCTAAAAGTATTTAAAAATGGTTTTAGGAGGTCTTTACTGCAATGTTGTTTAAATTGTGCTGATTTAAATGGCCCTTTAAAGGGAAATATTTTTTTTTTTATTTGTTACATTGAAAAGGTGGTATTTGATAATGTGTCACAGTATATTTTCTTGGGGAAAGCTTCATATGTTTGTGAAGTTTGTAACAACTTAATGATTATAGTAGCTGTGAAAGTCATAGGCATAAAAGCATTTTCTGGGTAAAGTCTTTATTTTAGTAGACACTGCTTATACCCGAAGGATGACAAACCTGTGCCTTAAATGCAAATCTAAGATTGCTGGATTATGGATACATCTGATAGAGGAGAAGTAGTAGTGTATGAAAATATTTTTTTGCATGAAAATATCCCAAAATAAACATTAATTAGCTTACCTTGAAGTTAGCAAAATTTCCTATGGTTTTTGGCAGTTTGATGGTGTACACCCCTAGAAAATCCCACCTAAATTAGCATAAAAAAAAACATTGCATCATTCTTCACCTCAGTGGCTTCTGACATGCCCAGTACAAGAACTGAGGTTGTAAGGACAGATCTCTGATAGCACTTCCTCTGCTTCACCTCCCCACTGTTTCACATACAGTGGATATAAAAAGTCTACACACCCCTGTTAAAATGTCAGGTTTCTGTGCTGTAAAAAAAATGAGACAAAGATAAATCCTTTCAGAACTTTTTCAACCATTAATGTGACCTGTAAACTGTACAACTCAATTGAAAAACAAACTGAAATCTTTTAGGTGGAGGGAAGAAAAAAAAAAAAGAAAAATAATGTGGTTGCATAAGTCTGCACACACTCTTATAACTGGGGATGAAGCTGTATTCAGAATTAAGCAATCATATTCCAAATCGTGTTAAATAGGAGTCAGCATACACCTGCCATCATTTAAAGTGCCTCTGATTAACCCCAAATAAAGTTCAGCTGCTCTAGTTTGTCTTTCCTGAATTTTTTTTAGTCGCATCCCACAGCAAAAGCCATGGTCCACAGAGAGCTTCCAAAGCATCAGAGGGATCTCATTGTTAAAAGGTATCAGTCAGGAGAAGGGTACAAAATAATTTCCAAGGCATTAGATATACCATGGAACACAGTGAAGACAGTCATCATCAATATGGCACAACAGTGACATTACCAAGAACTGGAGCTCACTCCAACATTGATGAAAAGACGAGAAGAAAACTGATCTGGGAGGCTACCAAGAGGCCTACAGCAACATTAAAGGAGCTGCAGGAATATCTGGCAAGTACTGGCTGTGTGGTACATGTGACAACAATCTCCCGTATTCTTCATATGTCTGGGCTATGGGGTAGAGTGGCAAGACGAAAGCCTTTTCTTAAGAAGAAAAATATCCAAGCCAGGCTACATTTTGCAAAAACACATCTGAAGTCTCCCAAAAGCATGTGGGAAAAGGTGTTATGGTCTGATGAAACCAAGGTTGAACTTTTTGACCATAATTCCTCAAGATATGTTTGGCGCAAAAACAACACTGCACATCACCAAAAGAACACCATACCCACAGTGAAGCATGGTTGTGGCAGCATCATGCTTTGGGGCTGTTTTTCTTCAGCTGCAACTGGGGCCTTAGTTAAGATAGAGGGAATTATGAACAGTTCCAAATACCAGTCAGTATTGGCACAAAACCTTCAGGCTTCTGCTAGAAAGCTGAACATGAAGAGGAACTTCATCTTTGAGCATGACAACGATCCAAAGCATACATCCAAATCAACAAAGGAATGGCTTCACCAGAAGAAGATTAAAGTTTTGGAATGGCCCAGCCAGAGCCCAGACCTGAATCCGATTGAAAATCTGTGGGGTGATCTGAAGGGGGCTGTGCACAGGAGATGCCCTCGCAATTTGACACCATTGGAGTGTTTTTTTTGCAAAGAAGAGTGGGCAAATCTTGCCAAGTCAAAATGTGCCATGCTGATAGACTCATACCCAAAAAGACTGAGTGCTGTAATAAAATCAAAAGGTGCTTCAACATAGTATTAGTTTAAGGGTGTGTATACTTATGCAACCATATTATTTTATTTTTATATTTTTTCTTCCCTCTACCTAAAAGATTTCAGTTTGTTTTACAGTTTATAGGTCACATTAAAGGTGGAAAAAGTTCTGAAATTATTTATCTTTGTCTCATTTTTTTACAGCACAGAAACCTGACATTTTAACAGGGGTGTGTAGACTTTTTATATCCACTGTACACTGTGCAAACTGTCTCACTTGGGATGTAACTGTACTTATTACTAAAAGCTCCTTCTGCCTTGCAGGTGCTTTTACAAGCAAGTTTCCAGAGCTAATACATGGCTCTCAGCAAAATAACACACATATATTTTATGGACACGGGGGGCATTGCTCAGAACTATCTAGCTCTAACGTTTGTTGTCAACCTGCCTAACATATATCAAAAGGACACTACAAGTCAGAAACTTAGTAGTGTACATAGCAACAAATCCCAATAAACCACACTATCCAAATCCTTATCTCTCTCTGTCCCCACCAACAAAGTAAACAATAAGTGCCACTATGAGGGTCCCTACAGACCCCCCAAGCACTCTATAATTACCTCCCATGGGGGTTACTATTGATCACTAAAGGATCTACAGCCAGAGAAGAGACTGTAAGTGTCTTCTCTGATTGACTGTTTCAAAGCTAATAAGATAGGAGAAACTCTATTATTATACCATGTTCTGATTCTTTGTGGTGTTAACCAAACAGAATAGTGCAACATAGAGCTGTTTGGTTAAACAGAACTTAATCAGAATGCTCAGATTTCAGCCCCTTCATTTTGACTGGTTATATGCTTAACTGATCAGAATAGTGATAGTAGCCTTCTCTGATTGGTTAGTGGATTGATCAATGCTGATTGGCACATGTTTTAGCCAATTAAAGTTCTAGATATTCCCAAATAAAATGTGCAGCCAAAAGCCATTATTTGGCGCTAGAGACCCCTGGAGGATGGGGAATGGCCTTCTCCATTGGGTGCTAGGATTGAGGATGCAAGGGTCTTTAATCAAAAATATAGAATACAGAAGATGAGGATCTGTGAACTTTAATCAACATTGTTTTTTAATGGTATACTTACACATGAAGAAAAACTGACTGGCACCAGGATGGGTATTATATAAATTAACTATATATTTTCCCTTATCAGTTAAATATTTTATTATTTTCTATAACTGCAACTATCTATCTATCTATCTATCTATCTCGTATTGTTTCAATCTTTCTTCACATGTTATATGATCCCAGAAAAGAAAAACAGCATTATTAAAAAACCTTACAAAACCTAGGAACCATTCCCGTTAACCTTAAATTCAATCATATAATACTTTACATCTACTTGCTTTAAATATATGATTCTATGAAACACTGAAACAATTGACCAAAGCATCAAGATAACAAGCCCCTTAAGAAGTACCGTATATACTCGAGTATAAGCCGACCCGAGTATAAGCCGAGGCACCTATTTTACCACAAAATACTGGGAAAAACGAGTGACTCGAGTATAAGCCGAGGGCGGGAAATGTGCTGCCCCCTGTGTCCCTCTTGTGCCCCCGTCTTGTGTGCCCTTTTCTTGTGTCCCCCTCTCTCTCCCCTGTGTCTCTTCTCCCCTCTCCCTCCCCTGTGTCTCTTCCCCCCTCTCCCTTCCCTGTGTCTCTTCCCCCTCTCTCTTCCCTCTGCCTCTTCCCCCTCCCTTATCAATATCCTCATCCTCCCTCCTCATTCTCAAGCCCCTCCACATCCTCAACCCCCTCCAAAACCTCCCTCCTCATCTTCAACCACCCATCCTCAACCCCCCATCCTCATCCTCAACCCCCCTCCTGATCCTCAACCTCCCTCCTCATCCTCCCTCCTCATCCTCAACCTCCCTCCTCAACCTCCCTCCTCATCCTCAACCTTCCTCCTCATCCTCAACCTCCCTCCTCAACCTCCCTCCTCAACCCCCCTCCTCAACCTCAACCCCCCTCCTCAACCTCACCCCCATCCTCATCCTCAACCCCCATCCTCAACCCCCCTCCTCATTCTAAACCCCTCCTCAACCTCCCTCCTCAACCCCCTTCCTAAACCTCAACCCCCCTTCTCAACCTCAAACCCCCCATCCTCAATCCCTCCTCCTCAACCCCCCCATCCTCAACCCCCTCCTCATCCTAAACCCCCCTCTTCAACCTCCCTCCTCAACCTCTCTCCTCAGCTCCCCTCCTCAACCCCCCTCCTCATCCTCAATCCCCCATCCTAATCCTCAACCCCCATCCTCAACCCCCCCATCCTCAACCTCAACCCCCCATCCTCATCCTAAACCCCCCATCCTCATCCTAAACCCTCCCCATCCTCATCCTAAACCCCCCATCCTCATCCTAAAACCCCCTCCTCACTTTACCCCTCCTCATCCTAAACCCCCTGTAACGGAACCCATCACTGTTTTACCCTGTTTTATGATTATTATGGTTAAAATATGATCCTACTATATGTATGTTGGTTTATGCTCTGCAGAATATTAGCCAGACTATTGCAGACCCCTAGCAGAATACATAATCCTATTAGGGTCTCCTAGAGGCAGGAGAGCCCTATTGTGTAAAGTGTTCACATTGTGAAAGATGGAACAAAGAGAAGAATTATCTTATCAATGTCTGTTATTGTATCAAAGTAGCCGGCTAGTCCATGGGAGGTGTGACCACACCTATTGTTCTCTCTATGTGTACTGTGTGGCCAAATATGGGCATGTGTATTGCCTGTGGGGAGAGATGTGTATAAATATTTCTGCATATAACAAATTAAAGAGTAGTTCTGCTCCTGAAACTGTGTGTCGTCCAGTTATTGGGATTGCGGTTGGGATATTGCTATTATTTTACCTGTTGGAAACCTTGCCTGTGGATTTACCATTTACTTGTTCCTGAGCCTCACTGGGATTATAAGCGGAGATACCCTGGGGAATATTGCCTCTCCGCTACACCCCCCTTGTCACTTTACCCCTCTAAATACCTCCCCCTCTCCATTTGCCCTCACTTACCTCAATCTGCAGCTGCTCCTCCGCTCCTCCACGCTCCTTCCTGCGTCTTGAACCGACCAATGCTAATGACGTGGTGCGCATGTGATGTCACATCATTAGCATATGCTGGGTCCCGACGCAGGAAGGAGCTTGGAGAGCGGAGGAGCAGCTGCAGATGGAGGTAAGTGAGGGGAAAGGGAGAGGGGGAGGTATTAAGAGGGGTAAAGTGAGGAGGGGGGTTTAGAATGAGGAGGGGGAGGGAAAGAGACACGGGGGGAGGGTTAGAGAGGCACGGGGGGTTAGAGATACTTGGGGGGTTAGAGAGACACGGGGGGGAGAGTGACTCAAGTATAAGCAGAGGGGGCCCTTTTCAGACATAAAAAAAGGGCTGAAAAACTCGGCTTATACTCGAGTATATACGGTAAAATAAACCATAAGTAAAAATCAATAACTGGATCAGAAATCAACCTAAAGCAAACCTTATTGTGATAAATATGAACTACTACCCACAATGAAAGGAAGATGAAGCTTAACTTGTATTAATTATACATAAAAACAACAAAACAGAAAAATAGTAGATTAAAATCATAAAATAAAACAAATTCCAAAATACATGCAATAAGCAATTCAAATGGTACTACAGTTCAGTAGTGCAGGACAGGTAATTGTAAAATTATTTTCATGTCATTAAACATTAGGTAAACGGACAGTTTATAATTTTATTGTGTTTAAAGTTGTTCTTATTTGGTAGATAAACACTAGTGACTTGCCCGTCAAGAAATGACGGCAATAACATTTTAAGCCAGGCAATGCTGTTTGACACAATGTAAGGCTATGGCCCCTCTGAGCACCTCGTGAGCGTCCCCCCCTGTCTACTGTACAGGCCTCTCGATTTTTCGTGGTTCTCAATGTTCACCTTTGGTGCTCATCGAGTGGCTTGCAATAAGCGCCTTTGGCACTCATTGTGAGCCTCTCCCCAGTCTCTGACCCCTGTGTCTGTTTCCCCCTCTCTCTGTGCTTTATGTCTTTTGTTTTTGCTTAATTCCCCCCCGTGTCTCTTTTCGTCCATCTCTCAGCCATGTGTCTCTGCCACCCTCTCCACCCTCTCCCTCCCCTGTTTCTTTCTCCTCTGTGTCTGTGCTGCAGTTTTGCGTGGCTCCCGATGAGTGCCATTGCTTGCCTTGTTTGGCTAAGTGTTACTGGCTTCATGATTGCGTTTACTTTTTTGTGCTAAGTGTTACTAGCTTCTGGGGCATTTTTACTGCCCTCTGCCTCGTTTTCATCCGTTTACGTTTTTTTGGCCACCATTTTTTTTCTTGCTTAGTCGATTTTCGAACTCCAAGAAACTACAATTATGCCTCAAATTAACTTGCAACCTTACTCACAGGCTCCCTGGCTCTCCCCCTGTGTATGAGTGTGTAAGGTATTTTTTTAAGTATTTGGCGTTTTCTGGTGGTCTTTCGAGTTCAGCGGTTCGGCCGTTAAATTCGTAAAGTATTATGTGCCGTACAGTTACATAGTTACACAGTATTTGAGGTTGAAGAAAGACTGTTAGTCCATCAAGTTCAACCTTTTTAGATATCTCCTGATCCTTTTAATATGTGAACTATTTGTTAATAATTGTTAATTGATCCAGAGGACGGCAAACAAAAAACAAACAAAAAAAAACATTGAAACTTTGTCAATTGTCTCATAAGGGGAAAAAAAACAAAATTCCTTCCTGACCCCAGAGACTGGTGATCGAATTTCTCCCTGGATCAATATTCCTTCGCTAGTTATCTAGGATAATCTGGAATGCCCTCTTTATTCAAAAATATATCTAACCCCTTTTTAAAGTTATCTATCGAATTCGCTGTCACCACCTCCTTTGGTAGAGAATTCCACAGTTTAACCACTCTAACTGTGAAGAACCCTTTTCTTTCTTTAAGGTGAAATCTTTTTTCCTCTAACCTTAAGGGATGTCCTCTTGTCAGTTGAAAATCTCTTGGTAATTTGGTTAGTCTTTCTTCATAACTTAGCCCCTCCATTCCCCTTATTACTTTGTTGCCCTTCTCTGCACTTTTTCCAGCTCTAAAATGTCCTTTTTATGAAGTGGTGCCTTAAATTGTACTCCATATTCCAAATAAGGGCGTACTAGGGATTGTACTAGGACAGTGACAGAATTATATTTGATTCCCTTGCTTCTATACCCGTCTTAATACATGCTAATATTTTACTTGCCTTTGCAGCTACTGCTTGGCATTGAGCACTGTTACCTAGGTGGTTGTCCACAAGTACTCCCAAATTTGTTTCAATATCAGATACCCCTAGATTTGCTCCATTAAGATTATAAATTGCATGGCTATTTTTCCTTCCCAAATGCATGACCTTACATTTATTTGTATTAAATCTCAGCAGCCATTTAGCCGCCCATTTCTCTAACTTATGCAAATCCCTTTGTAGGGAAAGTATATCATTATCTGATTTAATTACCTTGCACAACTTAGTGTAATCAGCAAAAATGTAGACACTACTTTCGAGTCCTACTTCTATGTCATTAATAAATATGTTAAAAAGGGGAGGACCTAATACTGAACCCTGAGGAACCCCACTTACCACATTAGTCCAATCTGAGTATGTTCCATTTACCACAACCCTTTGCTTCCTGACTTTTAGCCAGCGATCGATCCATGAGCAGATAATTACTGCAATTCCTGTATCGACAATTTAACCACATTTTAGCGAGTGTCCACACACAAAAATCGTCTAAGCGAGAAAAAAAATGGCGGGCGAAAAAAACAAAATGAGGCTACATGCATAACACCACCAAGCACATAAGACTTTTACACAGGCACGTATGAGGTATAACATACACTATTAGGGACAACGGAAAATGCTCCACACCCTCGTAACACAGAGACAATCACCGCCATTTTACAACACTAACTTACTAATAACATTACCATTACAAAATGCCCAATTACACAGCTAAACGCTTTGCCCTTGCGCACTCAGCTTATTTACACTGCACACTTCAAAAATTGCTGACACACCTCAGGTCAGCAACAGTGCAAATGTACATTGTATGCTGCAGGAAAAAAAAAAAAGATTGTTACCTCTTCTGGATATTGATTGCTGGATATATTAATTACAAATAGGTAAAGTATATACATTTATTATTTAATTACTTAACATAAAAAAATATATATAAAAAAAAAAAGGACCATGGGAGAGGATCGCACAATGAGCGGGTGCTCAGAGGAACAAAAGTACACCAGGGGAGAGGTTGACTGCTGCTTATGATCTTCTTCAAATAGACATTTTCTTGTATACTGTACCTTATTAACCCTTCTAAAAGCTTCCCAACTACAGATATGAGGCTCACTGGTCTATAATTCCCAGGATTTGCTCTTGCTCCCTTCTTAAATATAGGTATCATCTGGTAGCGACCCTGTGGTGAGTGAGTCTTGAAAAATTAGATACAATGGTCTGGCTATTACAGAACTCAGTTCCATCAGTACCCTTAGATGTACAGTGCCTTGCAAAAGTATTCACCACCTTGGCATTTTTCATGTTTTGTTGCCTCACAACCTGGAATTAACATGGATTGTTTGAGGATTTGCATCATATAATTTACAGAACATGCCCACAACTTTAAAGATGTGAATAGGACAAAATAACAAAAAAAGTCAATGTGCATAACTATTCACCCCCCTAAAGTCAATACTTTGTTGAGCTACCTTTTGCAGCAATCACAGCTCCAAGTCGCTTTGGTTAAGTCTCTATGAGCTTGCCACATCTTAACAGTGGGATTTTTGCCCATTCCTCCTTGCAAAACTGCTCCAGCTCCTTCATGTTGGATGGTTTGAGCTTGTGAACAGCAATCTTTAAGTCTGACCACAGAGTTTCTATTGAATTGAGGTCTGGGCTTTGACTAGGCTATTTCAACACATTACCATGTCACCCCTTACACCACTCAAGTGTTTGGGGTCATTGTCCTGCTGGAAGGTGAACCTCCATCCTAGCCTCAAATCACGCACAGAGTGGTACAGGTTTTGCTCATGAATTTCCCTATATTTAGCACCATCCATCTTTCCCTCAACACTGACCAGTTGCTGAAAAATATCCTCACAGCATGATGCTGCCACCACCATGTTTCACTGTGGGGATGGTGTTCTTTGGGTGATGTGATGTTTTGGGTTTGCGCCAGACATGGCGTTTTCTTTGATGGCCGAAAAGTTCAATTTTATTCTCATCAGACCAGAGCACCTTCCTCCATACTTTTTGGTAGGCTTCCACATGCCTTTTCGCAAACTCATTTTGTTTTTTGCTGAAAGTAATGGCTTTCTTCTGGCTACTCTGCCATAAAGACCAACTCTATGGAGTGTACGGCTTATTGTCGTCCTATGTACAGATACTCCAGTCTCTGGTGTGGAACTCTGCAGTTCCTCCAGGGTTACCTTATGCCTTTGTGCTGCCTCTCTGACCCTAACTTGTACTCAAAAACATTGTCCCCTACTTGTTTGGAGAGTTCCTTGGTCTTCATGGCCGTGTTTGGTTAGTGGTGCCTCTTGCTTAGGCGTTGTAGCCTCTGGGGCCTTTGAAAAAAGGTGTGTATATGTAATGACAGATCATGTGACACTTAGATTGCACACAGGTGGACATCATTTCACTAATTATGTGACTTCTGAAGGTAATTGGTTGGACCAGAGCTTAATTATGACCTTCATAACAAAGGGGGTGAATACATACGCACATGCCAATTTTCTGTTTTCTATATCTAAACAAATAGTTTTATGTATAATGTATATATTTTTCTTATTTCGCTTCACCAACTTAGACTAATGTGTTCTGATCCATCACATACTATTCAGATTAACAAAACATTTAACTTTAGACTGTAATGTAACAAAATAGGTAAAAAGTCAAGGGGGTGAATACTTTTGCAAGGCACTGTATTCCATCAGAACCTGGGGCTTTATTAACATTTATTTTCTCCAATCTCTTTTGGATTTCTTCCTGCGTTATCCAATTTATTAGTGATGGTAGTGTAGTCCCATTATGTTGCAGTGTCGCTACCACTGGTACCTCCCTTGTGTATACCAAAGAAAATAACCTATTTAGCTCATCTTCCTGTTCCTGGTCACTAATTATCAGAAGGCATGTGTCACATTGTAATGTTCCTATAGCTTCCTTTCTCGCCTTCTTCCCATTAAGATATTTAAAAAATATTTTAGGGTTAGTCTTACTTTTCTTTGCATCTGACTTCTCATTTTCTATTTTAGCCAGTCTAATAGCCCTTTTGCAAGCCTTGTTGATTTCCTTATAGTCACTTAAAGCTGCCTCTATTCCCTCCTTGTATAATTTAAATGCATGTTTCTTTTTCCTCATCATGATCTTTAAGTCATTGTTAAGCCACATGGGATGTGATTTACTCCTATTCATTTTATTTCCACATGGTACATGCCGATGTGTATGTATATTTAGTAAGGATTTGAATGTTGTCCATTTATTTTCAGTATTTTTCCCTGTAAGTTCTTTGTCCCAGTCTATATGTAGTATTGCTGCCCTTAGCCTATTAAAGTTAGCCCTTTGAAAATTTAGAGTTTTTGTTGGCTCCTTACAACTTTTTTTGTATTCAATCTCAAATGAGACTATATTGTTATCACTGTTCCCCAAGGGTTCCCCTATTTTAACATTTGATATTATATCAATATTACTTGTGATGACTAAATCCCAAAGTATTGTGTGCCTCGCGACCAGCGACAAACTGCTACGCGTTGAGTCCCGCTGACTCTTGGTCCCTGCAATGAGCGCTTTGGTGCTCATTGCAGCTAAGTCCTAAGTCGTGCCTCCACCCCCGCAACTTATTTGCGAGGCCCACAACGGGATGACAACTCGCAGTACGACATCTATTTTAGTGATTACAACAAGTTTCCACGAAGAGATACTTGCTTGTACACTTGAAATGGCTACTTTTTGTTGCAATTACTTTAATGTAAAGTTACTAACTGAAGGGTTAAAGGGACACTGAAGTCAACATATATGTTCTGCACCATCAAACAGAGCATGGAAAAGCATGGGAAAAATACTTCCTCCTTCAAAACTGGTCTGATCTGGCAGAATACATAGGGCTCTAATCCATGGCCCCTCTAAGGACTCCCATAAGGCTGAGTCATACCTACTTTTTAAAAGCAAATTTGCTGAGCTATTCTATGAATCCTGCAAAAAAAATCCTGTAAAAAGAATCCTGTAAAATGTACAGTCTACATAACAAGGCTACAGTTGGTACCAACTAATTAATGTTAATACACTATGCTAGCCCTAACATCCTCCCATATCCATTTACAGTATAGAGTTATCCTGCACCCACAGGGATTGGTAGATGCCGGATAAATATAGTTTCTGGTTGCTTGAGGGCTACTATTAAAGGAGGCCTAGATTAGCTGCACATAGGATGCTCTGCTAAGTTTATTTGTAGGTGAGGGATGTTCTAGCAGCAACAGCTTTCACTCCTCACTTACACACAGGTACGTTCGGCTGGAGGGTGCAGTGCTGATCCCGGGAATGTAACGCCAACACTGCACTGGCTCAGTCACTCATTCCTGTCTGCTTCCTGGTAACATTGAATTGCAGAGATCTACAGTGGATGACATCTAGGTGCCTGTAAGCATTTTGTGGCGTGACAACCTGGCTCCTGGCATTTGTTGAGCCCTTTAAATGTTTATTTTTATTTAAAGTACAGAATTACATATTTTTCTGGTTGTTTGAGAGATCTGTTTGCTTGAGTTCTGGTTAACTGAGAGTCTACTATATATATATATATATATATATATATATATATATATATATATATATATATATATATAAACCCTTGCCCATGGCAGGGAAGGGGTTAATGAATAAAAAATGCATGGGGCTTATGAATCCTCCACTGATGACCTATGAACCAGGTATCCCCCTGGGTACCCCCTCAATACCTACTACCTCCTATGGCCCCAGGTAAACCCCTGGATTACCCCCTTCAATACCTTCATGCCCCCTCCCCCCATCCTTTGTGCTGTAGTTGGGGATCCATTAACCATAATGACATCAATTTGGACCCCTACAAGGCCTCTAACCATAACCAATGAGATCCCTATGGACCTCCATGGCTCCAAAAATTAACCAATTACAATGACAGTTCTATGGTATACTAAACTATAAACTATGGGTGCCCTATTGTCCTTATTGTCTATTCTTTACTTCCACTGCATATTCGCAGGGGATATTATTTATTTCATATCTGCTTGGTCTAATAATTTTCCCCTTTTGAACTTTGCAATAAGATCCACAGTCAGCTCCAGGTTTTGTTTTTGCTGACTGTATAAAGCATTTCCATCTTTGGCTACAAAGTAAATAGATTTGTCCATCTGGTGAGGTTCATATGTAGAGTAGTCTCAAAGGTTGTTGGAAGAGGGTGTTTGCTATGACCAGAGAAGTATCTTACCAGTATTCGACTAATCCCTGACCTGCTTCATTTTGTAATCCAAGGCCAAACTTGCCACATTACAGGTAGATTTTTGAATTCCAATCTCCTATGATGAGAGTAACATCTTTTCTTAGTGTTATATCTATGACGTGTTGAATATCTTCATAGAACTGGACAACTTTAGCTTTTATAGCATCCATGGTTGTAGCATACTCCATTTCTTCTGCATGAACCTTGACTACAGTAGAAGATCTGGTGGTTGTCTAATCTGAAATGTCCCATTCCAGTTCATTTGAGTTCACTAATTCCCAGGATATAAATGTTTAACCTTGTCATCTCATATTTCACCACATCTGGTTTTCCTTGGTTCATAATTCTAACATTCCAGGTTCCTATGCTGAATTGTACTTTGCCACTTCATTACATCTGGTGCTACTTGTACTTGTTCTCTGCTTTTCCCGGGGAATGTGGAAGGCACCTTCTGACCTGAGGGGCTCACCTCAGGTGCCATATTGTTATGTCTCTGGTTGTGCTTATCCATAAAGTTATCTTGGCAAATGTACTGAAATAAGGTTGCCAGTTCTTTCTCCTGTAGACAGTGATTTATATGACTTCTCTGCCATGACCTGCCCATCTTGGGTGACCCTATATAGTATAGCTCACAGCTTCATTTAAATACACAAGCCCTTTCACCATGACATGGTAGTGATCCAGAAGGGGCCAGGAGTTATACACACAATAATTAAAAATGACAATATCTAAGTAAATTCTTGATTAGTTTAAAAAAAAACTTTTCCACATGAGTTTCCATCCTCCATTTGATAGTGATAGTGCAAATTCTAACATAGTTGTGCAAAACTTGATTCAGCTACTATTTTCAGTGTTCCAAAGGTTTAACGATTTTATTTGATGAGCATGAAAAACGTGCAAAACGATGTACAATCCAAATTAAATCAAGCATCTGCATATTACTCTTACTTTGACAAGCTAATCATCTTAATTGCTTTAACCCAGGAAGTCAATTTCAAAAATGGTGGATCATGTTAAACATCTGTCCTGTCTAGCCAACAAGAGCACCTACAGAGTAGGTCAAGGGTAGGCATTTTTGGTACTGAAGAGCCACGCACAGGCCTGGACTTGAGGATTTTATTTCTGTGCGCAAATGTGTCAATCAGGATAACTGAATAACTGAAGATCAGGAAAACTGAAGAAGTGATAGTCTTGCATGTATGCAGGGATATCTTCAAATACTGGCTTCTGTGTGGCTCGCCAAAGAACCAAACTTGCCTACCCAGGACTAGGACAACCAATCCAAGCAGGTTCAGAAATCTGAACTGGGCTGTGCTTGGATATCTGCTTGGAGGATTAACCTCAATTGTGAAAAAGTATTTGGTTCTATTTTGTGATCTATATTGTGTACTCTGGGGACGTGCTTATGATTGCCTTTTCAGCAAGCTGAAGCAGTTCTGACCTTTGCCTTATTTAATAGGACTCTTTAAGATATTTTTTTTAACAACTGAATATGCTTTAATAAAACAAAGCAGCATATTTTCAGTGTTGACATTGTGTTGCTGTTTTTGTGTAGTGAGCAGAAGTCAGACAGTAGAAAGTCAAGAGGAGAATTTGAGTTGAGCAGATATTGTAAATGTGTATATTGAGTAATTCCAGGAATGTGGAAGAAAATAATAAAAAGAAACCAGGGGCACAGGGTGGCAGCTAGCAAAACATGTATGATCAGTGAATAGCTTTATAACACCTTGGGAATGGAAGACTCGGAAACTCATTTGGGAACTTTATGGTTAACAGAAATGTCTGTGTGCAAAGATACTGGCTGCTATATAGAGATAGTATATGTACATATGGGTGCTTCACGCATGTAAGAGAAGGGGAGCAGCTATGGAAATGGCTCTAGGGCGGGAGCAGCTATGGGAATGGTCTTGGAAGTGGGGGCTGTTATGGGAAGGGGTTTTGGGGAGGTACATTGAGGGGCAGCGCCATCATTGCGGGGCAGGCTCAGAAAAAATACTGAGCCTGCCCCCTCCTTTTTGCACCGGGGCCCTCCATGCACTAGCTCCGCCACTGCACAGTATGGAGATTTTGGATTAACAGAAGTGGTATTGATAGGAATACAGAATATAACTAGGAAATTTCAATCTGCTAAAATGTTCAGAAAGAAATGTAAGCAATTATTTAAACTAAGGTAGGAAAATAGTGAATGATAGTAACATACATTTCTGTAAGAGTCACTGCTCACATTTCTAACTTGTGTAATTTCTTTTCTCTTGAACTTATTTAGAATATTTTGAATATAATCACAAGATATAAGAAATTACTTGTAATATGTTTAATTTGTTCTGGTGTCATAGAAAGGACCATCATGTCTAGTGATGTCAGTACAGACTCTCTGCACAATAAACAATTTGTCTGTTATTATATTAAATTAAATAAATCATTATCTGACCTAAAAGTTTTAGCAGTGAGGCTTAAAAACCACAGCAATGAAACTTAATGGTACTTATTTTGCTGCGTCCTGCAGCAGTGTTTACAGAGGCAGGACCTTTCCTGTTGGTTGTCCGCAATATTGACCACTAGGTGGCACAGCCGCTTTTTCAGTGAATGTCTTAGGGGTTAGGTGTTAGGGTTAGGTGTTAGCGTTAGGGGCTTGGGATTAGATGTTAGGACTAGGGGTTATGTTTAGGTGTTAGGGGTAGAGATTAGGGTTAGGGGTTAGGGTACTGGCAGATTATAAGATTTACACTGACAAGAAATTCATTGACATCTCGGCTGATATCGGGGCCAGCCAACAGGAAAGATCAGAGAGGCATTCCGCAATTGCGTCTTGACATGATGGAGGGGATTCAGCTTTGTAATACTATGGGCATATAAAGTAGCTTCCTTCACACAGAAATATCATCAGGGTTTGAACTTCTTGTCACTTTAAATAAACCGGGAAATATGGTGCACTGTGATAAGAAAGGAAACTTTTTATTTAGAGTGTAAACAGAGAGAGCTCAAGAGAACGTGCTGAAAGGGACTAGAGAGGAAACCTGCCGTCATGGATTATACAATGTTTGGTTTGCATGACAAATTATTGCAGTTAGGGTTACAAAGTGTTTTTCTAATACATGTAAAAAGCTGCTTTTATGAAAAGTCAGGGATCTTCCTAATTTGTTTTAGCTTTTAAGCTTCAGCTACAAGATGGAGAAGCTGATTTTTTGCATAGTTACATAATTCAGCTGGTGCAATATTTTTCATCCTAGCAAAACAAATTTTTCTTGAAAGCAAAAACCTTTGTAATGTTTAAAGGCTGGGCTTTTAAATGGATGATGCTAAACTTGAGACTTAAGAGTCCCTTTAAAGGAAAAATAGAAATTTCAAGTTTGGCAGAAATACTGACAGGCTACCTACACCTTAGTTTCTCCATGCCTGACTTCTATCAACTATATATCTTGCCAAATGTAAACCATTTATGTTCCTGGCTGCTCGAAAACTAGAGTAGTACTTTTGGAGCAAGCTAACTCAAATATTTTTACAATCAGAAGTAAAGGGGCGACCTAAGGCACTCACAGGCCTATCTATTCCATGCAAGACAGCTGCCACTTTATGTTCACACAAGGTTTGAACCTAGTATTGCTTTTTTTAAATATGGCCACTATCAAAGCTGTTCCCCTCTGTAACAATAACCACGCATCTCTGATTGTCCTTTAGGATCTTTCCTATTTTTGCCTGGCAGCAGTAGTGGCCAGCGGCCACTAACTTTTGATGCAGAGAATTTCTTACATTTCTTGTTAGTGCAAAGCTTATCATCTGACACTACCCTAACCCTAAAGCTAGTCCTATCCCCTAAACCCTAACCCTACACCCCAAACCTAACCCCAATCCTAACCCTAGGAAATTGAAGAAAATCTCGGCCGCGCCACATAGTGGCCTCTGGCTGCCATTGCTGGCAGCAGAAAACAGGAATGGTCCATTCTTTATTTGCAACTTATCTTAGGACAAAAGCTCTAAAATGAATTTTGATTCCATTTGTCATATTATAACAGGGGAACAAGGGATCTATCCCTCTGTGCATGTGCATGTATTTGGCAGCACTGACAGCTGCAGTTCCACAAACTATGCCCTGGATGGCTCCGTCAGGTTTGATGTGGCGAAACTCGACAGAGCTGAATTGACAGCGAGGCCATTGCTATGTTCGGCGCAGGCACTTGGCCCTCGAGGGCCTCGGGCATGCCTCTCATAGCTCAAGGCCTCTTCTGTTGGCGCGCCTTATATCAATGTGCAGCAGTATTCAAAAATCGGCAGCGCCATTTATCGTTTGGCGACAAAACTGCTGCTGTCAAATTTTGCGCAGGTGAAGAGGGAAAGGACAGAAACAAATTCTTCTGTTGTGAGCATTCAGTCATATATCCAGCGTTATCCTGAATTGCTCCTGAAACAGAGTATATAACAGCGGCCCTAATGCAGAGTTTGAGGAGCACCTGGTAAAGATCTTACTAACCTCACTAAGCTCCACAGGTGATTTGGCTTTCACTGAAGAAATATGCTGAGCGCGGTGTAGGGGGTCTGCTAAAGGGGACCAGAACTTGCTTGGGGTATTAACGTGAGTGCACTTACCGCAGGTTGTATTGACTCACCTCTCAGCCCCAATTGTACAACAATTGTTTGGATGATGAATATCAACTGACTGGTGTGCAGCTCGCAAGACTAACTATTAACATCTTGTACTCCATGAGCAGCTCGTCTGCTACAAATAAAGAAGACCCTTGTATTGCAGGTCATTGGAAGAGAATGTATGTGATACAATGGGAATCTTACTGTCATTGGATCCCTGCTATCCGTGGGTAGCTTATCGTTTGCCTCAATACTGCTAAGCTACAGTACCTTTGTGTGGATAAACGGAATCAACATTTTTGAGAAGCTTCACATCCTTCTGCTGGGATCCCAGAGGGGCCTATAAACATGGTGCTTCAGAGAAGTGTTACAACTGACATGCCAACAGCTTTCATGTATAAATTTGACACCTGGACACCAACCACAACTTTCAGGTTGCATCTGGATCCACCCAGCATGGCCCAAGACAGGCAAGACATAGTGTGTGGGAAAAAACACTGCTTTTCAGTTTTATATGGAGTGATTCAAAGGCTTTGACTCAAAAGGCTTACATGAAATACTTACAGGAACATGATAGCATTGTAATAGTGCTTACCTTTTTTTAGTTCCTTCAGTACATACCCTTTTCCATATGGAAAGTAACAAAGGACATTTTGAACAGTTAACCACATTTCGTTATTTAATTGTCATGGTTTACCTCTCTTACTTTAATACTTATTACATAGTAATATTTGTTGGTGAAAAAAAAAATCCTGTGTTTTGAAAATGTATGATTGTATATGCACAATGTAATCCCCTTTTTATTCTTCCAGTAAAAATTAGAATAAAAAGAAAGGGGAGAAATAACTGTGCAATAGATGATATCTGTGGAAATAAAGATTAGGAAAAGTGTGTGGATACTGCATTACATGAAATCTGAAACAGTGGAGTGCCTTGAAACATGATTTACATGTAATTAGCTGCCTTTCTGTAAATTTGTCATGTAGACTATGTGTATATATATATATATATATATATATATATATATATATATATATATATATATATATTTATTTATATTTATTTAATATTCTATATCAGCTATCAGGAAATTATGCATTTGAGTTATGTAGAGATTATAGAGGGTGGGCCTCTTTATTTAAAAGATTCTTCATTCATGTTTAAATACTCTTTCTTTATTGCTAATCTGAGTATCACTGTTTATACATCTAAGTGATGCGTTACTCATGTTGTAACTGTTCTTAATCAACCTCAAAGACTAATACCTAGATCTGCTGAACCTGTGGCTGCGCCCACAGTTGGCATTCTCTTCCCCAAAGTGGGTCATTCTGTCTCGACTGGAAGTGCTTTGGCCTCCCCAGTTCTCTGTAGTATCAGTTTCTCTACCTCACTTTATGTTAGACTTGTAGTTAGATATGTGTTAGTCATATGGACCAGTGTTTATATAGAAGATGCACAAGCCTGTGGAACGATTAGCCATGTAAAGCTGCTATATGGGAACACATCCCAGGATTTCTATTACTCACAATGCACACTGTAGCACACTGGCTGTGTGTTATAATGTAGGTTGTACACATGACCGGATTAACCATTAGGCCAACTAGACAGCCGCCCAGGTGCACTTCCCTGTGAAGGGCGCTACTTCTTAAAAAAAATGGTTCCTGGCTTTAAAAAAATAAATGTTTCAGCTCATAGACTAGCTACTAGGGGGTAACCACCTAGAACAAGACAACAGGAAAGAGAGCTTACACGTACAGAAATGGCAAAAATGGGTCCGTGGCGGGGCTCCTCCACTTCACTGCCTAAGGGCTCCAAAAAGGTAGATATGGCCTGGTTGTACATGAGCAATTTGATATGCAGTTTGTGCATGTTAAGGTTGAAGTTGATAAGCTTCTTTAAACAGATGTGTTTTTAGTGAGTTTAGTGAAGAACTGACACTGAGTCAGAGTAGGTGCTGCTTGAGAAAAAGTCCTGAAGGTGGAAGTGAGGAGTTGGGGGAGTATTTTGAGAAGAAGGCAGATATATAATGTGGGGCACTATTTTTAAGGGCTTAATGTGTTGGAGTCAGGATTTTAAATTGTGTTTTGGAGGCTATAGGAAGCCAATGGCGTTGCTGCCAGAGAGGTGATGTATATAATGATGCCTTTTTATTGGACAACACAATTTAAGTCAAAAGCAATACAGAAAAAGTAGCACTGTATTTGAAACTCGTATTTTTCACCTGTACTATTAACTACTCCAATTTTCAGAAATATGGATGCAAATAGTATATGCTCTATCTGGATCCAGTTTAAAAAAAATATTACATAGAAAATTTAAGCCATACAGACATCATAAAATAAAGTCATTTTTAGTCCTAAACAACATAGTATTCACATTCATACCTTGCAAGATTGATTTTTGATTAAACATCATTATTTTAGAATATGTAAAGATTGTAAGTCAGAGACAGGATAACCCAGTGGCATCCGTGGCGGGGCTCCTCCACTTCACTGCCTAAGGATCTGTAACAAAATAGCTGGAGATACAGGGCAGGTAGTAGGAGATTGGTTCAGGACTGTGTAATACAGGTACCAGGACCACAGGTGTTGGATGTCTTGGAAACTGAGCTGCAGGTAAGAGGACAGCGGGCTTAGCAAAACCTCAGGGTCAAAAACAGAGGTACCAACAAGGCAAAATACAAAAATAAAGCCAGACAGTCCACGAAGCAGACAAAGGGATAATAAAAATAATACATTAAGGTCAAATTCTAGGTGATCCTAGGAAGTGATTTGCTGCATCTAGGAGCAGGTTGCAATGGCTGGTGAAAGTGATAGCTGTTAATGATCAGCAACAATTTCAGGCAACGCTGGTGTGTAAACTGACTCTTCAACTACATCTTCTCTGGTGGCTGATCAGGTGGGATCATTAGAAATGAGCACATTGTCCCAAGTTTGAATCCCACCACAAACATGCTCTGCTGTCTTTGAACAGCCCTGACAGAATAGCAAAAAGATTGTCCCTGAGAGAAACCTTTTGTTGTACATTTTGCACCCCTAGTCGCAGAAACTGAAACCCTATGGTTCTGTTTGACACAATTAGAGGCACACTGGTTTTATCTATTACTGCAATTTGGTGTTAAATAGATTGTCAAATCTAAGGTGACTTCAAGTGAGCAGCAGTTTTAAATGGACTCTGACCTCATGGATAACGCTTTGCACCATAGGAGCAGTCAAACTGAAGCAGAAAAGCAGTTGTTAGCATTTAAGTTCTTGAAGTTGTTTACTTACTTTAGCTGTTATCCGTAGTTTAACAGCACCAGACGATATTAAATGTTTTTTGAGTCAAACTCTCGGTAAATGAAAGTATCTTAAATTACAACTGCTCATATATCTTTTCACTGAAAGAATATTCTCTACTCACATACTCACCTACAGGACAAGATCAGCTCCTTTGGAATTATCTACTTCACTCTATAAGACTCTACCTTAGTCAAATATTCAAACTTTCTCATCTATCCATCTCTGCCTCGGACTTCCCCTTCTTTGTGTGCCTTAAATCTTTCCCAGCCTTAGAGTCTTTTCTAGGAAATCCTGTCTTCTCATGATATGGCCAAAATATTTGAGCTTCAGCCTTATGATCATAGCTTCCATTGAACAGTTTGTCTTGATTTCCTGAAGTACTCATTTATTGGATCTTCTCGCAGTCCAAGGGATTCTAAGCAGTTTTCACCAACACCACAATTCAAAGGCATCAATTCTATGGAGCTCAGCCTTCTTTATGGTCCAGCTCTCACATCCATATGTTACTACTGGGAATACCATAGTTCTAACTATGCAGACCATTGTTTATAGTGTAATGTCTAGCTTGTCCAGACTTGCCATGGCTTTCCTTCCCAGAAGCAATCGTCTTTTCATTTAATTGCTACAGTCACCATCTGAAGAGAGCTTCGATCCCAGTCCTTTGAAGCCCTACGCAAAACGTGTTTGTCAGGCATTGACTGGACCCCTTCGAATGACGTGGCAGCATGGGTGGCAGTAGATGCAGCATCACAAAATTGGTATGTGAGATAGCGTTCAGTACATAGAACGCCCTGCTATATATACATTTGCCACAGTACTATTAAGAGATATATTGAGTATGAGGTTTTGAGAATGATTAATTACCCTCTGGCACCTCTATAGTGATTAAATCTAGATATATTACATGCTGTGATATATTTTTTTCTTTTGCTAAAAAAGTGGAAATACAAAACTTTTTTTTAATGTATAAAGCATATTACATTTGTAAATATAGTGTACAGTGAGGGGAAAAAGTATTTGATCCCCTGCTGATTTTGACCGTTTGTCCACTAACAAAGAAATGATCAGTCTATAATTAGGAATAACAAAAAAACAAACAAGAAAAACGCATGTCAAAAAAGTTATAAATTGATTTGCAGGTTAATGAGTGAAATAAGTATTTGATCCCCTATCAATCAGCAAGATTTCTGGCTCCCAGGTGTCTTTTATACTGGTAACGAGCTGAGATTAGGAGCACTCTTGTTATGGATTAGGATCAGTACAAAATGCATAAATGTATTCGTACACCTACTTATATATCTTATCTTTGCAGTATTATCGTATAACCAAGTTTTACTAATAAATGCTGAATCATTGGGAGACTCTAAAATGGAGGATTTGACACTCCCCTTTTCTTACAAGATGGAGACAGCACTATTTCCGGTCTGTTAAGGATGACGGGTCTTAACACACACAGGACACGAGGAGGAGAAACACCATCTTGTCTTTGTCTTCAACTTCTTACCAATGAGAGTAAGACCCATCCTCTTGTGGGATGGGTCTTGGAGACTCCTTAATGTTTTAACCCAATGTCTGATCGTAACCTTGTAGAAGCAGACTTCTCAGAACCAATGAATCACCGAATAAACCTGATGTTTTACCTAATGTAACTTTTTATCTGATTACTAAAAACTATATAAATGAGGACTGACTTAATAAAGACAGGACGGAGAAAACTTATACCAGAACTCTGTGTTGGTGTATTATTTCTCTACAGTGTGCACACTATATAGATACTGATAATTTGGACAGGGACAGATATTTCTGGTAAATACTTTGATATTTACTCTTACAAAATGGCACCCCAGATGGGACTTGAGGTTTAATCGAACTACAACGGACAAGAGGAGTTCGGACAGACTTCATGAGAACAGGCGGAGCCTGATCACCTCCGGTACACGGTAAGGACATGATTAGTACCTTATCCGTGTAGACCTGTTCTTGGAATTCTGCCCGTTGTCTAGCTCTGTTGTAAGTGACGATTACAAAAGTACAGGTGATATTTTGCCTCAAGTCCATTAAGAACCCTGTACAAAATATAGTGATATCTGTCGCCTGTGTATGTCTGTTGAAGTGTGTGTGTCTGTCGATATTGTGAGTTGAAATTCTTTAGACATATAATTCAGGACACACACACGTGTATTTGTGACTATCTGGAAGACGGATGACTTGTACCCAGAGACGTACATAAACCAGAGGTCACACATACGAGCTTGCATATATGTGCCCTGGGGAATTAGATTAGATTACATTATTTTTTTCCCTGGGAAATGTCTATGCATGCTGGATAGACGATATCCCTTGAGGGTCATGATGTTCAAGCCGTAAGTAGTTTGAAAACTTCAAGGGACGTCTGTCATTCACTGCGGGTGGTTAAAAAACGTGTGTGTGAATTAATAAGATATAATGCGCATGGTCTTGAAATCATATGTCTTTTGAATCTAAAGGTTTCTGCAGAAAAGGTTTGATGATTATAATGTTATATGCTATGTCATTGCTGGTTGTGATGCATGTTTTGATAAAAAATGCAGCTTAGAACTTCTCTCCCTAAAAAAAGCTCAAAGTGCTGGAGCTGCGAGACCGCTCTGTGTGTTTTTGACCTTCAGGTCACACAGCTGCAGTGAGATCATAGAGAGAGAGAAATCCCTCATCTCCCCCCCCCTGCCATTTCATTTAACTCATTTAAAGAATGTGTCCTGGTTGAGACAACTATTTCTATGCCAAATATTTAAGGTTGTATAAACTACAGGGGGAGATTGATTTAAGAAGTAAATAGTACAGAATATAAATGTAATACAACTATGTTCTGTTGATTCATATGTATCTGTCCATTATCTTTGTTTCTATCTGTTCCCAGTGGTTAAGTGGTTAAAAAAAACAAAAAAAACACTGCAAGGTACTCCTAGGAGGGCGTAATCTGAGTATTAGAGAAGACGTACGGATTAACCCTCCGTAAACAGTCGACCAAGTTAAGATCTTCTCTCAAAGCCTTTCTCAGTCTCTCTCTCTCTCAGTCTCTCTCTCTCTCTCAGTCTCTCTCTCTCTCTCTCAGTCTCTCTCTCTCTCTCAGTCTCTCTCTCTCTCTCAGTCTCTCTTTCTCAGTCTCTCTCTCTCTCTCAGTCTCTCTCTCTCAGTCTCTCTCTCTCTCTCTCTCTCTCAGTCTCTCTCTCTCTCTCTCTCTCAGTCTCTCTCTCAGTCTCTCTCTCTCTCAGTCTCTCTCTATCTCTCTCTCAGTCTCTCTCTCTCTCTCTCTCAGTCTCTCTCTCTCTCAGTCTCTCTCTCTCTCTCAGTCTCTCTCTATCTCTCTCTCAGTCTCTCTCTCTCTCAGTCTCTCTCTCTCTCTCTCTCTATATATATATATATATATATATATATATATATATATATTACTACCTCGTTAAACACTTGCTGCTAAATACGTGTTTATTTCACATAAAATATGGGACAGAATCAGGTGAAATTGTCTGAGGGCATGTTAGCCCGTGAGATAGTTAAAAACAGGGGTGGTGAAGCCGCAGTAAATCGATGTACAAAAATGTTTAAGATCTGTGGTATTACCAGTGTCGTAGGAGGGCATTTGAAGGCAGAAGAGTTGCGTAAGGTGGACAGTTACAAGATTGTGGTTTATTGCCTAGTGCAGAGATGTGGTACAAAGTGGCTAGAGCAATTGCACAGGAAGGGTGGATAGAAACGGAAATTGAATTCAAAGGAAGGAAAATTTATGTGTATCATGCTCCGTGTGAAGTGGTCAGTCCTCTGAACTCACCTGAACAAAGAGATTCCATAAAATCACAGTCCAAAGATGGCGCTCACACACACACGAAGGAGGAGCTGCACTCACCCCTGAATACTGCCCAACATAACGTGATGTCACACGTCACACCATCTGTCCAAAGGGCTCCGCCCCTTACTCCCACTGCACCAGAAACACATCCCACTTGCTTGTATCCAGTATTGACTTCAAACAGAACACTGTATTCTCCATACCCGATATTCCCATCTGTTGAGGTACCAATTGTAACAGAACATCCACCAGCCAGTACTGGCACCCATAGTGTGCATAGTTCACATAACTCGGCAACAAGTCCTCTGTTTAAAACACTGCCCAACCAGACCACAACACTGGAAGCACAAGCTCTGCCTATCAATCACCTACAAGATAGTTCAGACGAATCCAGTGACGACATAGGGGGAGGAGAGAGTGTCGTAGAGTGGACAAATAGAAACTCTGATTCAAAAGTGAAATCCAAGAGGAGGAACAAGAAAAGGGGAAGTCTAATGTACGTTGCATTTACCCCGACACAAGCCACTTCTCTTATCAACACCTTGCCAGATCCTGAAAAACAACCTATGCCTTTTTATAGGAAAATTGTACAAATTCAAAAGACATACTCGGCAGCTTGGGAGGATCTCATCAGCTTATGTGAGATTAAAGCAGGTGATTCATACTGGCCTATCATGCGGAATGCCATAGATCCTTATGATGCACACCGTTCAAAGCATGACTTTACATCAGGCATACAATTCTGCGACCTGTTAAGATACTGGGCAAAAGATAAATTAGCCGATCAGGCTGTCAATTTACAAGATATCAAACAAGACAGAGACGAATCTGTAGAAAAGTACCATGCACGACTCACACAAGTGTTTACAGATCTTGGCTTCAGTCCACATAATAAAACACATACGCAGATGTTAAGTACAGCCTTCGTGCTGGGATTACATGAGACAATTCAGAAGGGCCTATTGACATCCAGACCAGAATATAGAGTGTTACCTTTAGATACCTTACTGTTGGTTGCTAAAGGGCTGGAGACAGCAGCGGCTAAACAACCTGAATCATCAGCATCCAAAAAGACGGCTGTACTTATGGTGAATTCTGAGCAATCACCACGGAAAGAAACAAGACAGTGTTATAATTGTGGGAAAACAGGACACCTTAGCAAGAATTGCAAGGCACCCAGGAAGGCAAGACTTAGACAGCAGACAGATGATAACAATGCAGCGCCTGTGCTTCAAGCTACAGCATAGGACGGGGGTGAGCCTGTGTCAGTGTCCCCAATTCTGGCATTTTCTTCAGGGGATGGCGAGATAGGACCACAAGCTATTGTGACACTACCAATAGAGGGGACGCCCACAACCTTTCTCATAGACACAGGTGCAGCCAGAAGCGTTCTAAGAACACAAGATCTGCCCGATATATCTTACCTGTCTGACATTGATGTCGCTTGTGTAGGAGTAGATGGTGTCCCCATCACCAATCATTTAACCCAACCTATGCAAATAGGCCCATTTCCAGATCTACTTGCAAGATTTGTAGTATCCTCTACATGCCCTATAAATCTGTTAGGTGCAGACGTGCTTTCCCGACTACAAGCATCCATCTCATTCACCCCAGATGGAACTGTACAAGTGTCTTCACCTCTACAAGTCACTGACACGTCAGCACTCTGTTCACTGCCCATATTACTACACATAGATACCAATAGCATCTGTAATACAGGGCCAGATGATATCTTGGACAAGATTCCAGCAACACTCTGGTCACAAGGACCGGAAGATATCGGACACCTAAAGGTGCCACCAGTCACAGTAAAACTAAAACCCGGAGCAGAGTTACCACGCAAGCCACAGTATCCTCTGAAGCCAGCACAAATAGATGCAATCTCTCAACAGATAGAGAAATTGGTGCAGCAAGGGGCGTTGATCCCGTGTACGTCACCATGCAACACGCCCCTCTTTCCAGTAAAGAAGAAATCCAAAAAGGGAGAACCAGTAAAATATCGTATGGTACAAGATTTGCGAGCAGTCAATGAAGCAACCATATTAGACACTCCTATAGTGCCTAATCCGAACACTCTCCTTTCTGAAATACCTCCAGCAGCTGCATACTTTACCGTAGTGGATTTAGCAAATGCTTTCTTCAGTATTCCCCTTGACCCTTCTTGCCAGTATCTGTTTGCTTTCACGCATGATCATAATCAATACAAATGGACTGTAATGCCTCAAGGAGCGCAGAATTCACCCATCCAGTTTGCCAAAGCTATGAGCCATATCCTAGACTCCTGGCAACAAGCGAATCCTGACATTGTATTGCTACAGTATGTTGATGATCTCTTACTGTGTGCAGAAGATCTTCCCACAGCTACAAGGACATCAGAAAGCCTGCTGAGACACTTGGCAGAACAAGGATGTAAAGTATCCAGAGACAAACTACAGTGGTGTAAGCAGACAGTCATATTTTTGGGACACTGCCTGTCAAAAGGTGTGCGTCATCTTACACGCGCCCGTGTGCAAGCAATAGAAGACATGTCAGTCCCTGAAGGACATAGACCCCTGCATGCTTTCCTAGGTCTAATATCTTACTGCAGAGCGTGGATCCCAGAAGCATCCCTTCTAATGCAACCCTTGTATGATGTATTAAAGACTGAGCCATATGAGATGACACAGACAGCCCTGGATAATTTCTACACCCTGAAGAAAGCTATCTCATCAGCACCAGCACTAGGATTACCAAACTATGATCTCCCATTCAAGCTGTTTGTCCCAGAAAGAGAAGGACATGCAATGGGAGTCTTGACGCAGTCCCATGGAAACAGACAACGACCTATCGGCTATTTCTCATGTCAATTAGATGCCGTGGCAAGAGGAGGACCGTCTTGTCTCAGAGCAGCACTGGCAGCACATGCCTTACTGGACAAAACAAATGACATAGTCCTTGGCTATCCTCTGACAGTTCTGGCACCACATGACATTGCGGCCATCATACAGCAGACTCAACCTAAGCATATGACTACAGCCAGACATCTCCGTCTGCAATGTTCCCTCCTTCTACCAGACAATGTTACCTTACAGAAATGTTATGTTCTCAATCCAGCCACTCTCTTACCATTTCCAGAGGGGGGAGGTGAGGAAGATGGATACTTTTGGTACAGACTGATTTTGAACCCAAACTCAGGAATAACCAATTTATATGTAAAAAGACGTCTACTGGAAGGTGGTGGAAACGGCCAGACGCTCACAGATGAGACACAAGACCCTTTATATTGCACACTGTGGAATAAACAATCTCCAGGCCGAGATTTCCAATATGAAGCAAGACTCACTAAATTGAAGCAGGTCACCTTAAACCTAAAGACATTGTACAACAATGCAGCAGGTGATAGTGCATTTACGGTGGAGCTCCCACAAGAAGCAGAAGCGCTCTATAAGCATTGGGATACAGAAATTCCACATGTTGCAATATCCAAGTTCGCACCGGATGGATGGAAGACATTGGGAGCTGCATTAAAATGGTGGGAATCTGCAGAGGAAGAGGAGTTGGAAGAGGAAGGAGTGGAAAAGAAAACTCTCCACTGGCAAGCAGACAGCACTCCCAGTATACAAGCCAGAGACCCATATGCAGTCCCAGGACTCACAAATCCACCCCATGACTGCCTTCAACAAATGGAAATGGAGACCTCACACCTCGCGAATGTAAAAGACCTTGCCTTGACAGACCCAGACATCACTCTGTATGTAGATGGATCAAGGTATGCTGATGAGAATGGAAAATATCACACAGGATATGCTGTGACTACGGAAAAAGATGTGATACAAGCCTTCTCACTACCTCCCTCCATGTCAGCACAAGAAGCAGAGTTGATTGCATTGACCAAGGCTTGTGAGATTGCGACAGGAGTCCGAGCCAACATCTATACAGACTCAAGATATGCTCTAGGAGTGACTCAAGACTTTGGAGTAATCTGGAGAGCTAGAGGATTCATGACAGCCGCAGGTACTCCAGTGAAGCATGACAAAGCCATCCGTGAACTACTAGATGCTTTAGCACTCCCGAAGGAAGTAGCCATACTGAAAGTGAAGGCACATGGGAAGCTAAATTCAGACGAAGCACGAGGAACCATCTAGCAGACCAGACGGCTAAGAAGGCAGCAATGATATCACAGGAAATGGAAAGGAGAGAGGTGGATGAAGAAATAAACATTTATACAATGCAGACTCTGCCAACAGATTTAAAATTGCTCAAAGAATTGCAAAAGACGGCAAGTCCAGAAGAAGTGAACAAATGGAAAGCAAAGGGAGCAGGTTTGAAAGATGGACTATATGTTGACAATCTGAGATTGTGCTTGCCAAGAAGCTTGTACCCAGCAACAGTACAATGAGCACATAGGCCAGCACACCTGTCAAAGACTCTCATGAATAACTTAATAAATAAGTATTACATGGCCCCAGGCATCACTACTCTGACAAGCACCTATTGTAAATCGTGCAGTATTTGTGCCAAATGCAACGTAGGCCGCACCGAGAAACCACCACAGAGACATTTGGCAAAATCATTGTATCCATTCCAGAGGATACAAATTGACCACATACAGATGCCAAAGAGTGGTCGGTATGAATATGCGTTAGTCATTGTGGACATGTTCTCAGGATGGCCAGAGGCCTACCCAGTCGCAAACATGACAGCGAAAACAACCGTGAAACGCCTATTAACAGAGGTCATTTGCAGATATGGGGTCCCTGAAGTGATAGAGAGTGACCAGGGACCAGCTTTTACAGCAGTACTGGCCAAAGAAATATGGACAGCCCTAGGAGTCACCCTCTCCTTTCATACGCCTTACCATCCTCAAAGTAGTGGGAAGGTGGAACGTATGAATGGTACCTTGAAATCTAGGATGTTGAAAATGTCACAAGAAACTGGTATGCCATGGCCTGAAAGTCTTCCAATAGCCTTGTTCAGTGTCAGGTATACCCCTGGAGGGAAACATGCATTGTCCCCCCATGAAATCTTGTTTGGGTCTGCTCCTAGGCTAGGGTGCTACTTTCCTCAGCAATTACAACTTAAATCTGATGTACTTGTTGACTATGTAATTGCATTGTCCACCGCACTGACTAAAATCCATGCACAGGTGTTCTCTTCTATTCCAGATTCGGAAGTAATCACTGGTACTCATCAACTACTTCCTGGAGATTGGGTCCTAGTTAAGAAATTTGTGAGGAAAACCCCTTTGGAACCCAGATACGAAGGCCCATTCCAAGTACTACTGATCACAGCTACATCAGTAAAGCTGGAAGGGAAAGCTACTTGGGTCCACGCATCCCATTGCAAAAAGGTTCCTCCTCCTGATGATCAGGAACCAACACAATGAGTACACTTCAGTGGTTTGTCTTGTCCCTCATGGCAATTTCAAATATTGCTTAACAGGTAACCATTACAAAAGGTAAAGATGGTATTAGATTTTGGTATAATTCTCGTAATACACATGTTGCCACATACACCTTTGACTTTTGCGACATCGTTTCTTGCCCTCCAATCCCTGAACAATGTGATATATACAAGAGAGATATATACATATGTCTCACTGATGAAACTGTTGGAAAACGCTGTGAAACATGGCAGGCAGTGGGATGGGGCACTGGAACACTTTGGGGGTACAGACCTCAAAGCGCCGCAGATAAGAAAGATGACCAAGGTAGATCCCTCCTCGACCGAATGACTCTAATAAAGACTGGTCGATGTCTGAATAGTGGGGTATCTGGTTCTGATATGCAATTGACTCTGACCATACAAAACCCTTGTCCCATGGATGCTGACACATATATACTGAGGTCTTGGGCTAGAAGACAAGGTGCTAAGATAATGGGCGAGTTTAAGATAGCAGATTTATATAAGCACCCAGACTTACCTCTGGCATTACAGACATTGAAGCCAGGGCCCCAGATCATTGGAACAATGACTGCAGCTGGAGACCCAACCTATGAGGACACGTTGGCTACTGAGACTGGATTCTCAGACCTTAATGTATGGTTGGAATGGATGAAATATAATGTACAAGAAAGTAATAAGACCAATTGTTATGTATGTGGCCATGCTAGGCCTCACTTAGGTACTGTTCCATTTATTATACCTTTGCAAGAAGAGACATGTTTTCTAAAATTGTTCAAAACATATAGTCATACAGATGAGTGTGAACAATGGAGGAAAACGTACCCCGTGATGACTGGTAATCCCCACCCAGGGAGAGGTATAACTGTGTACCCTGGAAATTATACGTGTTACAGGAGAAACGTTTCTCAGGGGTTCAACTTACAGAGGCTCCCAAGTGGGTTTTGTCACACATATAGAGATGGGTCATCTACACTGTTAATCAATCAGACTCGATCTTTGGGGGACATATATTGGTTGTGTGGAGATATGAAACTCAGGGTAAGACTGTCAGGAGTTAGGACTATTCAGCTTTGTAATACTATGGGCATATAAAGTAGCTTCCTTCACACAGAAATATCATCAGGGTTTGAACTTCTTGTCACTTTAAATAAACCGGGAAATATGGTGCACTGTGATAAGAAAGGAAACTTTTTATTTAGAGTGTAAACAGAGAGAGCTCAAGAGAACGTGCTGAAAGGGACTAGAGAGGAAACCTGCCGTCATGGATTATACAATGTTTGGTTTGCATGACAAATTATTGCAGTTAGGGTTACAAAGTGTTTTTCTAATACATGTAAAAAGCTGCTTTTATGAAAAGTCAGGGATCTTCCTAATTTGTTTTAGCTTTTAAGCTTCAGCTACAAGATGGAGAAGCTGATTTTTTGCATAGTTACATAATTCAGCTGGTGCAATATTTTTCATCCTAGCAAAACAAATTTTTCTTGAAAGCAAAAACCTTTGTAATGTTTAAAGGCTGGGCTTTTAAATGGATGATGCTAAACTTGAGACTTAAGAGTCCCTTTAAAGGAAAAATAGAAATTTCAAGTTTGGCAGAAATACTGACAGGCTACCTACACCTTAGTTTCTCCATGCCTGACTTCTATCAACTATATATCTTGCCAAATGTAAACCATTTATGTTCCTGGCTGCTCGAAAACTAGAGTAGTACTTTTGGAGCAAGCTAACTCAAATATTTTTACAATCAGAAGTAAAGGGGCGACCTAAGGCACTCACAGGCCATGCAATTCTATTCCATGCAAGACAGCTGCCACTTTATGTTCACACAAGGTTTGAACCTAGTATTGCTTTTTTTAAATATGGCCACTATCAAAGCTGTTCCCCTCTGTAACAATAACCACGCATCTCTGATTGTCCTTTAGGATCTTTCCTATTTTTGCCTGGCAGCAGTAGTGGCCAGCGGCCACTAACTTTTGATGCAGAGAATTTCTTACATTTCTTGTTAGTGCAAAGCTTATCATCTGACACTACCCTAACCCTAAAGCTAGTCCTATCCCCTAAACCCTAACCCTACACCCCAAACCTAACCCCAATCCTAACCCTAGGAAATTGAAGAAAATCTCGGCCGCGCCACATAGTGGCCTCTGGCTGCCATTGCTGGCAGCAGAAAACAGGAATGGTCCATTCTTTATTTGCAACTTATCTTAGGACAAAAGCTCTAAAATGAATTTTGATTCCATTTGTCATATTATAACAGGGGAACAAGGGATCTATCCCTCTGTGCATGTGCATGTATTTGGCAGCACTGACAGCTGCAGTTCCACAAACTATGCCCTGGATGGCTCCGTCAGGTTTGATGTGGCGAAACTCGACAGAGCTGAATTGACAGCGAGGCCATTGCTATGTTCGGCGCAGGCACTTGGCCCTCGAGGGCCTCGGGCATGCCTCTCATAGCTCAAGGCCTCTTCTGTTGGCGCGCCTTATATCAATGTGCAGCAGTATCCAAAAATCGGCAGCGCCATTTATCGTTTGGCGACAAAACTGCTGCTGTCAAATTTTGCGCAGGTGAAGAGGGAAAGGACAGAAACAAATTCTTCTGTTGTGAGCATTCAGTCATATATCCAGCGTTATCCTGAATTGCTCCTGAAACAGAGTATATAACAGCGGCCCTAATGCAGAGTTTGAGGAGCACCTGGTAAAGATCTTACTAACCTCACTAAGCTCCACAGGTGATTTGGCTTTCACTGAAGAAATATGCTGAGCGCGGTGTAGGGGGTCTGCTAAAGGGGACCAGAACTTGCTTGGGGTATTAACGTGAGTGCACTTACCGCAGGTTGTATTGACTCACCTCTCAGCCCCAATTGTACAACAATTGTTTGGATGATGAATATCAACTGACTGGTGTGCAGCTCGCAAGACTAACTATTAACATCTTGTACTCCATGAGCAGCTCGTCTGCTACAAATAAAGAAGACCCTTGTATTGCAGGTCATTGGAAGAGAATGTATGTGATGCAATGGGAATCTTACTGTCATTGGATCCCTGCTATCCGTGGGTAGCTTATCGTTTGCCTCAATACTGCTAAGCTACAGTACCTTTGTGTGGATAAACGGAATCAACATTTTTGAGAAGCTTCACATCCTTCTGCTGGGATCCCAGAGGGGCCTATAAACATGGTGCTTCAGAGAAGTGTTACAACTGACATGCCAACAGCTTTCATGTATAAATTTGACACCTGGACACCAACCACAACTTTCAGGTTGCATCTGGATCCACCCAGCATGGCCCAAGACAGGCAAGACATAGTGTGTGGGAAAAAACACTGCTTTTCAGTTTTATATGGAGTGATTCAAAGGCTTTGACTCAAAAGGCTTACATGAAATACTTACAGGAACATGATAGCATTGTAATAGTGCTTACCTTTTTTTAGTTCCTTCAGTACATACCCTTTTCCATATGGAAAGAAACAAAGGACATTTTGAACAGTTAACCACATTTCGTTATTTAATTGTCATGGTTTACCTCTCTTACTTTAATACTTATTACATAGTAATATTTGTTGGTGAAAAAAAAAAATCCTGTGTTTTGAAAATGTATGATTGTATATGCACAATGTAATCCCCTTTTTATTCTTCCAGTAAAAATTAGAATAAAAAGAAAGGGGAGAAATAACTGTGCAATAGATGATATCTGTGGAAATAAAGATTAGGAAAAGTGTGTGGATACTGCATTACATGAAATCTGAAACAGTGGAGTGCCTTGAAACATGATTTACATGTAATTAGCTGCCTTTCTGTAAATTTGTCATGTAGACTATGTGTATATATATATATATATATATATATATATATATATATATATATATATATTTATTTATATTTATTTAATATTCTATATCAGCTATCAGGAAATTATGCATTTGAGTTATGTAGAGATTATAGAGGGTGGGCCTCTTTATTTAAAAGATTCTTCATTCATGTTTAAATACTCTTTCTTTATTGCTAATCTGAGTATCACTGTTTATACATCTAAGTGATGCGTTACTCATGTTGTAACTGTTCTTAATCAACCTCAAAGACTAATACCTAGATCTGCTGAACCTGTGGCTGCGCCCACAGTTGGCATTCTCTTCCCCAAAGTGGGTCATTCTGTCTCGACTGGAAGTGCTTTGGCCTCCCCAGTTCTCTGTAGTATCAGTTTCTCTACCTCACTTTATGTTAGACTTGTAGTTAGATATGTGTTAGTCATATGGACCAGTGTTTATATAGAAGATGCACAAGCCTGTGGAACGATTAGCCATGTAAAGCTGCTATATGGGAACACATCCCAGGATTTCTATTACTCACAATGCACACTGTAGCACACTGGCTGTGTGTTATAATGTAGGTTGTACACATGACCGGATTAACCATTAGGCCAACTAGACAGCCGCCCAGGTGCACTTCCCTGTGAAGGGCGCTACTTCTTAAAAAAAATGGTTCCTGGCTTTAAAAAAATAAATGTTTCAGCTCATAGACTAGCTACTAGGGGGTAACCACCTAGAACAAGACAACAGGAAAGAGAGCTTACACGTACAGAAATGGCAAAAATGGGTCCGTGGCGGGGCTCCTCCACTTCACTGCCTAAGGGCTCCAAAAAGGTAGATATGGCCTGGTTGTACATGAGCAATTTGATATGCAGTTTGTGCATGTTAAGGTTGAAGTTGATAAGCTTCTTTAAACAGATGTGTTTTTAGTGAGTTTAGTGAAGAACTGACACTGAGTCAGAGTAGGTGCTGCTTGAGAAAAAGTCCTGAAGGTGGAAGTGAGGAGTTGGGGGAGTATTTTGAGAAGAAGGCAGATATATAATGTGGGGCACTATTTTTAAGGGCTTAATGTGTTGGAGTCAGGATTTTAAATTGTGTTTTGGAGGCTATAGGAAGCCAATGGCGTTGCTGCCAGAGAGGTGATGTATATAATGATGCCTTTTTATTGGACAACACAATTTAAGTCAAAAGCAATACAGAAAAAGTAGCACTGTATTTGAAACTCGTATTTTTCACCTGTACTATTAACTACTCCAATTTTCAGAAATATGGATGCAAATAGTATATGCTCTATCTGGATCCAGTTTAAAAAAAATATTACATAGAAAATTTAAGCCATACAGACATCATAAAATAAAGTCATTTTTAGTCCTAAACAACATAGTATTCACATTCATACCTTGCAAGATTGATTTTTGATTAAACATCATTATTTTAGAATATGTAAAGATTGTAAGTCAGAGACAGGATAACCCAGTGGCATCCGTGGCGGGGCTCCTCCACTTCACTGCCTAAGGATCTGTAACAAAATAGCTGGAGATACAGGGCAGGTAGTAGGAGATTGGTTCAGGACTGTGTAATACAGGTACCAGGACCACAGGTGTTGGATGTCTTGGAAACTGAGCTGCAGGTAAGAGGACAGCGGGCTTAGCAAAACCTCAGGGTCAAAAACAGAGGTACCAACAAGGCAAAATACAAAAATAAAGCCAGACAGTCCACGAAGCAGACAAAGGGATAATAAAAATAATACATTAAGGTCAAATTCTAGGTGATCCTAGGAAGTGATTTGCTGCATCTAGGAGCAGGTTGCAATGGCTGGTGAAAGTGATAGCTGTTAATGATCAGCAACAATTTCAGGCAACGCTGGTGTGTAAACTGACTCTTCAACTACATCTTCTCTGGTGGCTGATCAGGTGGGATCATTAGAAATGAGCACATTGTCCCAAGTTTGAATCCCACCACAAACATGCTCTGCTGTCTTTGAACAGCCCTGACAGAATAGCAAAAAGATTGTCCCTGAGAGAAACCTTTTGTTGTACATTTTGCACCCCTAGTCGCAGAAACTGAAACCCTATGGTTCTGTTTGACACAATTAGAGGCACACTGGTTTTATCTATTACTGCAATTTGGTGTTAAATAGATTGTCAAATCTAAGGTGACTTCAAGTGAGCAGCAGTTTTAAATGGACTCTGACCTCATGGATAACGCTTTGCACCATAGGAGCAGTCAAACTGAAGCAGAAAAGCAGTTGTTAGCATTTAAGTTCTTGAAGTTGTTTACTTACTTTAGCTGTTATCCGTAGTTTAACAGCACCAGACGATATTAAATGTTTTTTGAGTCAAACTCTCGGTAAATGAAAGTATCTTAAATTACAACTGCTCATATATCTTTTCACTGAAAGAATATTCTCTACTCACATACTCACCTACAGGACAAGATCAGCTCCTTTGGAATTATCTACTTCACTCTATAAGACTCTACCTTAGTCAAATATTCAAACTTTCTCATCTATCCATCTCTGCCTCGGACTTCCCCTTCTTTGTGTGCCTTAAATCTTTCCCAGCCTTAGAGTCTTTTCTAGGAAATCCTGTCTTCTCATGATATGGCCAAAATATTTGAGCTTCAGCCTTATGATCATAGCTTCCATTGAACAGTTTGTCTTGATTTCCTGAAGTACTCATTTATTGGATCTTCTCGCAGTCCAAGGGATTCTAAGCAGTTTTCACCAACACCACAATTCAAAGGCATCAATTCTATGGAGCTCAGCCTTCTTTATGGTCCAGCTCTCACATCCATATGTTACTACTGGGAATACCATAGTTCTAACTATGCAGACCATTGTTTATAGTGTAATGTCTAGCTTGTCCAGACTTGCCATGGCTTTCCTTCCCAGAAGCAATCGTCTTTTCATTTAATTGCTACAGTCACCATCTGAAGAGAGCTTCGATCCCAGTCCTTTGAAGCCCTACGCAAAACGTGTTTGTCAGGCATTGACTGGACCCCTTCGAATGACGTGGCAGCATGGGTGGCAGTAGATGCAGCATCACAAAATTGGTATGTGAGATAGCGTTCAGTACATAGAACGCCCTGCTATATATACATTTGCCACAGTACTATTAAGAGATATATTGAGTATGAGGTTTTGAGAATGATTAATTACCCTCTGGCACCTCTATAGTGATTAAATCTAGATATATTACATGCTGTGATATATTTTTTTCTTTTGCTAAAAAAGTGGAAATACAAAACTTTTTTTTAATGTATAAAGCATATTACATTTGTAAATATAGTGTACAGTGAGGGGAAAAAGTATTTGATCCCCTGCTGATTTTGACCGTTTGTCCACTAACAAAGAAATGATCAGTCTATAATTAGGAATAACAAAAAAACAAACAAGAAAAACGCATGTCAAAAAAGTTATAAATTGATTTGCAGGTTAATGAGTGAAATAAGTATTTGATCCCCTATCAATCAGCAAGATTTCTGGCTCCCAGGTGTCTTTTTTACTGGTAACGAGCTGAGATTAGGAGCACTCTTGTTATGGATTAGGATCAGTACAAAATGCATAAATGTATTCGTACACCTACTTATATATCTTATCTTTGCAGTATTATCGTATAACCAAGTTTTACTAATAAATGCTGAATCATTGGGAGACTCTAAAATGGAGGATTTGACACTCCCCTTTTCTTACAAGATGGAGACAGCACTATTTCCGGTCTGTTAAGGATGACGGGTCTTAACACACACAGGACACGAGGAGGAGAAACACCATCTTGTCTTTGTCTTCAACTTCTTACCAATGAGAGTAAGACCCATCCTCTTGTGGGATGGGTCTTGGAGACTCCTTAATGTTTTAACCCAATGTCTGATCGTAACCTTGTAGAAGCAGACTTCTCAGAACCAATGAATCACCGAATAAACCTGATGTTTTACCTAATGTAACTTTTTATCTGATTACTAAAAACTATATAAATGAGGACTGACTTAATAAAGACAGGACGGAGAAAACTTATACCAGAACTCTGTGTTGGTGTATTATTTCTCTACAGTGTGCACACTATATAGATACTGATAATTTGGACAGGGACAGATATTTCTGGTAAATACTTTGATATTTACTCTTACAAAATGGCACCCCAGATGGGACTTGAGGTTTAATCGAACTACAACGGACAAGAGGAGTTCGGACAGACTTCATGAGAACAGGCGGAGCCTGATCACCTCCGGTACACGGTAAGGACATGATTAGTACCTTATCCGTGTAGACCTGTTCTTGGAATTCTGCCCGTTGTCTAGCTCTGTTGTAAGTGACGATTACAAAAGTACAGGTGATATTTTGCCTCAAGTCCATTAAGAACCCTGTACAAAATATAGTGATATCTGTCGCCTGTGTATGTCTGTTGAAGTGTGTGTGTCTGTCGATATTGCGAGTTGAAATTCTTTAGACATATAATTCAGGACACACACACACGTGTATTTGTGACTATCTGGAAGACGGATGACTTGTACCCAGAGACGTACATAAACCAGAGGTCACACATACGAGCTTGCATATATGTGACCTGGGGAATTAGATTAGATTACATTATTTTTTTCCCTGGGAAATGTCTATGCATGCTGGATAGACGATATCCCTTGAGGGTCATGATGTTTTAGCTGTAAGTAGTTTGAAAACTTCAAGGGACGTCTGTCATTCACTGCGGGTGGTTAAAAAACGTGTGTGTGAATTAATAAGATATAATGCGCATGGTCTTGAAATCATATGTCTTTTGAATCTAAAGGTTTCTGCAGAAAAGGTTTGATGATTATAATGTTATATGCTGTGTCATTGCTGGTTGTGATGCATGTTTTGATAAAAAATGCAGCTTAGAACTTCTCTCCCTAAAAAAAGCTCAAAGTGCTGGAGCTGCGAGACCGCTCTGTGTGTTTTTGACCTTCAGGTCACACAGCTGCAGTGAGATCATAGAGAGAGAGAAATCCCTCATCTCCCCCCCCTGCCATTTCATTTAACTCATTTAAAGAATGTGTCCTGGTTGAGACAACTATTTCTATGCCAAATATTTAAGGTTGTATAAACTACAGGGGGAGATTGATTTAAGAAGTAAATAGTACAGAATATAAATGTAATACAACTATGTTCTGTTGATTCATATGTATCTGTCCATTATCTTTGTTTCTATCGGTTCCCAGTGGTTAAGTGGTTAAAAAAAACAAAAAAAACACTGCAAGGTACTCCTAGGAGGGCGTAATCTGAGTATTAGAGAAGACGTACGGATTAACCCTCCGTAAACAGTCGACCAAGTTAAGATCTTCTCTCAAAGCCTTTCTCAGTCTCTCTCTCTCTCAGTCTCTCTCTCTCTCTCAGTCTCTCTCTCTCTCTCTCAGTCTCTCTCTCTCTCTCAGTCTCTCTCTCTCTCTCAGTCTCTCTTTCTCAGTCTCTCTCTCTCTCTCAGTCTCTCTCTCTCAGTCTCTCTCTCTCTCTCTCTCTCTCTCTCAGTCTCTCTCTCTCTCTCTCTCTCAGTCTCTCTCTCTCTCAGTCTCTCTCTCTCTCAGTCTCTCTCTATCTCTCTCTCAGTCTCTCTCTCTCTCTCTCTCAGTCTCTCTCTCTCTCTCAGTCTCTCTCTCTCTCAGTCTCTCTCTATCTCTCTCTCAGTCTCTCTCTCTCTCAGTCTCTCTCTCTCTCTCTCTCTCTCTCTCTCTATATATATATATATATATATATATATTACTACCTCGTTAAACACTTGCTGCTAAATACGTGTTTATTTCACATAAAATATGGGACAGAATCAGGTGAAATTGTCTGAGGGCATGTTAGCCCGTGAGATAGTTAAAAACAGGGGTGGTGAAGCCGCAGTAAATCGATGTACAAAAATGTTTAAGATCTGTGGTATTACCAGTGTCGTAGGAGGGCATTTGAAGGCAGAAGAGTTGCGTAAGGTGGACAGTTACAAGATTGTGGTTTATTGCCTAGTGCAGAGATGTGGTACAAAGTGGCTAGAGCAATTGCACAGGAAGGGTGGATAGAAACGGAAATTGAATTAAAAGGAAGGAAAATTTATGTGTATCATGCTCCGTGTGAAGTGGTCAGTCCTCTGAACTCACCTGAACAAAGAGATTCCATAAAATCACAGTCCAAAGATGGCGCTCACACACACACGAAGGAGGAGCTGCACTCACCCCTGAATACTGCCCAACATAACGTGATGTCACACGTCACACCATCTGTCCAAAGGGCTCCGCCCCTTACTCCCACTGCACCAGAAACACATCCCACTTGCTTGTATCCAGTATTGACTTCAAACAGAACACTGTATTCTCCATACCCGATATTCCCATCTGTTGAGGTACCAATTGTAACAGAACATCCACCAGCCAGTACTGGCACCCATAGTGTGCATAGTTCACATAACTCGGCAACAAGTCCTCTGTTTAAAACACTGCCCAACCAGACCACAACACTGGAAGCACAAGCTCTGCCTATCAATCACCTACAAGATAGTTCAGACGAATCCAGTGACGACATAGGGGGAGGAGAGAGTGTCGTAGAGTGGACAAATAGAAACTCTGATTCAAAAGTGAAATCCAAGAGGAGGAACAAGAAAAGGGGAAGTCTAATGTACGTTGCATTTACCCCGACACAAGCCACTTCTCTTATCAACACATTGCCAGATCCTGAAAAACAACCTATGCCTTTTTATAGGAAAATTGTACAAATTCAAAAGACATACTCGGCAGCTTGGGAGGATCTCATCAGCTTATGTGAGATTAAAGCAGGTGATTCATACTGGCCTATCATGCGGAATGCCATAGATCCTTATGATGCACACCGTTCAAAGCATGACTTTACATCAGGCATACAATTCTGCGACCTGTTAAGATACTGGGCAAAAGATAAATTAGCCGATCAGGCTGTCAATTTACAAGATATCAAACAAGACAGAGACGAATCTGTAGAAAAGTACCATGCACGACTCACACAAGTGTTTACAGATCTTGGCTTCAGTCCACATAATAAAACACATACGCAGATGTTAAGTACAGCCTTCGTGCTGGGATTACATGAGACAATTCAGAAGGGCCTATTGACATCCAGACCAGAATATAGAGTGTTACCTTTAGATACCTTACTGTTGGTTGCTAAAGGGCTGGAGACAGCAGCGGCTAAACAACCTGAATCATCAGCATCCAAAAAGACGGCTGTACTTATGGTGAATTCTGAGCAATCACCACGGAAAGAAACAAGACAGTGTTATAATTGTGGGAAAACAGGACACCTTAGCAAGAATTGCAAGGCACCCAGGAAGGCAAGACTTAGACAGCAGACAGATGATAACAATGCAGCGCCTGTGCTTCAAGCTACAGCATAGGACGGGGGTGAGCCTGTGTCAGTGTCCCCTATTCTGGCATTTTCTTCAGGGGATGGCGAGATAGGACCACAAGCTATTGTGACACTACCAATAGAGGGGACGCCCACAACCTTTCTCATAGACACAGGTGCAGCCAGAAGCGTTCTAAGAACACAAGATCTGCCCGATATATCTTACCTGTCTGACATTGATGTCGCTTGTGTAGGAGTAGATGGTGTCCCCATCTCCAATCATTTAACCCAACCTATGCAAATAGGCCCATTTCCAGATCTACTTGCAAGATTTGTAGTATCCTCTACATGCCCTATAAATCTGTTAGGTGCAGACGTGCTTTCCCGACTACAAGCATCCATCTCATTCACCCCAGATGGAACTGTACAAGTGTCTTCACCTCTACAAGTCACTGACACGTCAGCACTCTGTTCACTGCCCATATTACTACACATAGATACCAATAGCATCTGTAATACAGGGCCAGATGATATCTTGGACAAGATTCCAGCAACACTCTGGTCACAAGGACCGGAAGATATCGGACACCTAAAGGTGCCACCAGTCACAGTAAAACTAAAACCCGGAGCAGAGTTACCACGCAAGCCACAGTATCCTCTGAAGCCAGCACAAATAGATGCAATCTCTCAACAGATAGAGAAATTGGTGCAGCAAGGGGCGTTGATCCCGTGTACGTCACCATGCAACACGCCCCTCTTTCCAGTAAAGAAGAAATCCAAAAAGGGAGAACCAGTAAAATATCGTATGGTACAAGATTTGCGAGCAGTCAATGAAGCAACCATATTAGACACTCCTATAGTGCCTAATCCGAACACTCTCCTTTCTGGAATACCTCCAGCAGCTGCATACTTTACCGTAGTGGATTTAGCAAATGCTTTCTTCAGTATTGCTTTCACGCATGATCATAATCAATACAAATGGACTGTAATGCCTCAAGGAGCGCAGAATTCACCCAGCCAGTTTGCCAAAGCTATGAGCCATATCCTAGACTCCTGGCAACAAGCGAATCCTGACATTGTATTGCTACAGTATGTTGATGATCTCTTACTGTGTGCAGAAGATCTTCCCACAGCTACAAGGACATCAGAAAGCCTGCTGAGACACTTGGCAGAACAAGGATGTAAAGTATCCAGAGACAAACTACAGTGGTGTAAGCAGACAGTCATATTTTTGGGACACTGCCTGTCAAAAGGTGTGCGTCATCTTACACGCGCCCGTGTGCAAGCAATAGAAGACATGTCAGTCCCTGAAGGACATAGACCCCTGCATGCTTTCCTAGGTCTAATATCTTACTGCAGAGCGTGGATCCCAGAAGCATCCCTTCTAATGCAACCCTTGTATGATGTATTAAAGACTGAGCCATATGAGATGACACAGACAGCCCTGGATAATTTCTACACCCTGAAGAAAGCTATCTCATCAGCACCAGCACTAGGATTACCAAACTATGATCTCCCATTCAAGCTGTTTGTCCCAGAAAGAGAAGGACATGCAATGGGAGTCTTGACGCAGTCCCATGGAAACAGACAACGACCTATCGGCTATTTCTCATGTCAATTAGATGCCGTGGCAAGAGGAGGACCGTCTTGTCTCAGAGCAGCACTGGCAGCACATGCCTTACTGGACAAAACAAATGACATAGTCCTTGGCTATCCTCTGACAGTTCTGGCACCACATGACATTGCGGCCATCATACAGCAGACTCAACCTAAGCATATGACTACAGCCAGACATCTCTGTCTGCAATGTTCCCTCCTTCTACCAGACAATGTTACCTTACAGAAATGTTATGTTCTCAATCCAGCCACTCTCTTACCATTTCCAGAGGGGGGAGGTGAGGAAGATGGATACTTTTGGTACAGACTGATTTTGAACCCAAACTCAGGAATAACCAATTTATATGTAAAAAGACGTCTACTGGAAGGTGGTGGAAACGGCCAGACGCTCACAGATGAGACACAAGACCCTTTATATTGCACACTGTGGAATAAACAATCTCCAGGCCGAGATTTCCAATATGAAGCAAGACTCACTAAATTGAAGCAGGTCACCTTAAACCTAAAGACATTGTACAACAATGCAGCAGGTGATAGTGCATTTACGGTGGAGCTCCCACAAGAAGCAGAAGCGCTCTATAAGCATTGGGATACAGAAATTCCACATGTTGCAATATCCAAGTTCGCACCGGATGGATGGAAGACATTGGGAGCTGCATTAAAATGGTGGGAATCTGCAGAGGAAGAGGAGTTGGAAGAGGAAGGAGTGGAAAAGAAAACTCTCCACTGGCAAGCAGACAGCACTCCCAGTATACAAGCCAGAGACCCATATGCAGTCCCAGGACTCACAAATCCACCCCATGACTGCCTTCAACAAATGGAAATGGAGACCTCACACCTCGCGAATGTAAAAGACCTTGCCTTGACAGACCCAGACATCACTCTGTATGTAGATGGATCAAGGTATGCTGATGAGAATGGAAAATATCACACAGGATATGCTGTGACTACGGAAAAAGATGTGATACAAGCCTTCTCACTACCTCCCTCCATGTCAGCACAAGAAGCAGAGTTGATTGCATTGACCAAGGCTTGTGAGATTGCGACAGGAGTCCGAGCCAACATCTATACAGACTCAAGATATGCTCTAGGAGTGACTCAAGACTTTGGAGTAATCTGGAGAGCTAGAGGATTCATGACAGCCGCAGGTACTCCAGTGAAGCATGACAAAGCCATCCGTGAACTACTAGATGCTTTAGCACTCCCGAAGGAAGTAGCCATACTGAAAGTGAAGGCACATGGGAAGCTAAATTCAGACGAAGCACGAGGAACCATCTAGCAGACCAGACGGCTAAGAAGGCAGCAATGATATCACAGGAAATGGAAAGGAGAGAGGTGGATGAAGAAATAAACATTTATACAATGCAGACTCTGCCAACAGATTTAAAATTGCTCAAAGAATTGCAAAAGACGGCAAGTCCAGAAGAAGTGAACAAATGGAAAGCAAAGGGAGCAGGTTTGAAAGATGGACTATATGTTGACAATCTGAGATTGTGCTTGCCAAGAAGCTTGTACCCAGCAACAGTACAATGAGCACATGGGCCAGCACACCTGTCAAAGACTCTCATGAATAACTTAATAAATAAGTATTACATGGCCCCAGGCATCACTACTCTGACAAGCACCTATTGTAAATCGGGCAGTATTTGTGCCAAATGCAACGTAGGCCGCACCGAGAAACCACCACAGAGACATTTGGCAAAATCATTGTATCCATTCCAGAGGATACAAATTGACCACATACAGATGCCAAAGAGTGGTCGGTATGAATATGCGTTAGTCATTGTGGACATGTTCTCAGGATGGCCAGAGGCCTACCCAGTCGCAAACATGACAGCGAAAACAACCGTGAAACGCCTATTAACAGAGGTCATTTGCAGATATGGGGTCCCTGAAGTGATAGAGAGTGACCAGGGACCAGCTTTTACAGCAGTACTGGCCAAAGAAATATGGACAGCCCTAGGAGTCACCCTCTCCTTTCATACGCCTTACCATCCTCAAAGTAGTGGGAAGGTGGAACGTATGAATGGTACCTTGAAATCTAGGATGTTGAAAATGTCACAAGAAACTGGTATGCCATGGCCTGAAAGTCTTCCAATAGCCTTGTTCAGTGTCAGGTATACCCCTGGAGGGAAACATGCATTGTCCCCCCATGAAATCTTGTTTGGGTCTGCTCCTAGGCTAGGGTGCTACTTTCCTCAGCAATTACAACTTAAATCTGATGTACTTGTTGACTATGTAATTGCATTGTCCACCGCACTGACTAAAATCCATGCACAGGTGTTCTCTTCTATTCCAGATTCGGAAGTAATCACTGGTACTCATCAACTACTTCCTGGAGATTGGGTCCTAGTTAAGAAATTTGTGAGGAAAACCCCTTTGGAACCCAGATACGAAGGCCCATTCCAAGTACTACTGATCACAGCTACATCAGTAAAGCTGGAAGGGAAAGCTACTTGGGTCCACGCATCCCATTGCAAAAAGGTTCCTCCTCCTGATGATCAGGAACCAACACAATGAGTACACTTCAGTGGTTTGTCTTGTCCCTCATGGCAAGTTCAAATATTGCTTAACAGGTAACCATTACAAAAGGTAAAGATGGTATTAGATTTTGGTATAATTCTCGTAATACACATGTTGCCACATACACCTTTGACTTTTGCGACATCGTTTCTTGCCCTCCAATCCCTGAACAATGTGATATATACAAGAGAGATATATACATATGTCTCACTGATGAAACTGTTGGAAAACGCTGTGAAACATGGCAGGCAGTGGGATGGGGCACTGGAACACTTTGGGGGTACAGACCTCAAAGCGCCGCAGATAAGAAAGATGACCAAGGTAGATCCCTCCTCGACCGAATGACTCTAATAAAGACTGGTCGATGTCTGAATAGTGGGGTATCTGGTTCTGATATGCAATTGACTCTGACCATACAAAACCCTTGTCCCATGGATGCTGACACATATATACTGAGGTCTTGGGCTAGAAGACAAGGTGCTAAGATAATGGGCGAGTTTAAGATAGCAGATTTATATAAGCACCCAGACTTACCTCTGGCATTACAGACATTGAAGCCAGGGCCCCAGATCATTGGAACAATGACTGCAGCTGGAGACCCAACCTATGAGGACACGTTGGCTACTGAGACTGGATTCTCAGACCTTAATGTATGGTTGGAATGGATGAAATATAATGTACAAGAAAGTAATAAGACCAATTGTTATGTATGTGGCCATGCTAGGCCTCACTTAGGTACTGTTCCATTTATTATACCTTTGCAAGAAGAGACATGTTTTCTAAAATTGTTCAAAACATATAGTCATACAGATGAGTGTGAACAATGGAGGAAAACGTACCCCGTGATGACTGGTAATCCCCACCCAGGGAGAGGTATAACTGTGTACCCTGGAAATTATACGTGTTACAGGAGAAACGTTTCTCAGGGGTTCAACTTACAGAGGCTCCCAAGTGGGTTTTGTCACACATATAGAGATGGGTCATCTACACTGTTAATCAATCAGACTCGATCTTTGGGGGACATATATTGGTTGTGTGGAGATATGAAACTCAGGGTAAGACTGTCAGGAGTATGGCGTGGGGAATGTACCTTGGCTAAAGCCATAATGCCGTTACACATTGTTCCAACCTATTATGGTGATCCAGATGGTATTCCTCAGACACAGTTCAGAAGGAAGAGACATACATCATCATCTGAGCCTAGAGAAAGTTTTGACTCCCATGTGTACATAGATTCTATTGGAGTCCCAAGGGGGGTGCCCAATGAATTTAAAGCCCGTAACCAAGTAGCAGCAGGATTCAAGTCACTGATACCCATGATTGGAGTAAATAAGAACGTTGCCTGGATCAATTATATTTACTATAACCAGCAACGATTTGTTAATTACACTAAGGATGCTTTAAAAGGCATTGCAGAACAGTTAGAGGCTACTTCACACATGGCCTTCCAGAACCGCATGGCATTAGACATGATCCTTGCAGAAAAAGGTGGAGTATGTAAAATGCTTCCTGACACTAGCACATGTTGTACATACATTCCTGATAATACAGGTCCAAATGGTAAGATCACACTGGCAATCCAGAAATTGGCTAATCTTGGTCAAGAATTAAAAGAAAATTCTGGCACTATAGACTATTGGGAATCATGGTTTGGTTGGATGAATGGTTGGCAGAAAGTGTTATTGCAGATAGGGATGGCTATCTTTATTGTCATAATTTTGTTAGCCTTCCTCTTATGTTGCATTATCCCCTGTATACGCAACTACCTTCAGAAAGCTATGGACAAGGCTTCTCCCACCTTTATCCACCAAGATTTAGACATAGATCTACATGGACAGAATGATGACTGTAAGACATCCCGTCTTCTGTTGCAGACTGTAACTGGCTCTAAGGAGAGTGTTTTCTGAGCTGAGCTACACTATATCTGAGTACTATGGTCCCTCTCCAAGCCTAGCTACACTATTAGATATTAGAGGCTCGTTAGGTCTCCCCCACGCCGCATAGGTCATAGGGTAGGTGTGACGTCAGGTCATGGCAAGCCCGATCGAATGAAAATATGAACCTATGACTTACACACATGCAATGCTTTCAACATCCGGAAATAGAAGACACAAAGAATAGTGCTCTGGAAGGACCATAGTTGAGACATATATCTATTATAACAAGATATTTAGTTTTAGACACCCGATATAAGAATAGGGTGTTATACTTATAATCAGTAAGTTTTACTAATAACAGTGAGTGTGACGAATATATATATTATGTCATTTTAGGGGGGACTGTTATGGATTAGGATCAGTACAAAATGCATAAATGTATTCGTACACCTACTTATATATCTTATCTTTGCAGTATTATCGTATAACCAAGTTTTACTAATAAATGCTGAATCATTGGGAGACTCTAAAATGGAGGATTTGACACTCCCCTTTTCTTACAAGATGGAGACAGCACTATTTCCGGTCTGTTAAGGATGACGGGTCTTAACACACACAGGACACGAGGAGGAGAAACACCATCTTGTCTTTGTCTTCAACTTCTTACCAATGAGAGTAAGACCCATCCTCTTGTGGGATGGGTCTTGGAGACTCCTTAATGTTTTAACCCAATGTCTGATCGTAACCTTGTAGAAGCAGACTTCTCAGAACCAATGAATCACCGAATAAACCTGATGTTTTACTTAATGTAACTTTTTATCTGATTACTAAAAACGATATAAATGAGGACTGACTTAATAAAGACAGGACGGAGAAAACTTATACCAGAACTCTGTGTTGGTGTATTATTTCTCTACAGTGTGCACACTATATAGATACTGATAATTTGGACAGGGACAGATATTTCTGGTAAATACTTTGATATTTACTCTTACACTCTCTTAAAGAGAGTGCTCCTAATCTCAGCCTGTTACCTGTATAAAAGACACCTGTCCACAGAAGCAATCAATCAATCAGATTCCAAACTCTTCACCATGGTCAAGACCAAAGAGCTACCCAAGGATGTCAGGGACAAGATTGTAGACCTACACAAGGCTGGAATGGGCTACAAGACCATCGCCAAGTAGCTTGCTGAGAAGGTGATAACAGTTGGTGCGATTATTCGCAAATGGAAGAAACACAAAATAACTGCCAGTCTCCCTCGGTCTGGTGCTACATGCAAGATCTCACCTCGTGGAGTTTCAATGATCATGAGAACAGTGAGGAATCAGCCCACAACTACACATGAGGATCTTGTTAATGATCTACTGGCAGCTGTTATCATGATCACCAAGAAAACAATTGGTAACACACTATGCCATGAAGGACTGAAATCCTGCAGCCCCTGCAAGGTCCCCCTATTCAAGAAAACACATGTACAGGCCCGTCTGAAGGTTGCTAATGAACATCTGAATGATTCAGAGGAGAACTGGGTGAAAGTGTTATGGTCAGATGAGACTAAAATCAAGCTCTTTGGCATCAACTTAACTCACCATGTTTGGAGGAGGAGGAATGCTGCCTATTACCCCAAGAACTCCATCCCCATCGTCAAACATGGAGGTGCAAACATTATGCTTTGGGGGTGCTAAGGGGACAGGAAAACTGCACCGCATCAAAGGGATGATGGACCAGGCCATGTACCGGCAAATCTTGGGTGAGAACCTCCTTCCCTCAGCCAGGGCATTGAAAATAGGTCATGGATGGGTATTCCAGCATGACAATGACCCAAAACACACAGTGGCTCAAGAACAAGCACATTAATGTCATGGAGTGGCCTAGCTAGTCTCCAGACCTTAATCCCTTAGAAAATCTGTGGAGGGAGCTGAAGGTTCAAGTTGCCAAACATCAGCCTCAAACCCTTAATGACTTGTAGAGGATCTGCAAAGAGGAGTGGGATAAAATCCCTCCTGAGATGTTTGCAAACCTGGTGGCCAACTACCAGAAATGTCTGACCTCTGTGATTGCCATCAAGGGTTTTGCCACCAAGTACTAAGTCGAAGGGGTCAAATACTTATTCCCCTCATTGACCTGCAAATCAAATTATAACTTTTTTGACATGCATTTTTCTTGTGTGTTTTTTTTGGTATTCTGTCTCTTACTGATAAAATACACCTACCATTAAAATTATAGGCTGATCATTCAAAATGTTGAAAATCAGCAGGTGATCAAATACTTTTTTCCCTCACTGTACATACAATTTCTTGTATTTAGATCTGCTAAGTCCTATTAATTGGTGATTATATACACCTGCAACGATATAACAAGCGTTTGATTATGTAAATATTTTTTTTATATATTCTTACTGCATTACTAATGTGCCTTGTACTATTCAGACTGGCTAATTTAATATTGTCATTGGTTGACTATGTAGAGTGCCTTGCAAAAGTATTCACCCCTCTTGGCATTTTTCATGTTTTGTTGCCTCACAAACTGGAATTAACATGGATTGTTTGAGGATTTGCATATTTTAATTTACAGAACATGCCCAGGCTGTTGTGCCATGTTATTTCTATTTGGTTATGATAGATTTGATGTTGCTCCTGGGAATCATCAAATATTTGGATATTTTTTTATAACCTAACCCTGACTTGTATTCCTCAACTACATTGTCCCTTACTTGTTTGCAGAGTTCCTTGGTCTTCATGTTAGTGTTTGATTAGTGGTACCTCTTGCTTAGGTGCAACCAGAATTTGGGAACATGTGATATATAATCTATAAGATCAGTGTAGATGGAATATATTTAAATTAAGCTAGAAGGGCAATAGCAGGTCCTAGTCCAGCATAGGGACCATATAGCATTCTCTTAATTTTCCTCATAAGAACAAACACACCTATTTTCTAAGGAGGGGTTCTCCATAATATTGTTATTATACGGCGGATTTTATATGTTGTTTTTTAAAATGGTTTTGTAAATAAAGTTTATTGTTTTTACATTTTTCTGCCTATATTTTTTTTCCATTTGCTTGATTTTCTCTCTTGGTTACTTGTGTATGCTTTCTCTATAAAAAATGTTGAATATATATTCATACTTTACCAAGATATAGCCCCACCCTCCATATTAATATAATGTAATAAGTAGCTGTTATGGTTTATATATGTACTATTTGGAGTGGGAACAAGCATCCCTAGTGAGACTTTATTTTTCTTTGTTGTTAATAAATTCTCTATTATCCATCGTACATTGGCAATTTGATCTGTTGTGCCTCTTCTTCTACGGAACCGGGCTTGCACATCTGGTAGTTCCTGGTCCATATATTTTGGAGTTGAGCTTGTAGAATCTTAAACATTACCTTTGCTGGCATGTAAAATGAGTGCAATTGTTCGATAATTGGAGCACTATTTGGCACTGCCTTTTTTGGGGGAATTGGGATGTAGACTGACCATTTTCAGTCTATTAGCCACTATTGATTTTCCAAATATGTTGACATAAGGCAAGTAAACTTTTCACAGCATCATCCTGTAGAATTTTGAATAGTTTAATTGAGATTCCAACAACTCCTGCAGCCTTATTATCAGCAAGACATCCTAGGGTCCATCTCATTTCACTCTTCATGATGTCTGGCTCCAGCTCAATGGACAAACTATTAAGTTCATCACTGCTGTAAAGATCCTTCCTGTATAGATCTTCAGTGTATTCCTGCCACCTCTTTTTTATCTGATCTGCTTCTTTAAAAATTCCTACCATTTTGGTCTTTTATCACACCCACTTTGGCATGAAAGTTTCTTTGAGATCCCCAATTTTCTTGAAGAGATCTCTCGACTTTCCTATGCTGTTATCTTCTAGTATCTCTTTACATCGCTCATTGTAGAATGTCTCCTTGTCTCTTCTTGCTATCCTCTGGAATTCTGAATTCAGTTGGACAAATCTTTTCTTATCTCCACTACCTTTCACTTTCCTTCTTTCGTGGGCTACTTCCAAAGCCTCATCAGATAGCCAGTTTGCCTTCTTAGTTATCTTTATTTTAGGGATATTCTTTGTTGCTGTTTCCTGGATAATGTTGCAAACTTCGGTCCATAGTTCTTCAGGCATTCTATCTTCCATGTCTAGTCCCTTAAATCTATTCTTTACTTACACTGCATATTCACAAGGGATATTATTTATTTCGTATCTGCTTGATCTGAAGATTTCCCCTTTTTTCTTCAGTTTAGTTCTGAATTTTGCAATAAGAAGCTCATGGTCTCAGCCACAGGAAGCTCCAGGTTTTGTTTTTGCTGACTGTGTAGAGCTCCTCCATCTATGGCTACAAAGTATATAGTCAATCTGATTTCTATATTGTCCATCTGGTCATGTCCATGTACAGAGTTGTCTCGGAGGCATGTGGAAGAGGGTGTTTCTACGACCAGAGAATTATCTTGACAAGGCCAGTTATTCCAGGTATCTTTTGGTTCCCTGCTTTAGCATTTTAATCTCCTAGAATAACAGTAATATATATTCTTGGTGTTAGATCTATGTTGTGTTGAAGATCTTCATAGAACTGGACAACCTCAGCCTCTTTGTCATGGCTGTAGCATACAAGGCACCAGCTGTGCAATGCCTTACAGACTGATGCCCTCAGCCTTATATGATAGGCTTACTGTACCAGGGGAAAGGGGTCCACTGAGATGGGTTAACATTGAGGATTTGTGTGTTGTTACTTGTTATGCCTCTTTAAAGCTGCCTGGGTAGCACAAGGCCCATACTATGGTACCCATGTTTATAGTTGGGGTGTGCATATGGACATGATGGGATGTATGTCTGTGTTGTGCTTTGGGGGGAGGGGGGTGGCTAGCATTTGCAAAGAAAATATTGTATATGCCCAATATTTCATAATAATGGACTAGTCCCTTATTAACAAGATTAGGGAGATAATTGACCACTAGTAGTGACATGACACCAGTATCTCTCCCTATGTATCACAAGCCTCAGCCTGGTGTCTATTTGCCTATTGTATGTAATTGCCCCTTATCAAGAATACAGTGGTGCCAAGGGAAAACAATGGGTGATTGTCTTAGACTGGCAGGTAGCGGGGATAACGTGAGCTTAAAGGTGATTGGGTGTAACCATGGATGCACATTTGAATTGATTGGTCTGTTGTTGCTAAGAATGTGGTATAAATATGTCTGATGGTTTCAGTAATATTATTATTATCTTTATTTATATCGCGCCAACATATTCCGTAGCGCTGTACAGGGGGTTAGTACATGGCAAAAAACAAACTTAACACCTTAAAGAATGGAGGGCCCTGTTTTTGAGCATATAATCAAATGTACATAGTGCTTGTTTCCAAGACACGGACACACAATTGAAAACTCGCAAACTTACAATCTAAGGGATAAATAAAGATGTTATACTGGTTCACATAATTAACGTGTGAATTTTGTAATTGATGCTGGGAATTCTGTTTGCTGGAGTAAGTTCTGAAAAGATCCTTATGCTATACAAGACCACAGACATCTCTTAGTTTAACCTAAGGGCTGAAATTTCTTCCTGCTGTAATGAGGTAAAACGTACTGGGCACACCTGTGGGGAGAGGTTTGGGCAGTAGGTTCTTATCATAGCCCTATCAACATACGGGTTTTCACACTCTTCAGCATCCATGATTGAAGCATAGACTTGGATAATACTGATGTTAAATGGCTGCCTTGAATTTGAATTGAAATCATTCTGTCATTTATTGGGTTGTAACCAAGCACTGCTTTGGCTACCCTTTGATTGACCTTATTCTGTGATATTATTAACCACAGTCTAGATTTGGTGGTTGTCTGCTGTGAAATGTCCCATTCCAGTCCATTTAAGTTCACCAATTCCCAGGATATCCATTTTTAACCTTGACATCTCATTTTTGACCACATCTAGTTTGCATTGGTTCATAGTTCTAACATTCCAGGATCCTATGCTGAATTGTTATTTGCAGCAGCGGACTTTCCTTTCCCCTTCAGACAGATCCGCAGCTGGGTGTCCTTTCGTCTTTGGGCCAACCACTTCATTAGATCTGGTGATATTTGTACTCTCCCGCTGCTCTTCCTCAGTAATTTGGTAGGCATATTCTGACCTGTGGGGCTCATCTTCCAGTGCCATAATGTTATGTCTCTGGTTGTGCTTGTCCATAGAGTTTTCTTAGCAAAGTTACGGGAGTGGGTTGCCAGTTTCTTTCTCCAGTGGACCATGATTTGTCTGACCTCTCTGCTATGACCTGCCCATCTTGGGTGGCTGTCACAGACCCCTGTTTCTCAGCCTGTGTTTTGGCCCAATTTGTATTTGGCCCAATTTGTCCTGCTGGAAGGTGAACCTCCGTCCTAGCCTCAAATAACCCACAGAGTGGTACAGGTTTTGCTCTAGAACATCCCTGTAATTAGCACCATCCATCTTTCCCTTAACTCTGATCAGTTTCCCAGTCCCGGCTGCTGAAAAACATCCTCACAGCATGATGCTGCCACCACCATGTTTCACTGTGGGGATGGTGTTCTTTGGGTGATGTGATGTGTTGAGTTTGCGCCAGACTTAGGGTTTTCTTTGATGGCCGTAAATTCAATTTTAGTCTCATCAGACCAGAGCATCTTCCTCCATACATTTTGGGAGTCACCCACATGCCTTTTCGCAAACTCAAAACGTGCCACTTTGTTTTTTGCTGAAAGTAATGGCTTTCTTCTGGTCACTCTGCCATAAAGCCCAAATCTATGGAGCGTACGGCTTTTTGTCGTCAGTCTCTGCATGTGGAACTCTGCAGCTCCTCCAGGGTTACCTTAGGTCTCTGTGCTGCCTCTCTGATTAATGCCCTACTTGCCCGGTCCATGAGTTTTGGTGGGCGGCCGTCTCTTGGCAGGTTTGTTGTTGTGCCATGTTCTTTCCATTTGGTTATGATAGATTTAATGGTGCTCCTAGGGATCATCAAAGATTTGGATATTGTTTTATAACCTAACCCTTACTTGTACTTCTCAACAACATTGTTCCTTACTTGTTTGGAGAGTTCATTGGTTGCAGCCTCTGGGGGCCTTTCAAAGGTATGTATATGTAATGACAGATCATGTGGCACTTAGATTGCACACAGGTGGACATCATTTCACTTATTATGTGACTTCTAAAGGTAATTGGTTGCACCAGAGCTTTTTATGGGCTTCATAACAAAGGGGGCGAATACATTCGCACATGCCAAATTTCCGTTTTCTATTTTTAAAAAATAGTTTTATGTATATATTTTTCTCATTTCACTTAGACTATTGTGGTCTGATCCATCACATAAAATTCAGATTAACAAAACAGGTAAAAAGTCAAGGGGGGTGAATACTTTTGCAAGGCACAGTATAGCTCACAACTTCATTGAGGAACACAAGCCCCTTCACCATGACAAGGTAGCGATCCAGAACATATAGACATTTCTATATTATGTGCACATGCTATCCCATGGTACTGGCTGCCTGAGAAAATGTGCACTAGGCCTGGATTAGGTAGGCAGGAATGTTTTGCTCTGTAATAGGTGTGATTTTAGGAGTGTAACTCATTCCTGGAATTTCTGTTCACTTAAGTAACATTTCAAGGACCTGCTACACTACAGCTGTAGTTAGAAGCATCTCTTCATGATGTTAACTGTTTCTTTGCCTTATTTTTCTTGGCTTAGTTTTAGCCTTAGTTCAGGTTAGGTTAAAGCGAAACATACTTAATCATATTCACTCTAGTCTCAACTACATATCCTCAGCAAGTCATCATCTCCGGATGTAGAATTGTATATTTTTAATAGAAATGACAAGTTGACTTGTTGTAATATTGTAGCGGGTGGTATTGGCGGGCTAGGTATGTTGTTGGATACTTTAGTGAGTGAGAGGGATGTGGGAAATGTGGGTGGAAGGAAAAGGATACAACAACCACTAGAACATCTTGGAATAACTTTTCTTTAAAGTCAAAGTTAGTATATGAAAATAAAGCCAGGAAAGTCTTTCAGCATTGTTCTTGGTTTGAAGTATACATTAAGCAGATACAGGTATACCCTGTTTAGCGCAATATATGCGTTCCTGCATGCAGGAGCGCTATACGAAAACCTTGCTAAACGGGACATTATATAGGCATAGCGCTGAACAGCACTATGGCGTAAAAAACGCACTAAATGGGGATTTAAATGCCTGCAGCTCGATATTGCGAGATTTAGCGATGTTCGGGGTCTGGCCCCAGAAACAGCGCTATAGCAAATCAGCGCGGTGTGGGGTAGCGTTGTGCGGGGTATTACTGTATTAAACTGAACAAATGCTATATTGCAGCAAAGGTTGTAAAATCGCTCGACCTAATGTAAAGTCCATAAAGTAATTAACAATTACTAGAACAACAAGGCACAGCTATGTTTATTAGTTATTCACACACTGTTTCAGAAGTAGTTTGACCAGATATTTCAATTTAAATTTGTTATACCAGTTGCAGGGCAGATACAACTGGCATATACCAGTGCTGACCTAAAGCCTCAGGATCACAGGCCTCCTCTGAACTCATAAAATAATCATTAGTGAATATAGTAAAGCACACTCCTCAAAGACTAACAATACTTTGTAAGGGCTCGTAAATGCTTTTCAGAAGCTGAAACCGCCATCGCTAACTTCAGTAGTGATCTTCACAGCCCGTGCACAGGTTAGAGGATCTAAGCCACACACCATTGGTAAACTAACACAGTAACAATTAGTGGCTGAGTATCATGGGGACGGGTCATATCTACTTTGTTTTCTATAATAAAGCCGTTTATTGTGCAATAACAAAAAAGGTAACATTTCTGCCACTGTACAAATTATTGTTTAATATAGTATAGTGCCATAGTATAATATAGTGGCATAGAACTGGCCACTGAAGAGAAATATTGTCCACAATTCTTAAGTTATGCAAAGACTGAAAGTGGATGTCTGAAGCGATTCTGGCAACATTTCCATAGAAAGCAGTCATTTTAGCCACTTTGCCAATTGGCAATGCCAGGGTGCTGTGTGAAGTCCCACTAGCTGTGTGCAATAAGGCTATGTACAGTGTGCAGTTCCTGTGCTGGTGCAGTCCCACTAGCTGTCTGCTTGGTGCTGTGTGCAGCCACCTAGAGACCGCTACATTGGGACGTCGGCGGCGCGCTTCCCGTGTGTGAACATAACAGGATAGGGTCCAGCCCAGTGCTGGTGCAGTCCCACTAGCAGTGCTGGGTGCTGTGTGCAATAAGGCTATGTACAGTGGGCAGTCTCAGTGTTGGTGACAGTCCTACTGCCTGTGCTGGGTGCTGTATGCTGCGTGCAATAAGGAACGTGTGCAGTCCAAGTGCTGGTGCAGTCTCACTAGCTGTCTGCTTAGTGCTGTGTGCAGTCCCATTGCTGACGCACTCCCACTAGCTGTGCTGGGTGCAGTTCCAGTGCTGGTACAGTCCCGCTAGCTGTGCTTGGTGCCACGGGTGTAGGAACTGGGGGGGGGGGGGGACAAATCAGTCCCATTAGCTGTGCTGTGTGCAGTCCCATTAGCTGTGCTGTGTGCAGTCCTGTGCTGTGTGCAGTCCCATTAGCGGTGCTGTGTGCAGTCCTGTGCTGTGTGCAGTCCCATTAGCTGTGCTGTGTGCAGTCCCAGTGTTAGTGCAGTCCCACTAGCTGTGCTGTGTGCAGTCCCAGTGTTAGGGCAGTCCCATTAGCTGTGCTGTGTGCAGTCCCAGTGTTAGTTCAGTCCCATTAGCTGTGTGCTGTGTGCAGTCCTGGTGTTAGTGTAGTCCCATTAGCTGTGCTGTGTGCAGTCTCATTAGCTGTGCTGTGTGCAGTCCCAGTGTTAGTGCAGTCCCATTAGATGTGCTGTGTGCAGTCCCATTAGCTGTGCTGTGTGCTGTCCCAGTGTTAGTGCAGTCCCATTAGCTGTGCTGTGTGCAGTCCCAGTGTTAGTGCAGTCCCATTAGCTGTGCGCTGTCCCAGTGTTAGTGCCGTCCCATTAGCTGTGCTATGTGCAGTCCCAGTGTTATTGCAGTCCCATTAGCTGTGTGCTATGTGCAGTCCCAGTGTTAGTGCCGTCCCATTAGCTGTGTGCTATGTGCAGTCCCAGTGTTAGTGCAGTCCCATTAGCTGTGTGCTATGTGCAGTCCCAGTGTTAGTGCAGTCCCATTAGCTGTGTGCTGTGTGCAGTCCTGGTGTTAGTTCAGTCCCATTAGCTGTGTGCTGTGTGCAGTCCCAGTGTTAGTGCAGTCGAATTAGCTGTGTGCAGTCCCGGTGTTAGTGCAGTCCTATTAGCTGTGCTGTGTGCAGTCTAATTAGCTGTGCTGTGTGCAGTCCCATTAGCTGTGCTGTGTGCCGTCCCAGTGTTAGAGCAGTCCCATTAGCTGTGCTTGTGCAGTCCCAGTGTTAGTGCAGTCCCATTAGCTGTGTGCTATGTGCAGTCCCAGTGTTATTGCAGTCCCATTAGCTGTGTGCTGCGTGCAGTCCCAGTGTTAGTGCCGTCCCATTAGCTGTGTGCTATGTGCAGTCCCAGTGTTAGTGCCGTCCCATTAGCTGTGTGCTATGTGCAGTCCCAGTGTTAGTGCAGTCCCATTAGCTGTGTGCTATGTGCAGTCCCAGTGTTAGTGCAGTCCCATTAGCTGTGTGCTGTGTGCAGTCCTGGTGTTATTGCAGTCCCATTAGCTGTGTGCTGTGCGCTGTCCCAGTGTTAGTGCAGTCCCATTAGCTGTGTGCTGTGTGCAGTCCTGGTGTTAGTGTAGTCCCATTAGCTGTGTGCTGTGTGCAGTCCCATTAGCTGTGCTTGTGCAGTCCCAGTGTTAGTGCAGTCCCATTAGCTGTGCTGTGTGCAGTCCCATTAGCTGTGCTTGTGCAGTCCCAGTGTTAGTGCAGTCCCATTAGCTGTGTGCTGTGCGCTGTCCCAGTGTTAGTGCAGTCCCATTAGCTGTGTGCTGTGTGCAGTCCCAGTGTTAGTGCAGTCCCATTAGCTGTGCGCTGTCCCAGTGTTAGTGCAGTCCCATTAGCTGTGTGCTGTGTGCAGTCCCGGTGTTATTGCAGTCCCATTAGCTGTGTGCTGTGTGCAGTCCCAGTGTTAGTGCAGTCCCATTAGCGGTGTGCTGTGTGCAGTCCCAGCGTTAGTGCAGTCCCATTAGCTGTGTGCTGTGTGCAGTCCCAGTGTTAGTGCAGTCCCATTAGCTGTGCGCTGTCCCAGTGTTAGTGCAGTCCCATTAGCTGTGTGCTGTGTGCAGTCCCGGTGTTATTGCAGTCCCATTAGCTGTGTGCTGTGTGCAGTCCCAGTGTTAGTGCAGTCCCATTAGCTGTGCTGTGTGCAGTCCCATTAGCTGTGTGCAGTCCCAGTGTTAGTGCAGTCCCATTAGCTGTGCTGTGTGCAGTCCCATTAGCTGTGTGCTGTGTGCAGTCCCGGTGTTATTGCAGTCCCATTAGCTGTGCTGTGTGCAGTCCCAGTGTTAGTGCAGTCCCATTAGCTGTGTGCTGTGTGCAGTCCTGGTGTTAGTTCAGTCCCATTAGCTGTGTGCTGTGTGCAGTCCCGGTGTTAGTGCAGTCCTATTAGCTGTGCTGTGTGCAGTCCCATTAGCTGTGCTGTGTGCAGTCCCATTAGCTGTGCTGTGTGCAGTCCCAGTGTTAGAGCAGTCCCATTAGCTGTGCTGTGTGCAGTCCCAGTGTTAGTGCAGTCCCATTAGCTGTGCTTGTGCAGTCCCAGTGTTATTGCAGTCCCATTAGCTGTGTGCTGCGTGCAGTCCCAGTGTTAGTGCCGTCCCATTAGCTGTGTGCTGTGTGCAGTCCCAGTGTTAGTGCAGTCCCATTAGCTGTGTGCTATGTGCAGTCCCAGTGTTAGTGCAGTCCCATTAGCTGTGTGCTGTGTGCAGTCCTGGTGTTAGTTCAGTCCCATTAGCTGTGTGCTGTGTGCAGTCCCAGTGTTAGTGCAGTCCCATTAGCGGTGTGCTGTGTGCTGTCCCAGTGTTAGTGCAGTCCCATTAGCTGTGTGCTGTGTGCAGTCCCGGTGTTATTGCAGTCCCATTAGCTGTGTGCTGTGTGCAGTCCCAGTGTTAGTGCAGTCCCATTAGCTGTGCTGTGTGCAGTCCCATTAGCTGTGTGCAGTCCCAGTGTTAGTGCAGTCCCGTTAGCTGTGTGCAGTCCCAGTGTTAGTGCAGTCCCATTAGCTGTGCTGTGTGCAGTCCCATTAGCTGTGTGCAGTCCCAGTGTTAGTGCAGTCCCATTAGCTGTGTGCAGTCCTGGTGTTAGTGCAGTCCCATTAGCTGTGTGCTAAGTGCAGTCCCAGTGTTAGTGCAGTCCCATTAGCTGTACTGTGTGCAGTGCCATTAGCTGTGCTGTGTGCAGTCCCAGTGTTAGTGCAGTCCCATTAGCAGTGTGCTATGTGCAGTCTCAGTGTTAATGCAGTCCCATTAGCTGTGCTGTGTGCTGTCCCAGTGTTAGTGCAGTCCCATTAGCTGTGTGCTGTCCCAGTGTTAGTGCAGTCCCATTAGCTGTGTGCTATGTGCAGTCTCAGTGTTAATGCAGTCCCATTAGCTGTGCTGTGTGCTGTCCCAGTGTTAGTGCAGTCCCATTAGCTGTGTGCTGTCCCAGTGTTAGTACAGTCCCATTAGCTGTACTGTGTGCAGTCCCGGTGTTAGCTGTGCTGTGTGCTGTCCCAGTGTTAGTTCAGTCCCATTAGCTGTGTGCTGTCCCAGTGTTAGTGCAGTCCCATTAGCTGTGTGCTGTCCCAGTGTTAGTGCAGTCCCATTAGCTGTGTGCTATGTGCAGTCCCAGTGTTAGTGCCGTCCCATTAGCTGTGTGCTATGTGCAGTCCCAGTGTTAGTGCAGTCCCATTAGCTGTGCTGTGTGCAGTCCCAGTGTTAGTGCAGTCCCATTAGCAGTGTGCTATGTGCAGTCTCAGTGTTAATGCAGTCCCATTAGCTGTGCTGTGTGCTGTCCCAGTGTTAGTGCAGTCCCATTAGCTGTGTGCTGTCCCAGTGTTAGTGCAGTCCCATTAGCTGTGTGCTATGTGCAGTCTCAGTGTTAATGCAGTCCCATTAGCTGTGCTGTGTGCTGTCCCAGTGTTAGTGCAGTCCCATTAGCTGTGTGCTGTCCCAGTGTTAGTACAGTCCCATTAGCTGTACTGTGTGCAGTCCCGGTGTTAGCTGTGCTGTGTGCTGTCCCAGTGTTAGTTCAGTCCCATTAGCTGTGTGCTGTCCCAGTGTTAGTGCAGTCCCATTAGCTGTGTGCTGTCCCAGTGTTAGTGCAGTCCCATTAGCTGTGTGCTATGTGCAGTCCCAGTGTTAGTGCCGTCCCATTAGCTGTGTGCTGTGTGCAGTCCCAGTGTTAGTGCAGTCCCATTAGCTGTGCTGTGTGCAGTCCCATTAGCTGTGTGCAGTCCCAGTGTTAGTGCAGTCCCATTAGCTGTGCTGTGTGCAGTCCCATTAGCTGTGTGCTGTGTGCAGTCCCGGTGTTATTGCAGTCCCATTAGCTGTGCTGTGTGCAGTCCCAGTGTTAGTGCAGTCCCATTAGCTGTGTGCTGTGTGCAGTCCTGGTGTTAGTTCAGTCCCATTAGCTGTGTGCTGTGTGCAGTCCCGGTGTTAGTGCAGTCCTATTAGCTGTGCTGTGTGCAGTCCCATTAGCTGTGCTGTGTGCAGTCCCATTAGCTGTGCTGTGTGCAGTCCCAGTGTTAGAGCAGTCCCATTAGCTGTGCTGTGTGCAGTCCCAGTGTTAGTGCAGTCCCATTAGCTGTGCTTGTGCAGTCCCAGTGTTATTGCAGTCCCATTAGCTGTGTGCTGCGTGCAGTCCCAGTGTTAGTGCCGTCCCATTAGCTGTGTGCTGTGTGCAGTCCCAGTGTTAGTGCAGTCCCATTAGCTGTGTGCTATGTGCAGTCCCAGTGTTAGTGCAGTCCCATTAGCTGTGTGCTGTGTGCAGTCCTGGTGTTAGTTCAGTCCCATTAGCTGTGTGCTGTGTGCAGTCCCAGTGTTAGTGCAGTCCCATTAGCGGTGTGCTGTGTGCTGTCCCAGTGTTAGTGCAGTCCCATTAGCTGTGTGCTGTGTGCAGTCCCGGTGTTATTGCAGTCCCATTAGCTGTGTGCTGTGTGCAGTCCCAGTGTTAGTGCAGTCCCATTAGCTGTGCTGTGTGCAGTCCCATTAGCTGTGTGCAGTCCCAGTGTTAGTGCAGTCCCGTTAGCTGTGTGCAGTCCCAGTGTTAGTGCAGTCCCATTAGCTGTGCTGTGTGCAGTCCCATTAGCTGTGTGCAGTCCCAGTGTTAGTGCAGTCCCATTAGCTGTGTGCAGTCCTGGTGTTAGTGCAGTCCCATTAGCTGTGTGCTAAGTGCAGTCCCAGTGTTAGTGCAGTCCCATTAGCTGTACTGTGTGCAGTGCCATTAGCTGTGCTGTGTGCAGTGCCATTAGCTGTGCTGTGTGCAGTCCCAGTGTTAGTGCAGTCCCACTAGCTTTGCTGGTACAGTCCCACTAGCTGTGCTGTGTGCAGTCCTGTGCTGGTGCAGTCCCACTAGCTGTGCTGCGTGCAGTCCAAATAGGCGTGCTGTGTGCAGTCCTGTGCTGTGTGCAGTCCCACTAACTGTGCTGTGTGCAGTCCCATTAGCTGTGATATAGTAGTGTGCAGTCCCACTCTCTGTGCTGGGTGCTGGGTGCAGTCCCATTAGATGTGCTGTGTGCAGTCCCAGTTTTAGTGCAGTCCCACTTGCTGTGTGCAGCCCCACTAGCTGAGCTGTGTGCAGTCCTGTGCTGGTGCAGTCCCACTAGCTGTGCTGTGTGCAGTCCCACTAGCTGTGCTGTGTGCAGTCCTGTGCTGTGTGCAGTCCCACTAGCTGTGCTGTGTGCAGTCCTGTGCTGGTGCAGTCCCACTAGCGGTGCTGTGTGCAGTCCTGTGCTGGTGCAGTCCCATTAGCTGTGTGCAGTCATGTGCTGGTGCAGTCCCACTAGCTGTGCTGTGTGCAGTCCTGTGCTGGTGCAGTCCCACTAGCTGTGCTGTGTGCAGTCCTGTGCTGGTGCAGTCCCACTAGCTGTGCTGTGTGCAGTCCTGTGCTGGTGCAGTCCCACTAGCTGTGTGCAGTCCTGTGCTGGTGCAGTCCCACTAGCTGAGCTGTGTGCAGTCCTGTGCTGGTGCAGTCCCACTAGCTGTGTGCTGTGTGCAGTCCTGTGCTGGTGCAGTCCCACTAGCTGTGTGCAGTCCTGTGCTGGTGCAGTCCCACTAGCTGTGTGCAGTCCTGTGCTGGTGCAGTCCCACTAGCTGTGTGCAGTCCTGTGCTGGTGCAATCCCACTAGCTGTGTGCTGTGTGCAGTCCTGTGCTGGTGCAGTCCCACTAGCTGTGTGCAGTCCTGTGCTGGTGCAGCCCCACTAGCTGTGTGCTGTGTGCAGTCCTGTGCTGGTGCAGTCCCACTAGCTGTGTGCAGTCCTGTGCTGGTGCAGCCCCACTAGCTGTGTGCTGTGTGCAGTCCTGTGCTGGTGCAGTCCCATTAGCTGTGCTGTGTGCAGTCCCAGTGTTAGTGCAGTCCCACTAGCTGTGCTGTGTGCAATCCTGTGCTGTGTGCAGTCTCATTAGCTGTGCTGTGTGCAGTCCCAGTGTTAGTGCAGTCCCACTAGCTGTGCTGTGTGCAGTCCCGGTGTTAGTGTAGTCCCCTTAGCTGTGCTGTGTGCAGTCCCATTAGCTGTGCTTTGTGCTGTTCCATTGTTAGTGCAGTCCCACTAGCTGTGTGCTATGTGCTGTCCCAGTGTTAGTGCAGTCCCATTAGCTGTGCTGTGTGCAGTCCCGGTGTTAGCGTAGTCCCATTAGCTGTGCTGTGTGCAGTCCTGGTGTTAGTGCAGTCCCATTAGCTGTGCTGTGTGCAGTCCCAGTGTTAGTGCAGTCCCATTAGCTGTGCTGTGTGCAGTCCCAGTGTTAGTGCAGTCCCATTAGCTGTGCTGCGTGCAGTCCCATTAGCTGTGCTGCGTGCAGTCCCATTAGCTGTGCTGTGTGCAGTCCCAGTGTTAGTGCAGTCCCATTAGCTGTGCTGTGTGCAGTCCCAGTGTTAGTGCAGTCCCATTAGCTGTGTGCTGTGTGCAGTCCTGGTGTTAGTTCAGTCCCATTAGCTGTGTGCTGTGTGCAGTCCCAGTGTTAGTGCAGTCCCGTTAGCAGTGTGCTGTCCCAGTGTTAGTGCAGTCCCATTAGCTGTGTGCAGTCCCGGTGTTAGTGCAGTCCTATTAGCTGTGCTGTGTGCAGTCCCATTAGCTGTGCTGTGTGCCGTCCCAGTGTTAGAGCAGTCCCATTAGCTGTGCTGTGTGCAGTCCCATTAGCTGTGCTGTGTGCAGTCCCATTAGCTGTGCTGTGTGCTGTCCCAGTGTTAGTGCAGTCCCATTAGCTGTGCTGTGTGCAGTCCCAGTGTTAGTGCAGTCCCATTAGCAGTGTGCTATGTGCAGTCTCAGTGTTAATGCAGTCCCATTAGCTGTGCTGTGTGCTGTCCCAGTGTTAGTGCAGTCCCATTAGCTGTGTGCTGTCCCAGTGTTAGTGCAGTCCCATTAGCTGTGTGCTATGTGCAGTCTCAGTGTTAATGCAGTCCCATTAGCTGTGCTGTGTGCTGTCCCAGTGTTAGTGCAGTCCCATTAGCTGTGTGCTGTCCCAGTGTTAGTACAGTCCCATTAGCTGTACTGTGTGCAGTCCCGGTGTTAGCTGTGCTGTGTGCTGTCCCAGTGTTAGTTCAGTCCCATTAGCTGTGTGCTGTCCCAGTGTTAGTGCAGTCCCATTAGCTGTGTGCTGTCCCAGTGTTAGTGCAGTCCCATTAGCTGTGTGCTATGTGCAGTCCCAGTGTTAGTGCCGTCCCATTAGCTGTGTGCTATGTGCAGTCCCAGTGTTAGTGCCATCCCATTAGCTGTGTGCTGTGTGCAGTCCCAGTGTTAGTGCAGTCCCATTAGCTGTGCTGTGTGCAGTCCCAGTGTTAGTGCAGTCCCATTAGCTGTGTGCAGTCCCAGTGTTAGTGCAGTCCCAGTGTTAGGGCAGTCCCATTAGCTGTGCTGTGTGCAGTCCCAGTGTTAGTGCAGTCCCATTAGCTGTGCTGTGTGCAGTCCCATTAGCTGTGCTGTGTGCTGTCCCAGTGTTAGTGCAGTCCCATTAGCTGTGCTGTGTGCAGTCCCAGTGTTAGTGCAGTCCCATTAGCTGTGCTGTGTGCCGTCCCAGTGTTAGTGCAGTCCCATTAGCTGTGCTGTGTGCAGTCCCATTAGCTGTGCTGTGTGCTGTCCCAGTGTTAGTGCAGTCCCATTAGCTGTGTGCTATGTGCAGTCCCAGTGTTAGTGCCGTCCCATTAGCTGTGTGCTATGTGCAGTCCCAGTGTTAGTGCCATCCCATTAGCTGTGTGCTGTGTGCAGTCCCAGTGTTAGTGCAGTCCCATTAGCTGTGCTGTGTGCAGTCCCAGTGTTAGTGCAGTCCCAGTGTTAGGGCAGTCCCATTAGCTGTGCTGTGTGCAGTCCCAGTGTTAGTGCAGTCCCATTAGCTGTGCTGTGTGCAGTCCCATTAGCTGTGCTATGTGCAGTCCCAGTGTTAGTGCAGTCCCATTAGCGGTGTGCTGTCCCAGTGTTAGTGCAGTCCCATTAGCTGTGTGCTATGTGCAGTCCCATTAGCGGTGTGCTGTCCCAGTGTTAGTGCAGTCCCATTAGCTGTGCTGTGTGCAGTCCCAGTGTTAGTGCAGTCCCATTAGCTGTGCTGTGTGCCGTCCCAGTGTTAGTGCAGTCCCATTAGCTGTGTGCTATGTGCAGTCCCGGTGTTAGTGCAGTCCCATTAGCTGTGCGCTATGTGCTGTCCCAGTGTTAGTGCTGTCCCATTAGCTGTGTGCTATGTGCTGTCCCAGTGTTAGTGCAGTCCCATTAGCTGTGTGCTGTCCCAGTGTTAGTGCAGTCCCATTAGCTGTGTGCTAAGTGCAGTCCCAGTGTTAGTGCAGTCCCATTAGCTGTGCTGTGTGCAGTCCCATTAGCTGTGTGCAGTCCCAGTGTTAGTGCAGTCCCATTAGCTGTGTGCAGTCCTGGTGTTAGTGCAGTCCCATTAGCTGTGTGCTAAGTGCAGTCCCAGTGTTAGTGCAGTCCCATTAGCTGTACTGTGTGCAGTCCTGGTGTTAGTGCAGTCCCATTAGCTGTGCTGTGTGCAGTGCCATTAGCTGTGCTGTTTGCAGTCCCAGTGTTAGTGCAGTCCCACTAGCTTTGCTGGTACAGTCCCACTAGCTGGTCTGTGTGCAGTCCTGTGCTGGTGCAGTCCCACTAGCTGTGCTGCGTGCAGTCCAAATAGGCGTGCTGTGTGCAGTCCTGTGCTGTGTGCAGTCCCACTAGCTGTGCTGTGTTCAGTCCCATTAGCTGTGATATAGTAGTGTGCAGTCCCACTCTCTGTGCTGGGTGCTGGGTGCAGTCCCATTAGATGTGCTGTGTGCAGTCCCAGTTTTAGTGCAGTCCCACTTGCTGTGTGCAGTCCCACTAGCTGAGCTGTGTGCAGTCCTGTGCTGGTGCAGTCCCACTAGTTGTGCTGTGTGCAGTCCCACTAGCTGTGTGCTGTGTGCAGTCCCAGTGTTAGTGCAGTCCCACTAGCTGTGTGCTGTCTGCAGTCCTGTGCTGGTGCAGTCCCACTAGCTGTGTGCTGTGTGCAGTCCTGTGCAGGTGCAGTCCCACTAGCTGTGCTGTGTGCAGTCCTGTGCTGGTGCAGTCCCACTAGCTGTGCTGTGTGCAGTCATGTGCGGGTGCAGTCCCACTAGCTGTGCTGTGTGCAGTCCTGTGCTGGTGCAGTCCCACTAGCGGTGCTGTGTGCAGTCCTGTGCTGGTGCAGTCCCATTAGCTGTGTGCAGGCATGTGCTGGTGCAGTCCCACTAGCTGTGCTGTGTGCAGTCCTGTGCTGGTGCAGTCCCACTAGCTGTGCTGTGTGCAGTCCTGTGCTGGTGCAGTCCCACTAGCTGTGTGCAGTCCTGTGCTGGTGCAGTCCCACTAGCTGTGTGCTGTGTGCAGTCCTGTGCTGGTGCAGTCCCACTAGCTGTGTGCAGTCCTGTGCTGGTGCAGTCCCACTAGCTGAGCTGTGTGCAGTCCTGTGCTGGTGCAGTCCCACTAGCTGTGTGCAGTCCTGTGCTGGTGCAGCCCCACTAGCTGTGTGCTGTGTGCAGTCCTGTGCTGGTGCAGTCCCACTAGCTGTGCTGTGTGCAGTCCTGTGCTGGTGCAGTCCCACTAGCTGAGCTGTGTGCAGTCCTGTGCTGGTGCAGTCCCACTAGCTGTGTGCAGTCCTGTGCTGGTGCAGTCCCACTAGCTGAGCTGTGTGCAGTCCTGTGCTGGTGCAGTCCCACTAGCTGTGTGCAGTCCTGTGCTGGTGCAGTCCCACTAGCTGTGTGCTGTGTGCAGTCCTGTGCTGGTGCAGTCCCAATAGCTGTGTGCTGTGTGCAGTCCTGTGCTGGTGCAGTCCCACTAGCTGTGTGCTGTGTGCAGTCCTGTGCTGGTGCAGTCCCACTAGCTGTGTGCAGTCCTGTGCTGGTGCAGTCCCACTAGTTGTGCTGTGTGCAGTCCTGTGCTGGTGCAGTCCCACTAGCTGTGTGCAGTCATGTGCTGGTGCAGTCCCACTAGCTGTGCTGTGTGCAGTCCTGTGCTGGTGCAGTCCCACTAGCTGTGCTGTGTGCAGTCCTGTGCTGGTGCAGTCCCACTAGCTGTGTGCAGTCCTGTGCTGGTGCAGCCCCACTAGCTGTGTGCAGTCCTGTGCTGGTGCAGTCCCACTAGCTGTGTGCAGTCCTGTGCTGGTGCAGTCCCACTAGCTGAGCTGTGTTCAGTCCTGTGCTGGTGCAGTCCCACTAGCTGAGCTGTGTGCAGTCCTGTGCTGGTGCAGTCCCACTAGTTGTGCTGTGTGCAGTCCTGTGCTGGTGCAGTCCCACTAGCTGTGTGCAGTCTTGTGCTGGTGCAGTCCCACTAGCTGTGCTGTGTGCAGTCCTGTGCTGGTGCAGTCCCACTAGCTGTGCTGTGTGCAGTCCTGTGCTGGTGCAGTCCTACTAGCTGTGTGCTGTCTGCAGTCCTGTGCTGGTGCAGTCCCACTAGGTGTGCTGTGTGCAGTCCCACTAGCTGTGTGCTGTGTGCAGTCCCAGTGTTAGTGCAGTCCCACTAGCTGTGTGCTGTCTGCAGTCCTGTGCTGGTGCAGTCCCACTAGCTGTGTGCTGTGTGCAGTCCTGTGCTGGTGCAGTCCCACTAGCTGTGCTGTGTGCAGTCCTGTGCTGGTGCAGTCCCACTAGCTGTGCTGTGTGCAGTCATGTGCTGGTGCAGTCCCACTAGCTGTGTGCTGTGTGCAGTCCTGTGCTGGTGCAGTCCCACTAGCTGTGTGCAGTCCTGTGCTGGTGCAGTCCCACTAGCTGTGCTGGTGCAGTCCCACTAGCTGTGTGCAGTCCTGTGCTGGTGCAGTCCCACTAGCTGTGCTGGTGCAGTCCCACTAGCTGTGTGCAGTCCTGTGCTGGTGCAGTCCCACTAGCTGTGTGCAGTCCTGTGCTGGTGCAGTCCCACTAGCTGTGCTGGTGCAGTCCCACTAGCTGTGTGCAGTCCTGTGCTGGTGCAGTCCCACTAGCTGTGCTGGTGCAGTCCCACTAGCTGTGTGCAGTCCTGTGCTGGTGCAGTCCCACTAGCTGTGTGCAGTCCTGTGCTGGTGCAGTCCCACTAGCTGTGCTGGTGCAGTCCCACTAGCTGTGTGCAGTCCTGTGCTGGTGCAGTCCCACTAGCTGTGCTGGTGCAGTCCCACTAGCTGTGCTGGTGCAGTCCCACTTGCTGTGTGCTGGTGTCAGGTGACTGGGGCACGCAGGCTCTCTGCAGTCATAGCTCTGAGCTGGGGAGAGCAGCTGATCTGTCCTGGGATCTGGAGCAGGACAAGTGCAGGAGAATGAGCCAGGGACTGCTCGGGAACACACCGCAGCAAGAGGACGAGGACGAGGAGGAGGATGCAGGGGGAGCCTCGGAGTATGAGGATGGAGACTCCTTCATGGATGGGGAGCCTGGGAGCGAGGAAGAAGAAGGTACCGTGCATGGTGCTTGGGGTAACACTCAGCAGTCCTAGGGGTAACACTCAGATCAGTCCTAGGGGTAACACTCAGCAGTCCTAGTGGTAACAGACATCAGTCCTGGGGGTAACACACAGATCAGTCTTAAGGGTAATACACAGCAGTCCTAGGGATAACACACCTATCACTTCTAGGGGTAAAACAGCAATACTGAGTTATACATAGCAGTCCTGGGGGTAATAAACAGCATTCCTAGGTGTAACACAGAGATCAGTCCTAGAGGTAACGAACATCAGTCCTAGGGGTAATACACATCAGTCCTGGGGGTAATACACAGCAGTCCTAGGGGTAACTACATCATTTCTGGGGGTGGCACGCATCAGTCCCAGGGGTAACACACAGCAGTCATAGGGTTAACACATATCAGTCCTAGGGCTAACACACAGCAGTCATAGGGTTAACACATATCAGTCCTAGGGCTAACACACAGCAGACCTAGGGTTAACACACATCAGTCCTAGGGGTAACACACAACAGTCCTGGGGGTAACATACAGCAGTCCTGGGGGTGGCACACAGCAGTCCTAGGGGTAACACAGCAGTCCTAGGGGTAACACAGCAGTCCTGGGGGTAACACACATCAGTCCTGGTGGTAACACACAGCAGTCCTAGGGGTGCCACACAGCAGTCCTGGGGGTGCCACACACCAGTCCTGGGGGTGCCACACAGCAGTCCTGGGGTTGCCACACAGCAGTCCTGGGGTTGCCACACAGCAGTCCTGGGGGTGCCACACATCAGTCCTGGGGGTGCCACACATCAGTCCTGGGGTTGCCACACAGCAGTCCTGGGGTTGCCACACAGCAGTCCTGGGGTTGCCACACAGCAGTCCTGGGGTTGCCACACAGCAGTCCTGGGGTTGCCACACAGCAGTCCTGGGGTTGCCACACAGCAGTCCTGGGAGTAACACACAGCAGTCCTGGGGGTGGCACACATCAGTCCTAGGGGTAACACACATTAGTCCTAGGGGTAACACACAGCAGTCCTGGGGGTGGCACACATCAGTCCTAGGGGTAACACACATTAGTCCTAAGGTGGCACACATCAGTCCTGCAGTTAATTGTTTTATAGCATGTTACAGGCTGTGATGGGTTAAAAAAAGGCACATCTAAACTGCATCATGTTACTGCCTTTGTCCTGTGGGGTTATTCTGTATTTTGTGGTACAAACCCCAGTGCTATCCTAGGGAGTAATGGGCATGGAATGATTACTGTAATGTACCCTTAACCTTTTCACTGCTAGAGGGCCCCTGTATGCATTGAGAATGGTATGAGGGCCAGTGGGTGTGGAGCTGGCAGGAACAGCTGTGAGGCTCACTCCTCCAAAGCAACAGGGGATTTTATGGCTTTCTCCTCACAAGACACTGAGGCTAATGTTTCCTGATAGAGACACTACATGTAAATGCCCCTCTGTCAGTCAGTGCAGTGACTGGGCTGGAAGTTTCCACAGTACTCCTGGCTTGGTCTCCTGAGGCCCAGGCCTGGGTGTATCAGACCTCACAACATGCCAGCTGAAACATGTGCACAATTTATTTATGAAATTAATAATCAACAATACCAGCAGGTTGAACAAAGTGTCTGTATATTAGAGATGCATGTACACTACAATGGAGGACAACAAACGGAGCTTTGCTACTTGATATAATGAGTCAAAATGGCTGCTATGGGGCATTACACCTGTCAGATTAGATTTAGCAATAGGCAAATTTGTGATTATTAGTTTGCTTTCCATTTTTGCCTAGTAGGATTTATTTTTTTGGGATATAATAGGATGCTAACGCACAAAGATGATTAACAGGACACAGCTCCAAATATTTGAAGTGATGAAGTTAAAAAGCATTGCAAGACATTACCTTTCTGTAGTACTTGTGCTTGTGTTATTGTACTGGATCAAGCTTTGTGTAGGTTGAAAAACTGGCTTCATTATGTCCAGGAAATCAGGAATACAAAGGCAATATCTTCTCAAAAACTTGTATTGTTAGTTATTACTTGTATAGCTCTTGAAGCCCTTCCACAAGTAGCTGAGTAGATAATAAGGATGAAGGATCACATACAACTAATAAAGCCAGTGGGTCAGTGATGAGACAGCCCTTCTGCAGGTTCCAGCAATGAGAGCTCTCTCACTCACATCCACACAGTTTCTATAATGTTTCTAAATATTTCTATAGTTTGGAAGTTTTTATAGGGTAATGTTACTCAGAAAACTGCTTCTTTTTTACTTTGCTCCAAGCATATGAGCTTCTATCAGTGTTGTTTGTGTCATTACTGGCAGTGTTGCCATTTCCCAGCAAAGAAAGGGCCCTCCATTCTTTTGAGGCCATGTACCTCACTGTAAGGTCTCTTTCATGCCATGAAGAGCACTTATAGTGAGGTAAATGGCCCTTTAATAATAAAAACACTCCTTTAGAAAGACTGAAGGATATGTAGCCTGTAATATAAATGTAGATAGAAAACTTCCTTGGGACACAGAACGTTGCCTGTTTTTAATATTAAAATAAACTACCTAAGTGTTCATTTACATATTTATACATCATTTTATTATCAAGTGCTGAAATGTTCTGTTTTTACTCACTGAAACCGACCAAACACTCCCTAAAAGCCCCATCCCCTGTATCTCATACATACAATGTTTATCTAGTACTAGATGTACTAGCCAGATAATTGCTGTATCTGAACAGCAATTTAATAACATGCTGCTGAGACACAGTCTATGATTGGCTAGTAAGTCTAGTACTATAGAAGCATCGTGTGCATGGTCTTTAAAGGGGTGGACGTTTGCAGGAACTGTTTGAAACATTTCAGTGGGTAAAAACAAAGGTTTTACACACTATGCTTAAATATGTAAATAACCACTTACAAAAGTGGTAGTTACTTAATATTTTTTAAAAATAAAAAATATAATATTAAAATATTACAAATATTATTTTAATATTAAAAACAGGGAACTCTCTGAGTACCTTCAAAGTAACATTTTGGATTACACCCAATAAAGTATCCTAACAGGGAAGTCTCCAGTGTTTTGAACTCATACTAAAGTCTTCCAAGACATCTAGGTATGTGCAAAAGCTGCAACATTACACTTGACAGCTCTGGATCAGGCTTTCTTTCAAGGGAACATATGAGTGCACAGTCTTAGCAGCCAGCCAGCACCATGGCTCCTCTCATAGGGGCCCATTAGATGCTTTTTTGTGTCAGGTTTCTGAATATCTCTGAGCTTTCTTGAAGGAGAGAGAGACTGTGATAGTAGTATTTTTACAGTAACTAATGTTTATGGCTCTTGAAATATAGTTTGTCAACATTGAAACCACATATATTCCATTGCAAATACAGGAATAAAAGTAAAATACGGTAGTTTCATTTGTATTTTTCACATATTGCCCATATTTCATTTTTCCTTCTCTTCCTTTTTCCCCTCTCATTCTCTCTTCCTCGCCTTCTCCGTTTCTCTTGTTTTCTCTTTCTCATGATCTTTCCCTTTATCTATTATTGCCTTTGAAAAGCATTTTGCACCCCTTTGAAAATGAATGAAGCTACATCATAGAGTCGTTGGTGCCATATTTGCTTCTTTGACCAGTATTTTCCACACTTCTGACCATTGGTGAGAAACATGTTCTGGGACAGATGGTCTTTGATTGCATCATACGCAGCCATTATTGTGTTCTCTGCATCTGGACAGCATGTTCTTCTTGAACACCACAAAGCCTAATATCCTTCATCATAGCACATCACTCCCTCTTCACCCACAAAGCAGTTATCCTTACCATCTATTCCTCTATTATTCTTTAATTCACCTATCTCTAGCATAGTCGTGGTCAACGGGTAGCATTGGGACCACATACAGCCCTCAGGCACGTCCCATGCGGTTCCCAATTTGTTCTCTGGAGTGGGAGAGCATGCTCCTCTTGAGCAATGCACACTCCATTGTATCAATCTAAAACTAGCAAATACCTAATTGTACTCCCAAATACATCAACTCATAATCTATACCTCCATTACCAAGGACCTCATTCAATTGAGAAATTGTAAGTTACGGGAGCCCGTAATGTAGACCGTAAACTAATTTGCTATTCAATGGGCGTCTTTTTGCGAGCCGCAAATGGTCTACGGATTATGGGCTACAAATCCCTGTGGTTGTTACAGCCGTAACTTACAGCCCATCTAAGCCTTTGATCTTTCACGGCCGCAAGAGTTACGATCTCTAAAATCGCAAATCGCTATTCAATTGCTATAATTCTGCAAGCCTGCAAATGTTTACACACCTGTAAATAGCAAATGTAGAAGAAACTCCTATGGGTACCAGATGGGACCTGCAAAGGGGTTAAAGACATGTCCGTAGCACTGTAAATGCAAATAAAAAATCAATACTACACTGTGAATAACAGGGAAATCGATGAAAGACATTAGAATTAATTGCACAACAGTCTCAAGCTCAATTAATTATTTTTATATTTCATTTCGGGGGGTATATCGATCTTAGGAATCAATGAGTTAATACATATCAGGCCACCCACATGGACTAGAACAGTATTGGCATTAATTTTATTATTTTGTATTTTGCGGGTTTGTGAGTCTGATCACATGTAACCTCCAACTTATACTGCGGCCTTAGAATTGAAGACATTCTTTTCCAACAGCACATTACCATTACCATTTTGCATTGTGCAAAATAAAAAATGTTTAAAGCTTGGTGGGGGCCTTTTTTATGATTTATGGGCCACAATTAAGGCCTTTCAAGAGAAATAGGTTGCCTGTCACTGGTCTAGCAGAATGGTTTTACTAATATTGCTATGAATGTGAAAAAGTGTTAAATGATGTTGTGCCTCTTATCAGGACTCAGGAAGTGCATTTGCGACCCTTGTACAGTTACATATCAGTTCATCCGACAGTACAATACATGACTATCTGTTTTGTCAGTTTCCTATTTAGCCTGTTACAATATTCCAAACTGCAACAAGTAATTATTCAAACATAGCAAGAAAAGAGAGGAAGACAGGCATATTTTACTGCAATTTTATTATATTAATATTGAAAAGATCTATCCTTTACACATACATACACATTTATATTTTCACACTCACACTCCTACTCTCACACACTTCAAATTGTTTTAAAGCAAACAATGTACAGTGATGTTTTGTTGGAGAAGGCACTCACTATGTACATGCAAAAATGCATTTATTGACATGGCTGAAAACCTCAGTATAGTGTGGTGGTGTTGTAGTTGATGCCATCAGTGATGTCAGTGCAAAATTTGCAGACAAATACCTTTGCATAATAAAGTCTAAGTAAGAAGTTGGGTTATTATTATGGTAAATAGTATGGCCAATTGAGGTTTTCAGGTACCTATCCTGTTATATGTGCGCATTTCTGGTATCGCGACACTGATGAAATTAGGGACGCGAGCCCAGCATGCTGGGTAAGTGGTTAGGGGTTTCGTGTTATGGCTACAGATTTAGGGGGTTAGAGTGTTAGGGGGTTAGGGTGTTACGATTAGGGGGTTACGGTTAGAGGGTTAGGATTAGGGGGTTACAGTTAGGGGGTTAGGATTAGAAAGTGAAGTTTATGGGGTTAGGGTTAGGAAGTGAGGGTTAGAGGGTTAGGGTTACGAAGTGAGGTTTGGGGGGTTAGGGTTAGGAAGTGAGGTTTAGAGGGTTAGGGGCTTGGGGTGTACTACCTTTTTTTGACAACTACATGGGGACGCGAGCGCCGCCACGTCCCTACAGTCGCCGGCAGTGCGCTTTCAGCAAAAAAACAGGATAGATCCGTTTTCAGCTATGTTAATGTATTTCTCCTATATAGTATGGCCATAATAATGGAGAAAGTTGGGCTTATACATGGGAAGATAATGGTAGAGAGTGGTATTGACCGGTGACACACTGGAAGGGCCACAATAGATCAATGCCTATCACAGCTCTTCGTGGTATTCCCCTTCACAGGATTCAATAATATAATTTCATTATTATGAGGTGTGCAATGCGCACACTAACTACTAATTGCAGTTGAGCTCTATTCAGCAGTAATTTCTATTTTTAAGTAAATAAGAAATCACATGTTAGTGGCTGTAATATTACAGTAAATAAGAAAACAATTGCAGATTGCAGATAAAATATAGAAATAAACATATTCATAGCAAATATATAGTCCTACATACATAGCACAAATATATAGTCCTAATGAAAGAACCAAAGTACACCATTGTCTGGTTCTACTATGCTTGTGTGTCGGGAATGATCTAGGACCAATCAAAAAGGGTTGTATACCATGTAATACACAAAAATATATGGTAATTGTAATAATGAGATAATGGTGATCTAAACATACACAAGCAAATACCAAGGCCCTCATTCAATTGCAATTTGGCAATTGAATAGGGGTCTAAATAAGCACATAACATATTTTTTTAAAGAAGTTTTTAGTTAGTAAACATTTATCCAAAAACAAGGTTTTCACTAACTAAAAACTTATTTTAAAAAAATATGTTATGTGCTTATTTAGAGCCCTATTCAATTGGCCAAATTGCAATTGAATGAGGGCCCAAATGTCTTATTCTTCTTATCTTGATTGTACAATTTAGTCAATAGCCTGTCTAACTTCTATGTGAGACTCCCTTTGTTGCAATGGTACACAGCTGAGGCATGCAGTTGATAAATGTGTCTGTTTCCAACAATTAGGCCTTTTTAGCTGTACAGGAAGGATTTCATCCTGCATTCTTGTTTTAGGAAGGCAGGCTTATTCTGGATGAACTCCTTTTACCCAGCTAGTCCTTGCTCCTTGTTCTGTACAGCAACAACATTGTGATAGATAAATATAATGAATTGTCCATCAAACATTAGCTTGGTTTGGGGAGGTCAAATTATAAAAAATGCTGCGCCCGCTGAATCAATACAATGTACCGTAGTTGTGCTTTACAGGACACTGAAGTGTGCGCTGCACCATCAGATAGATACTGTGATATCAGGTGCAACAGTTTTTAATGGCTCAAGAATCTGCATAGATAATAGACAATGTTGTGGCTGTAACTGTCATACTGATTGTGTTCCATCTTTATTGATTTTTTTTTATTAACTATTATTAAGTATTTTTATATATATATATATATATATATATATATATATATATATAAATATATACATATATATATATATATATACACATATATATGTACATATATGCACATATATATATATATATATATATATATAGATGAATAATCAGAGTATTGCAGTATATAGTGATACCTTTTTTATTGGACAAACATTTTCATAGGTTTCATGACGAGCTTTCGAAAGCGTTCCTCTCTTTGTTGAGTCAGACTCTGGATTACTGGACATTCACGGCTACCTCACTCTTCATATATATATGTATATATTTATACACATAAAAAAACAATAAGAATTAAAAGTGGGTGATCTTGATGCATAATAAAGATTAAATCCATTTCATATGGATAGAAATCTTAATATTCTGATAGCAAAGCACATTGATATTTGGATAGTTTGCAGATTTCAGAATATGAGCCATGTTTGTGCATTCATGTATTCTGTAAGGCTTCCTCTCCTCCTTCCTTAGACAGTTTTCTTGCCACTGTGCACACTGTCCTAATTTGGTCTTGTGAAGAGCTGCAGCAGGTGTCTGCCGCAGAGATTAGTATAACAAGGGCAGAGGGTCAGCACACATTTCCTGTTTTCACTACAGTGCATAAATCTGGATGCGCACAGAAGCGTCTTAAAGCTACAGCAATGTGTATGAATAATTATTTATTGTTTATCTCTAATTGTGCAGTATTTGTACACTTGTTACATTATTCTGTGACTTGCTTTAAAATATGTCATTCATTTAAAACCAAGTAAAGGCTGCGTGTATATTTTTATTAGTAGGAAACAGAAAAATTGCATAAATGGTAAAGCTGCAAATGAGAATATAAGAAGGGCTTCTTTGAATTATCTGAAGAGGAATAAACAACAAATGCAGTTAATTAAAGGGACATGGAAATAATGTTTCTTTATTGCACGAGTCAGTGAATTTGATGTGTCACAGTGTGTTTTTCTTTTTCAAATACACTTATTCGTAAGTTTGAGGTCTTGCCCTCTGCCAGACAATGAGATCCACAGACTAAAGTATGCTGTGTGCTCATCCTGTTAGTTTCAGTGAAGTTTAAACAGGTTTTACTTAATATTTTCTGTGCAAAGCAATAACTTTTGTAATGTTTAAAACATGCTCTTTTAAATGCATGGAAAAAAAAAACTATTGTGTTCCATGTCACTTTAAATGGAATCTTGGAATAAGCATTTGTGATAGTAACCATCTCCTTTTAGTGTACCTAGCTAGTTCATTTTAAATTGGTATAAGAAAAGATCCACTGCAATTGCAAATTTAGAAAATGTTCATTTAAAGTTGGGCAAAATTGCTTTTATAAATGAATAATAATATGAAATCTTTATTTTTAACTACGGTATTTATGGAATTACAGTAAAGTGGGGCTGCAATTGTTTTTGTAGCCAGTACAGCTAAACTGGCACTTCACAGGCCCGCCAGCTGATTTCTGTAGCCCACTGACTGCCATGGAGAATTTCTTTGCAAACAAAATATTATAAAACACTTGGGGCACTTGAAACACTTGGGATATCATATATAAAATCTCATATGTTTGGTTATTTCATTCAAAACATATAAATATAAATATATTACAAAAATCAGTAGAACAGTGCCAGGTGGAATAAGGTTGTATGAGGCTGCTTGTGCCTAATAGGGGCTTGCACTCTCTCTGACAAATAGAGCTAAGCAGGGTGGCACATGTGTTTTTTTTTTCTTTCTCCTTAACGCTATTGTCACTTTTGGATTTTGGTTATAGTATTTAAAATTTGCTGTAAATTGGGTATTTAACCCTCCTAGCGGTAATCCTGATCAGATTACTGCAGGGAGTGCAGGGGCGGAACTGGAGGGTGCCCAGTGCTGCTGAATTTGCCTGGGTCTCCTCAGCACACCGTTCCTCCTCCTCGCTTTCCCCCTTATCCTCCTCCTTATCTTCCTCCTGTTCTCCCTTCCCCTCCTCCTCCTCCTTTCCCCCCCTTCTCCCTTATCCTCCTCCTCCTCCCCTTCTCCCTCTCCAATCACTGCCCTTTCCCGTCTCTCCTTACTATGATCTGATTTTGATCCTTCCCCTGCGGCACCTCATCTGGCTGTGACCGGGACCGCCAAACACTAATGACGTGACATGCATGTGACGTCACCTCATTAGCATTTGCTGGTCCCAGTCACAGCCAGAAGACGTGCTTCAGGGGAAAGATCATCATCAGATCATCGGATCATAGTAAGGAGAGAGGGGGAAAGGGAGGTGGAGGAGGTGGATAAGGGGGAAGGGGGGAACAGGAGGAGGATAAGGGGGAAGGGGGGAAAGGGAGAGGAGGAGGAAAAGGGGGAGTAGGAGGATAAGGGAAAGGGGAAAGGGAGAAGGAGCATAAGGGGAAGGAGGGAAGGGAGGATAAGGGAGGAGGGAGGAAAGGGAGGTGGAGGATAAGGGGGAAGGGGAAGAGGGAGGAGGAGGATAAGGGGAAGGGGGATGAGGGAGGGGGTTAGAGGGCAAGTGAGGGGGAGGATACAGGGGAATGGGGAAAGGGAAGAGGAGGATAAGTGGGAAGGGGGAAAGGGAGGAGGAGAGGGCGGAAGGGGTAATGGGGCTTTACGGGGGCTAGCGTGGGGGATGGTCCAGAATATAGAAAAAGTTTAAGTATATATTTTATATATATATATATATATATATATATATATATATATATATATATATATATACTTAAACTTTTTTCTATATTCGCTCTCTCTCTCTATCTATAATTTAGTAATTATTAATTTATATATATATATATATATATATAAATTAATAATGATTATTGCAATATATTTGATACCATTTGTATTGGAGAAATGTCTTATTTATAATGACGAGCTTTCAAGAGGTTTAACCTCTCTTTATCAAGTCTCAAGCAATACTACATGAGATGGAACACTCAGTTTGAATAATAACAGCAGATGCAGAGAGAGTGGAAACACCATCTGACCTCATCAGGTAAATACATATATGGGGAATAAACACAACATAGCAAAGGAAACATATATACACATATTATATACACATATACATCAATATATACATGAAAAAGCAGAGCACTGTGGTCCACAGTCATATCTTTCCTTTTGGACAAACACCTCACTTAAGAGTGCTAAGTCTGTTATGGTATAAGAGGAAAAAATCACATGAAATTCTGATAATGTGTTAATAAACTATATTACGTCCTGTGTTTTTAGTGTTGAAGAATGTGATCATCTGTATTATAAATGCTTTTCTTGCTTGGATGTTTTTAAATTTTCCTCTGAGTATTTTTACTTTTAAGTTTTGGATAGAGTGATCATTCTAGCTAAAATGGTGTATACTGTATATACTTGAGTATAAGCCGACCCGAGGCACCTATTTTACTGGGTAAAATGAGTGACTCGAGTATAAGCAGAGGGTGGGAAATGTGCTGCCCCCTGTGTCCACCTCTTGTGCCTTCTGTGTCCCCCTCTCTCTCCTGTGACTCTTCTCCTCTCTCCCTTCCCTGTGTCTCTTCCCCCTCTCTCCCTTCCCTGTGTCTCTTCCCCCCTCCTCATTCTCAACCTCCCTCCTCAAACCCCCTCCTCAACCTCCCTCCTCAAACCCCCTCCTCAACCCCCCTCCTCAACCCCCTCCTCATCCTCAGCCCCCCTCCTCATCCTCAGCCCCCCTCCTCATCCTCAGCTCCCCTCCTCATCCTCAACCCCCTCCTCAACCTCCCTCCTCAACCTCAACCCCCCGTTCTCAACCCCCTTCTCAACCTCCCTCCTCAACCTCAACCCCCACATCCTCAACCCCCTCCTCAACCTCCCTCCTCAACCTCAACCCCCTCCTCAACCTCCCTCCTCATCCTCAACCCCCCTCATTCTAACCCCCCCCTAGTCATTCTAATCTCCCCCTCATAATACCCCTCTAAATCCCCCCCCCCTCCCCTCACTTACCTGCTCCTGCCTCCGCTCCTTCCGGGTCTTGATGTTGCGCGCATGTGATGTCACATGCGCGCCACGTCATTAGCATATACCGGGTGCTGGCACCCGGTATATGCTAATGACGTGGCGCGCATGTGACCTCACGGCATTAGCATATACTGGTTGCCGGCACCCGGTATATGCTAATGACAAGGCGCGCGTGTGACGTCACGGCATTAGCATATACCGGGTGCCGGCACCCGGTATATGCTAATCACGTGGCGCGCATGTGATGTCACAAGCGCGCCACATCAAGACTTGGAAGGAGCGGAGGCCGGAGTAAGTGTGGGGAGAGGGGGGGGGGGGACGTATTTGGAGGGATAGTATGAGGGGGGTTTTTAGAAGGAGGGGGGTTAGAATGAGGGGGGGTTGAGTATGAGGAGGGGGAGGGAAAGAGGGGTAGAGACACGGGGGGTAGAGAGACACAAGGGGGGGTTAGAGAGACACGGGGGGTGAGAGACAAGGGGGGGTTAGAGAGACATGGGGGGGGGGGGAAGGAGAGTGACTCGAGTATAAGCCGAGGGGGCCATTTTTAGCCTTAAAAAAAGGGCTGAAAAACTCTGCTTATACTCGAGTATATACGGTAACCTCTGCCATCAGAACACCCCAGGAACACCTGTTGCACTAGAAATAAAAAGAAATACGCAAAATATTTAAGGATTTACAGCCATTACTAACAGGATGCAGTATTCTCTGCAAACTCTGCCAACACACAGACCTATAACATCAGTGGATCATATTCATGTATATCTTCCAATGTAGTGCACATGATTCAATGTACATTAAGGGAAACCTGTCAAAAGCTACACATGAGGATGAATCTTCACAGACTCTCCATAAAAAAGCACACTTGAGACTTGTACTGTACCCTGGTTGGACATAATTTCACCAAGAATAACCACTCCATCCAAAACCTGAAAATCTAAATACTCAGAGGACAATTCAAAAGACTCCAAAAGCGGAAACATTTTCCATTAAAAATGATTAAATTTTTTGATTTAAAACATACTGGTTTAAAAATGGATTTAGTATTCTTATCTCATTACCAAAATGTTTAATACCACATTCCATATGTTCAATTGATATTGTCCTTATCCCCAAACTGTGGTGACATTTACTGCCCTTAATTAGGGCTCTGCTATGTTTTTATCGAAACCTGATCTAAAGGCTCGCAGGACATTATTTACGATACTTGTCTGTGTACAATCCTAAACTCTGATTAGATATATGAACTTTCTCTGCTATATCTCTCAGTACTGCTCAAGACTTGATAGCTCACTAGCCTTTATGAATCTGGTGCACCAGGTCCTGGCTGATAAAATTCTAGCCATTCACAAGAGGTAGCAGAAGCACTGATGTAGGAAGGACAGCAAATGTAACTACTAACAGGTAGCATATTCTGAGCGGATGGGACTAATCAGAAAGTGTTACTAGTTAGAAAGTCTTATCACATATATAGTTGTGGATCTTTGCAATGTTCGTAACATTTGCGATGTTAGTAATGTCCTTGCGGCCCTCGAGGCGAGCCGTTGAAGCACGCAGGTTTTAGGCTGCAATGAGCGCCACAGGCGCTCATCACCAGTGGCGCTCATCACCAGTGGTGCAAGGCAAGCCTCCCAAAGCGAGGCGAGGCGAGCCGTTGAAGTACGTGTGACTTAGTCTGCAATGAGCGCCGCTGCTCAAGAGCGGCGCAGGACTTAGGCTGCAATTGCAATTGCACTGCGAGCCTCGCAAAGCGAGACAAGCAGCTGAGGCACACGGGACGCCGCCAAAAAATGAGGAGGTGCGCAATTTGCTAATTTAACGACCAAACTTTGTTCAAGCGCGGAACTCGAAAACCCCCCAAAACAAGCAAAATATTAATAAAAAAGGTTTAAACACACTCACACACCGCACAGGGAAGCCTAGGAGTGAGGTTGCAAGCGAATTTGAGCCATAATTGCCATTTTTCGGCAATCGAAAATCGACTAAGCGAGAAAAAAAATAGAGGACGAAAAACATAAAAAAACTGAAACAGAATGAAAATGAGGCTGAGCAAAGCCACGCAGGGACTTAGAAAATACATAACGGCAAAGACAGTAACACACACAAACAACGCCAGGCATGCGGACCTTTGAAAATAAAACAAATGGCGGTCAGGATGTAACATGCAAACATTCCGCTGACATACAGAGGAGAAACACACAGGGAAGGGACAGGGGGGAGATGGTGGAAAGAGACACATAGCATTTACAAGCACAAAACTTGCAGGTTAACGAACCCTGCAATGAGCAGCCCGTACATTAGCCGGGAGGAAAGGCTCGTAATGAACGCCGAAGGCCCACATTAAGAGTCATGTGATGAGTGCTAAAGGAGCTCATCTCAGGGATTTCGATGAGCACCGTGAGCGGGAGATGCTTGTAATGAGTGCCCGAAGGTGATCATTGCAAAGCAGGAAAGTTGAAGTACATGGGGGGAGAGGCGCATTATAAATCAATTTAGAAGACTTACATTTTGCAAGCAAACATGTAGCTTTTCTCTTGATAGAGTCACAACTGTTGCAACAGTAGCTGAGTCTGCCTGGATTGTACTGCATTCGGAATGCATTTGAAAATATCCAAGTGGGCTGTATATTCCTGCTGACAATAAATATACTACTGTTTTGTGAATGACGCAGTATATCAGCATGTGAAACCAGTCTCTACCAAATATTATGTGTTCAGATGCAGTGGTAGAACTAGTGAATGGGGCTATCGAGTGCAAAAAAATGTGTGTGTCTTATATTATATATTTGTGGTTGGTGCCTTCACACTCTGGATGGTAGCTTGAGGAGTGGCATATTTAAGCTATGTCATTCTAGCCTGATTAGAGGGATAGGGAGAGTGTAAGGGTTAGAGGGAAGGGAGAGGAGGGTTGGATAAGTGACATGTGTTATGAGGTAAGTGTCTGGGGGGCTTTTGTAGTGGTGATTAGGACATAAGGCCCTTCCTACAACTTCAGATTAATTAACCCACTATTTGTGGTCGGTGCCCTCTCTCGATAGATGTTAGCTTGAGGTGTGGCATATTTTAGCTATGTTGTCCTAGCCCAATTAGAGGCTTAAAAGTACATGAGCAGTAGGTAAGGGGAATAGTTTGTTTATTTGATAATATTTAGAAAGGCCTTATGAATTTTGGAAGTGAGCTTGTGGATGTATCGATTTGAAGCATGAGCATTTCCACCTCCCTAATGTTTTGATGATGTGGACTGGTGTTTGTTTTTTGGAGGCAGAGGTGTCAGTTCCGATCCTGAATTAGTTACCTGAGTATGAATCTGGATTGAATCAGAGTCTGACTAGGGCCAGGCGAACATAGTTGATGAAGGTACAGTGGTTAGTGATTGGCTGGACATAGCGAAAAGTGGATGGTGAGTTGGTTTGGAGGTGAGAGATTGTGTGTTCCTTTGATGGGGCCCCATGGATTGTGGGTCAGATAATATGTGATTACTGGTTTTGGAAAATGGGTGTGTGAAGATGAAATAATCGTTCTTGAATGTTATGGTTTGCCGTGTGAGGAATATTGGTTATTGTTTGGACGTGGTAAATCATAGAATGCTAGCATGATGGCAGCTGATATTTTGGTGGAGGTCTAGGTACTGAATGGATGATTAGACAAAAGGGAGATGAGTTGTTTGAACAGGGGCCCATGTAGCAGTAAGTAGGTGGCGTTTCAGATGCGTATTTCCTTTGAGGAATAGAAATGTTTTTTACTGGCGGTGAGATTAAAAAGGATTTGTTTGGGTTGAGATTTAGTGAAAAGAAAAATTATATATTGTGAGATAGGTCTTTATGGTATGATAGTGAAGGCCAAGGTGCGAGTCGCAGTGTGCTTTTGTACTTAAGCAGTAAAAATACAGGTTACATGCCCTGTTATAATTTTTTTGCTGTTTTCTGATAGACCTGAAATCATTGTGAATTGAACTAAAGACCATTGCTGATCTATGCCAGGGTGTTTGGGATGGCTGATAGGAGTTGAGCGATGTACCACGGAGGATGGAGGAATAGGCTTGTGGGAAGAATGATGGTTTATCAGGAGAAAATAAGGGAATAGTTGAAATTGGTAGATAAGAGATTGAAGGGCAAGCTTTCTCAGGAGGGACATGGCGTATTGGTCAGGAGACTGTTGTTTATTCAGGGTTTTGCAAGTTGCCACTATTAAAGAAATGATGCGGATGGCATGTTCTTGTTATTGTTTCCTCCAAGTGAGCGAAGCTATGAGGGTAAGTATTATGGTTCTGGCTGAATACACTTTTGTACTGACCTGAGACCAGGCAGATGTAACAATTTCAGAGCTACAGAGGACTTTGAAATGTTTGGGAAACAAATGAATTTGAATGGTTGGGGGTGAAGTATTGGGTCTGGTTAAAAAGAAGGAACGGCCATTCCAGCGGGTGATGAATGTGGTCTATAACTCAAGATATGCTAGAGCTTCATTGTTGAGATGAATGGGTTCATGTATTTGCAGGTGGAGTTTAATGGAGGAAAGCAGTTTGGAGTTAAATGTTCAGCCTTGCAAGAGTATGAAGGAGGCAAAGTTGATATGGCACAATTATAAGAATACAAGGTTTTTACTCTAACTGAGGAAGCTGCAGAACAAGCAAAGAAACACGTCTTCTTTTTTCATATATATTGCTTTTTTTAGCACTTTTAAAAAAAAATGGTTTGAAATAAAAAAACATTTCTCTACATGGGATACATATATATTTTGTTAGAGAAATTATTGAAGAATACTATTTATGCATACATACAAATGCTAGTATTATATGAACAAAACCAAAATTCAGTAAACAGAGAACATCATCGGGAGAAGTGGTCGATTATAACACGTCTCAAAGGACCATCAACTACAATCGATTTAAATACCTCAAAACTACTGAGGTCTCTCAAGGTGAGAGTCTTAATAACTGTCTGCATATCTCTCCCCCTCCTCCGCTTGATATGGCCTAACAGAGACTGGAGTTCCTTGACCGAGCAAGAAGGGGATGTCTGTAATGGTAAGCTTGCTTCCATGGACATGGAATCGAAGAATATCCCTTGAAACTCTAACTGGTTCACAGGTCCTTCATATAAGTCTATGGTCAAACCAGATTTCTAGGTCGGAGAAGAGCATCAGCGATATCTGCAAGTTACTCTGGATTTCCTGAAGACCCTCTATGTACACGAGGCTGTGGAGATAACAGACGACTACCGGACATTGCATCATTTTCAGGATACAGCATTGTGCATCTGCAAAGATGTCAAATAGTTTTGAGCTACTTTTGAACCCAAATGTGAACTTGTTAGCCAAACAGTATACCTAAGTCCTGTGAATTCCATTCAGGTGCTATAGGGCATTACTATTGGTAGTAATTTAAAGGCACCTTTTATATCTAAATGAGACACCCAGAAGGGGGCACCTAATTGGGTTATGTAGTAGATCGCATTGTCCATCCTTAGCGTAGTGAAGAGAGTACTCATCTGAAGGTATTAGTGAGTTGATGCTTGGCATGCCACAGTTGTACAGGATGACAGGTTGCTAACTAAAAAGTTTTCACTGAGGGGGGAGGATTTAGGCTGAGGAGTGGAGGCATATGAGAGGGCCAAGAGTGATAGAAACCAGTAGCTTGAAGGGGAACAAGGCAGTAATGGCAACTTGCTTTTCTGCCCTGTTATTAGCAGGGCAGAAAAGCAACTGTTTGTGGTGAGTTTGTATAAAAATTGTATTAATATGTGTTTTAATGTATTGTATTAACTCTCCACTGACTGCTTTCTATGTTAAAAGAAGCTGCAAGTTTAATTGTTTTTCTGTGCAGCTTCTATTAACCTTTTTATTGTGATTATTGTATTTTACTGTTGAATGCCAGCAGATTCTTACAATCTAAGAATTAATATTGGAGGTGGACAAATGAGGTAGGATGACTGCTTCATGTATAGGTTCTGTAGAGAGGGAGAGAGGTGAGAGAATCAGAATAGATAGCCTTTTTTGAAGTTAAAAGTGAAGTTATCAAGGTAAGTAGTATGCTTTACTGAAAAGGTGGGATTTCAGAAAAGTGTTCGAATATCCGGAGACTGGGGAGAGTCTGATGAAGTGATGTGGATAATTCCAAAGAGTAGGGGCATATAAGAGATAACACATGGAAAAGCATATATAACTGGTAAGCAATATGCATAACTATAAGAAAAAAAGTATATTAAGTTAATATTTATTTGGTATACAACTATATAAGTTATTCATGATGGCTCAAAAGATTCAGAAGGGTGCTGGAGAGCTTGTGGTTTACCATATGTATTGGACATGCCCTCATGTTGTACAGTTCTGAACTGACGTGTTTGAATTAATATAAAAATGATACAGCAAAATGTGCAATCCAATCCATTTGGGCACTTCTTCTACATAAAACATTGCAAGAAGCTCATATGCCATATTTTATGTGGAACAAGAAGAACAATAGAACAAAATTGGAAAAAAAGAAAAAATATAAATGTGAAAGACATAAAACAAAGAGTAATGATAATGGATACAAAGTCAGAAAATAGAAATGTACAATATTAAAAATGGTAAACGTACTGTTTCCAAAAATGTAGTCTCATAGTCACATAGTACAAATAATGGAAAGGATGCAGATACAACTAAAATAAACACTCATTACAGGGGCTGCTGTGCCAAAAATTGCTGACCCCTGTAAGAAGTAATTATGTTGTTCTCCCAAGCAGAGCATCACTTATTTTAAGATGCAAAGCATAGGACATGTTTCATTTGACTGCAAGTTTCTCACGCTACTCCTGGGATTAAAACTGACCTACTAACTGCTTGGTCAGCCAAGATCACAAGTGTTTGACTAATTGCTATGCAAAAGTGCAGACAATTAACTTTGTATTGTTGAAGTCTTAAAGGACCATTATGGTCAAATATTTTTCATAATGTATATATTGCATATACAATATATTTGGCAAAATGTTTTTAGAAAGCAAACAAATGAAAACTACCTTTTATATTTTGCACCTTTTATATGCAGTTATTCTTTACTGCTTGATTCCATTTTGATTTTTCCCCTGCTGTTGCCCGTTAATTTCTCTGGTTGGTGTGTCGTTGTAAACTAACAATCTTCCCTATAGTCCTGTGAAGGGCACTGAAAGATTTCACTACCACATTCCCATTTCATAGACACTTTCTGTGTGGTCAAAGTCTCCTCCCACCTCAGGAAACCAATCTGATGGTATATTTTCACCATATAAAAGATAATAATTTAGAAGCTGTTATATTTTTTCTTTTTTTCTAAAAACATGTTACATACTTTTAAAAATATTTCTTTAAAATAGTAAAGGTTTAAAATATGACCACAGTGGTCTTTTAATAATTATTTGTGGTTCATTACTGACACTGTGTATCAGAACTTTTTTTTTATGATATGACATTCTCTGTTCACTTCTCAAACTTTCTTAAAAAATTCTGTAATTACTATTCATAGTTTTTGGATATTGCCTAAATATGCATAAAGTAAATGACTGCACATAATGAGACTACATGTATAGACTTTTAGCTCTTGATTCATCATCCTATATATTCCTCTCAAGTACTGATTTTATTTACTGCTCTCCCCCATGTCAGCAAACAAAACAAGGTGTAAATCTGGAATATGTACGTTTCTCCTCTTTGGTAGTGCTTTGTTTAGTAGTTATATTGTACACCTGTAAAACTGTGTTGCATAGAAGATCTGCCCACACAGCTCAGCAGACAAGCAGTCTGGCCATCTGTTATCTACCATCAAGGACCAGGTACTTATAGTCTGAGCTCCCATGGATTATGAATGAAAGAAGAGCTTATAACACTGACAATCAATGGAAGTTATAGTTATTTAGCCATACTTTATTATGTCATATACATTGAAATACAGTGTGCAACTGTTCTCACCATATAATACAAAGAAGTTTCTTTTATATATAAATAGCATATTTCACACCATTGATGCTATTCTAGGATAACCTTTACTAGACTTATGCGGTTGAAGCCTAAAGTGCAATCATAGGGCCATATTCTATTAGCTGCTCACAAATGCCTCAAACTCACAAATTTGGCTGTGAGTGTTTTTTTTAATATAAATGTTTAGATGTATTCTATTGACGCTAGCTCTCAAATGCCAACCGCAAGGCTGAACTTGTAAACCCTGCCTTTTTTAGTCTGATTTCAGGAGCCATGATCATATGATCTGACAATATTTAAGCAAGCCCGTAATTTACTTCTTAAACACTTCTTAACTAACCAATAGTAAATGAGACCAGGGCCGGATTAAGACCTTTAGAGGCCCTAAGTACTTAAAAGGTTTTGGTATATATATCGAACTCAAAATATAAACAATAACAAGCTGTTACTGTGTATATCATTAACCTCTATTATTAATATTTTATTATTATTTTTACTATTGTACATATATATGTATGCAATATTTCATTTATTGTGGGAGCCCCTTTTTGTGGCACCTGTTTCAGCTGCATCATTTGCAGTTTTGCACCATATGGTCCATGGTAAATCTGGCAATGGGACATTTCTGTGGTGCCCCCTTCCTTTGATGCCCTAAACACATGATTATTTTGCTTAATGGTTAATCCAGCCCTGAATGAGACAAATTAATTAGTGTTGAGAAGTACATTTTGCGATCGGACTCGAAATCCAGCAATGTAGAAATAAAATTATCAAATTCATTAAAGCAACTGTTCTTGTCCATGCGGGTTCCATGATATGTATTAACCCCGGCATCCATTTCACACAAAAAAACATAATTTTTTTAATTGTATATTTGTGGGTTTGAGACTGTTGTTCAAACAATTCTTATCCTTTTCTGTTCTTTCCCATATTTTAAAGTACAGTATTGCATGTTTAATAGCTGTTAATGCTCTAAAAATGCTGTCTGAGTCCTCTTGAGTAATATTTTTGACAGAAACATGATACTTTTTTGGTGAGACTTGCCCACCACCCATGTTGTACAATGACCGCATTCAAATACAATTTGGCCAATTGAATAGGGCTCTAAATAAGCACAGAGCATATTTTTTTTTACAGAAGTTTTTAGTTAGTGTAAACCTTTATTTTGGATAGAAGTTCACTAACTAAAATCTTGTGTAAAAAAAATATGCTATGTGCTTATATAGAGCCCTATTCAATTGGCCAAATCACATTTGAATGAGGCCCTTTGTGAGCACCTCCTTTAACCCACTGTCCCTTTAAAAAAGTATTTGCAGAACTGTGTGATGACTAAATGGAAAATATTCATGCATTAGAGATTTTCCGTCATTACTAGATCATTTGTGCACTTGTGTTTGAAATGATAGCTTTCCTTATGGTGGGCAGATGTAATCATACAACACGGATTTAACACCACAATCTCTATTCATAACAAAATATATTAATTCATTCTTTGAGGTGCTCAGTTGGAATGCTTCTATCACTTGGGGAATTGACTGACAAAAAATGATACTATTTGTTGTACTATTGTAGCAATACAATGACAAGATATCTGCTAAAGTGATGGATGGATGTCTACTGACAACTGGACAGTTATAATTCTGTACCATAGGATATTTAATTATGCATCATCAAATGTAAAATCATGTCTGCTAGTTTCGGCAGATTAGGGAAGCAGCAGGGAGTTCCCTGGTGGTCCAGTGGTTAGGATTTGGTGCTTTCACCGCTGCAACCCGGGTTCTATTCCAGTCACACGACCCAGAAGCCATGCAGGGTTGGGCTTGCTTAGTACTTCGATGGGAGATCACTCAGGAATACCAGAAGCTGTGTTCTGTGGCCCAATGGAGAAGGAACTGGCAACCCACTCCAGTATCTCTGCCATGAATACCAAGCAGATCAGCATGGTGTGTTGCAGTCCGTGAGGTCACAGAGAGTCAGACACGACTGACCCACGCAAACACGCACACACATTGTTCCCAGACATAACTCTTGTTGTCGCAATAAAAAGCATTGTGCAGGACCACTGCACAATGAAATAAATATTTATAACCAGCAATAAAGTCACACAGTGAGTTTTTAATTGAAAAATAAATAGATTGTGATGCCTCTGAAGGAATCCATTATACATGGCTAAAAGTTGTATATGTGACAACATGTTTACATTTATGGAGAGCTATTGGGGAATCCTTTGATGATATGTCCTGATTCTAGGTCAGTGTGGCAGGAGGAGTGTGGTGTCAAATTTAATGTTATCAAACAAAGGCTCTGGACTTTTGTCTGTACCCTACTCCCCTTCTACTCTCTCCACTAGTAATTACAAATACAAACTCCCATCATTCAGCACCCATAAACAGAGCCTTAAAAAATTCAAATTTCCCCCAAAATGCTTTTGCACGTGGCTTATTGCTTATTTTTCTTGAAATGCAGTAGTCCTTTAAGGCAATCTGCATTTCCACCTTCATCTCAGAACAAAATACATGGTATTTGACCAGCTGAATGATGGTTGGAGAGGTTGCCGGCATACAGACGGCTAGAGTACCGTACTTAAGAACGGGCTCCCAATACTTTTTGTATGAGTTTTTTTTAATGTTTTGTTTATTTGAAATAAAAGAAAGAGCACAATAGTTTCTGTAACGTATTATTACAGTACAGGGGATTATTATTATTATTTCTACAGTATTATATTGTCTTATTGTAGTGCTTAATTACAGAGGATTATGTAGGAATAATGCATGAAGGAGGATTTTTGGAGATATATTAGTTGCTGGGGTGGTAGTTAGTGAAGTATATTTTATCTGATGATTTGACTTTTTGGGTAACTGCATACTAATTTTATCTCATTTAGACCCCAAAGCAATATCTATTATAGTGACTCTTTTATCCCAAATCAAGTTTGCAGTGCCATGCAAAAGTATTCACCCCTTTGGCATTTTGTTGCCTCACAACCTGGAATTAACATGGATTGTTTGAGGATTTGCATCATATAATTTACAGAACATGCCCACAACTTTGAAGATGTTTTTTTTATTTTTTTATTATTATTGTGAAGCAAACAACAAATAGGACAAAATAACAGAAAAAGTAAATGTGCATAACTATTCACCCCCCTAAAGCCAATACTTTGTAGAGCCACCCTTTGCGGCAATCACGGTTCCAAGTCGCTTTGGATAAGTCTCTATGAGCTTGCCACATCTTAACACTGGGATTTTTTCCCATTCCTCCTTGCAAAACTGCTCCAGCTCCTTCAAGTTGGATGGTTTGTGCTTGTGAACAGCAATCTTTAAGTCTGACCACAGATTTTCTATTGGTTTGAGGTCTGGGCTTTGACTAGGCCATTCCAACACATTTACATGTTTCCCCTTAAACCACGCAAGTGTTGCTTTAGCAGTATGTTTGGGGTCATTGTCCTGTTGGAAGGTGAACCTCTGTCCTAGCCTCAAATCATGCACAGAGTGGTACAGGTTTTGCTCAGGAAGTATTTAGCACCATCCATCTTTCCCTCAACTCTGACCAGTTTGCCAGTCCCGACTGCTGAAAAACATCCCCACAGCACAATGCTGCCACCACCATGTTTCACTGTGGGGATGGTATTTTTTCGGGTGATGTAATGTGTTGGGTTTGCGCCAGACATGTTTACTACTTCACGGCCGAAAAGTTCAATTTTAGTCTCATGAGACCAGAACACCTTCCTCCATACATTTTGTGAGTCTCCCACATGCCTTTTAGTAAACTCAAAACGTGCCATTATGTTTTTTACTGTCTTTCTTCTGTCCACTCTGCCATAAAGCCCAACTCTATGGAGCGTACGGCTTATTGTCGTCCTATGTACAGATACTCCAGTCTCTGCTCAGCTCCTCCAGGGTTACCTTAGGTCTCTGTGCTGTCTCTCTGATTAATGCCCTCCTTGCCTGGTCCATGAGTTTTGGTGGGCGGCCATCTCTTGGCAGGTTTGCTATTGTGTCATGTTCTTTCCATTTGGTTATGATAGATTTGATGGTGCTCCTGGGGATCATCAAATATTTGGATATTTTTTTTATAACCTAACCCTGACTTGTACTTCTCAACAACATTGTCCCTTACTTGTTTGGAGAGTTTCTTGGTCTTCATGGCAGTGTTTGGTTAGTGATGCCTCTTGCTTAGGTGTTGCAGCCTCTGGAGCCTTTCAAAAAAGTTGTGTAAATGTAATGACAGATCATGTGACACTTAGATTGCACACAGGTGGATGTCATTTCACTAATTATGTGACATCTGAAGGTAATTGGTTACACCAGAGCTTTTTATAAGCTTCATAACAAAGGGGGTGAATACATACGCACATGCCAATTTTCTGTTTTCTATTTCTAAAAAACAGTTTTATGTATATATTTTTCTCATTTCACTTCACCAACTTAGACTATTGTGTTCTGATCCATCACATAAAATTCAGATTAACAAACATTGAACTTAAGGCTGTAATGTAACAAATCAGGTAAAAAGTCAAGGGGGTGAATACTTTTGCAAGGCACTGTATTTTCTGTTATTCTTACATTGTATAAGCCATTTTTATAAAGAAAATGATTCCTGAAATATTCAGTATTGTTTGTGCGATGTGTTATGCAAAAAAGGATCTCCTAAATACTTATTAGGTGCTTTGATGTGCTAATTAGTGTCACAGTCTGCTTATTTGTTTCCAATGTCCCCATGCAGTTACATTCCCTACCCCACCCGTATCAAGTAATCTGCTATGCACATAACATAAAGGAGAGACAAAAATAGTGCTGCATATTTCAGATTTGCTCTGTTCTATCTGTCAGTGAAAAGGTTAAATACACAATTGCAGGACTTGTACTCATTTACAGAAGTAATTTGTTTACCCAACTTTGTACATTTACAACTGTATACATTTTAATTTTCCCCATAATATGCTTACCAGAGCTATACACAGTATGAAAATATATACATGATATATATATATATATATATATATATATATATATATATATATATATATATATATATATATATATGTAATTTGTATGTGAACAGAAGCCTTCAAATGTAGTTCTGATTTTAGCTACAGTATTTAATTTTTTATGAGATTTTTGACTTACGGAAATTTTGTTTGTTTAGCCGTTCAGTTGTGTCCTACTCTCTTTTATCCAATGAACCGCAGCACACCAGGCACTTCTTGTGCCCGGTTGTGCCAATTCATAAGGTTTTCATGACAAAGATACTGGAGTGGGTTGCCAGTTCCTTCTCCAGTGGACCGCGATTTGTCTGACCTCTCTGCAATTACTTGCCCATCTTGGGTTACTCTATATAGTATAGCTCACAGCTTCATTGTAGTACACAAGCCTTTTCACCATTAAATGTAGTGATCCAGAAGTGGAGTAAGGGAATTAGTAAAATATAATTATTTTATTACAGTTATGACAGTATGTAAAATACAAAGAGCCCAATTGTGCCTTAAAAAAAAAATAGCCAGCCAAAGAGAATATTGTCAGGAAACTGGGATATATTTGAAAAGTGGCTGTGATAGGAGGGCCACATCTACTCGTTTTAGTGCAAAAGGGCACTGCACAAGAGCCTGTTTATAATCTTTCTCCATGTGTTGCATGCTATGAGTTTGCTCATTTTTGGAGATGCTGAATATGTTTTTTTGATTGTTTTTATTGAGTCATTGTTTCACCTTATACTATCAATACTATTTTTGGCTATTGTGGAATACCTCTTTTTCTTCTATCTACACCAGGGACTCTAGCCAGATTTGGGGAATCTCTTACAGAGCTTTCCAGGAAAGAGGACCCATCAAGGCCATAGACCTGACCCTCCTTGCTATCCCTGTTTGTTGTTATTTTATTTCACAGGAACTTTTTGATAGTATGGTGTTCAATTACTGTTTTATATGGCGCTATTGACTATAATAAAGTTGATTTAAAGTACTCTCTGTCACGACCTGCTTCTTCAATGGTGCTTGACAAGAACCTAGTTCAAGCAGGACCGTGTAGTTCTTACTACCTCTGCTACAGAAGATGGCCTCAGAATATCAGGAATCCATATAATCCCTTAGAATTAGGATTAATGCACCTAATGACACTTACATCATGTCTATGTAAGTAGATACCACTGTAACCTTTATTAATTGGCACATTTTATACAATTTTCTGGCACACAGGCTGGCCAATCGGTAAGCCTCTTGCTACTGGGAAAACCCTGTACCTCTGATGAGATCAGATCTCATCCTGTTTATTGTATTACCTCTCACCATTTGCTGTAAACACTCAGATTTTTAATCTGCTCAAGACCTCCTGTGTTTGTTTATTTAGGTGGGGCTGAGTACATCACCAGATAACAATACTGTAACATAATAGGCCTTAATCTTATTTAGGTAGGGGCTGATGCAATAGTCTGCAGAAATATGCAGAGCATAACCCAAGATACATACAGTATAACAGTGTAATCATATTTTAACCATAAGCAATAAAAAATACATCACTTTAACCATAAACAGTATAACCTTTTCCCAGCCCAGGCCCAAGCCATAGTCCAAAACAGTCCAGTCAGGCCCTGGGCATGACACTGTCTATTTAGATATTGATGATCGAAGTTTTGAATAAAAACACATTGGCCAGTGGCTAAGGTGCAGCACTTAATAATCTTGGGAAACTTCATGTCTGTGTTATTCTTAGATGCATCTTTACTAAGAAATACCCAAGCTTCACTTAATGGTACAACTGGCCCATTGTCTCTATAAGGGCAGTTTAGAAGTTATCTCGGAAGTATCTACTTCTTAATGACTGCCATGTTTTTGTGTTTTAGTTCTGGACTTTACCGATCCGTTCAGCACTGAAGTGAAGCCCAGAATTTTACTGATGGGATTACGAAGAAGCGGAAAGTCTTCCATTCAGAAAGTCGTCTTTCATAAAATGTCGCCCAACGAAACTCTATTCCTGGAGAGTACAAACAAGATTTGCCGAGAGGATGTTTCCAATAGCTCCTTTGTGAACTTTCAGATTTGGGATTTTCCCGGGCAGATTGATTTCTTCGACCCAACATTTGACTATGAGATGATTTTCAGGGGAACAGGAGCACTGATATTTGTTATTGATTCACAGGTAATGCTGGAAGTAGCAGCCTAAGTAATAGAAGTACAAGGCACTCTTGAATGGGAAGCCTAATTTGTTGATGGAGTACCACAGGTGGGGTTAGCGTTTATCTGTATTTAATAGACCACACATCTTGTCAAAGTAATAATATCTCTTTTAAATTACCATCATATTTATTGTTTGAATACCATATATAGTATAAAGTATATTTTATCAATATTGGTTCTTGAAAAATAACACTTTATTGGCTGTTTTTCTCTACAATAAATTATTCCTGACATATTCAGCATTGTTTGTGCACAAAATGTATGCGAGTGTGCGGCTCCATCTGCTAATTTGTAGATTTTGTAGATCAGAGTGTCTGATGATTGTAAGGAAGGTGCAGTTATTTACTATTCAGGAGTCACTTATTTGCATAACAATCCCCAAAAGCAACATTGAACATCTCAGGAATGATTTACTGTAGAAACATGGGTATTACAATGTGTAATCAGTTTTTAATCTTCTTTAAGAATAATGTAAAAAGCAACCACTTGATTTTGTCTTAATAAATAAGATTTAAAGTAATCAATGATATAAAGATAATACACTTTTATTCAGATCAGTTAGTAGCTGTATGCAAAATACAATATATTTAGCCAGTTCTGAAAAATAAATTTGTTCAGATAGCCATTTGGGAAAAATAAAAATAACAAGCATACATTTAGTATAATATCTGCCAAATTGTAATTTTTATATCTCTTTGAAGAGAGATTGGTTTTACATCATGTCACTTTAAATCAGTATATACTGAACAACCAATGTATTTTCCACACTCTGTTTGTACAGAATATTTCAGACTCCCACGGTACACACATCTATAACAGAAGCACTGTGTTACACTCCCACAGTAACCCCAGGCCAGGAGGAGTGTAACAGTTTTACCCTTGACAGCGATGGTTGATTTGTTTGCAGAATGCCTACACGTCACCTTAAATACCCACCAAGCCAGCTCACGGCAAGTGCTGTATTTCATTGGCTACATGCTGCTGACGTCAAAAGTAGTCATAATAATGTGACTCAAACCTGTATCCTATAGAGTATCTTGCTATGAAATATGTTGGTGCTCTAAAAATAAAATATAATAATTGAATAAATACCCACATTCTCATTGCCTAAGCTACTGATCGGTTCCATTGTATGACCATGCTGGTGAGGTTCCTGTAGTGCTCTAATGCCAGATAGCTGAAATTCATGGAATTTAATTTCTGATTTAAAAAATCACTGACATTTCAATTGCTGTTATTAATTATTGTTTTGTATATAGTGGTAAGCAAACGCAGAACATCCTTAAATATACCATTTGTTAAAAAAAAGTGTTGCAGAGATGTAATGAAGTATGAGGGAAAATCTGAGAGTGCAAAGATGTCCAATGCTGTATCACAGTGCTGTCCAACTGGTGCCCGGAGGCTGGATGTGGCCCTCCAGCTGCTTTATGTGGCCCATGGTCTGCCTGCAAAATTTCTCCTCGCATATCTGGAAATATAAAAATAAAATACTTGGAACAATTTAAACACTTGTGACATTCCCAATTTTAATTATTGCATTCATTTTATATAAATATGTAAATATACATTTGAATATCCATTTTTTTCTTATTATTTTAAATCAGGTGCATCAAGTCATCTGCCCACACTAAAGAAGTTGGACAGCACTGGTACATCAGGTGAATAGTATTGTAATAAAAATGCCAATTAGAAGGATGAGTTAATAAGTAACCATGAAATAAGTGGAGTGTGTATAATATATGCAACACAGGATGGAATCAGCATTATTAGGCTTCACTAATGAGAAGAATTTTAATTGTAAACATTGGGCAGAATTAGTTCTTGCTTGGAGCAATATTTACAGAAAATTGCTAAAATGCATGAAAACCAGAAAGGCGATCTGGGGTCATTCAAGTGCTCACGCAAAAGGCCTGGCTAATAAACTTGCTGCCTTATGGCCATATTACTAACAACTTTGCCCTTAAATGAATTAGCCTCTTTGCTACAACTTTCAGAGGAGCTTCAAGCAGGGGCATCCGCCTTCTTAGCAATGAAATAGATGTCAAGTCCTTTTACCCTACCATGATTAGATTATGTTAGGTTGTGGGACTGACTTTTTGCCATTGAGGAATAAGTAGTCTGTCAGGATGAATCTGTTAAAAAGTATGAAAAGGAGGGAAACTAAGATGAATCAGGCTGCGCAGGAGGATTGTTAAACCAAGGTGCTCATCCAGAACTCCTGTTGCATGACCTATAACACCTCTCTTGCAACTTTTGCAGTGATTTTCTGCTGCAGGCTCTCTGACCACAGGACATGCAGTGCAAAACCAGCAGAGACCCCCTGCTTGAAGCAGTACTCACTCTAAGACACTTTATACCAGGGCAGCTCCAGTGCTGTCTTATAAGACTGCCACAGATAATATACATGTTGGGAGATGTGATATTAATGTTCAGGATTTCCATAGAATTTCATTGGCCACAGTAGTCATTTTATTTTCTATGATATTTTAATTAACCAATTTTAATATTTGGCAAAATGTTTTTAGAAACCCCCCAAAAAATATTAAATATAACTTTAAAATATTTAACATTTACATTTTTTACTTTTATATGCAATCATTTTTTATTGCTGAGCTCCATTTTCTTTTCTGTCCTGATTCTGCCTTCATTGCACATTAGGATGTGTCCTTGTAATCTAACAATTTTTCCATTAGTCCTTTTGAAAACATTTGAATGTGCTTCCTTTGCATTGAAAGTCTTGTCCTAGAGAAATCAGAATTGTACATTCCATATCAGCATAACTGCTTATAAGAAGGTTATAAACTAGAGACTGTATTATTTTTTCATTTTTTTTGAAGGATATATTTTAAATATAGGACAACAATGGTCCTTGTAACAGTGTTGTCAAGTCTTTATGATTATATTTATACAAAACTTTATAACAATAATTTACAGGACTTCTCTAGGTGAGACCTCACAAGTGTACATAAAAGAGACAAATATCAGTCTCATCAATTAACACAGAGAAATATTCTTCACAGGAAAGGTAACTGTGTTTTATTTCTAATGTTTATGAGCTTTGATGATGATTAGCAATATCCAGCAGATACAGAATGAAAAGATCTAGTAGATTCCACTATTTTTTTAACTAAACTCTGAAGACTTTTTCCTTACATTGATTTATCTTGGAGGTCTGCTGACTTCCTGTTGCTTAATGTGCTTGATACATTTTCGACTCATACATCGTTCTAATTATAAATGAAACACTGGCGAGACAACAGCCCGCTATTTTATGTAAACTATACTATATTGGCCAACCAGACGAACAATGTGCTAGTCGGCTCAAGCCAGTATAACTGGATAATGTGACTACAAAGCCCCTTTATCATTCACTTTAGATGCCATCCTGTAACTGGGTATTAAACAGTTACAGTAAACAGGAGATTACCACTTAGAGGTAAATTAAATTCCAAGCTCGTATGTGCAACGTGAGACCCGCAACGGTTGCGGGCTCAAAATTTGGCTGAGTTACAGAGCTATTAAATTAGAACACGCTGCGAGTTACGGGCTTGTTGAAGGTTGGATGCGTGGCCCTGAATGCAATCAATTAGTCAAACCTGTAGTAACGGTTTTCGATGGAGCCAATGGCAACAGAGGTCGTCATCATTGCGTCACTGAAAATGGATGTGGGATTTAAATGTCTTACGCGTTTCAATTATGAGTTACGATCGGACCCACATTCCAGATATAATGCAATATTGATAAAGCCGTAAATATGATATTCTATCACATGCGAGTTTCATGTATATGTATTAACACATTGATTGCCGGGATCGATATAACACGGAAATTATATATGAAATAAACTATTTTATCCTGCCAATTTGCAAGCTTGAGAATGTTGTGCTTTTAATTCTAATACCTAACATCACTTTCCCTTTTGTTATATATACAGTAGTGTGTGTATATTTGCATTTTACCCAGCTCGCAGGTCCTCTCTAGCACTCGTTGGCTTCTTGGCTCCACTTGCGTGTTATGCGGTTGAACGCCAGTGAATTCATTGCAATTTAATCTGCTTGTCGAATTCTCACGTCCCGTAGGGTTTTCTCGCCCCTACCCTGCAGGACGTTGGCAGGTTGCTTTACAAGACCAATTTAATATTTTTATTATTTTACGTCTTGTGAGCTACATTCCGAGCTACGGTTTTACACGTTAGGGGAATTTAATGTGGCTCATAGTTAGCAACATTTGAGAAAACTTTCCACTGGTCAATATAGTGATAGCGGAGCAATATGCACATATGTACAGAATGTATCCTTTACAGAAAAGACTAAGGGAAATTGTACTGTTGTTTATAATTGATAATACTTACAAATGGCAGTTTGCACCATGTGACTTTAGGCCCATCTGTGTATGTAATGATAGATATGTGTATCTCTATGTCTCCCTACAAATGTAGCCTAGTGTATACAGAGAACAGTCACATTATTATGACCACCACCTACTCTAGACGTCAGCAGCGCATAGCCAATGAAATACGGCACATGTCATTAGCTGGCTTGGTGGGTTCTTAAGGTGAGATCAACGATAGCTGTTATGGATAAAATGTGCAATTTATCCGACTTTGAAAAGAAAATGGTCATTGGCTTTCGGCATAAGGGTGGCAATATTTCTGAAACAGTACAGTTTGGGAACTTTTCACATGCTGCTGTGATAAAGTATACCATGACTGGACAGACAGCGCCATTGCGAATAAACAACATTGAAACTGCGTATCACCATGTGCCACTGATGTCAGAGGGAAACATCAGCTGCGATTTGCACAACAGTTCCGAAATTAAGCCTCTTCTGATTGGCAAAGGGTCATAGTTTCTGCTCCACTGGACGGACGTTGGCGTAACAGGCGATAACCTCTGAGAACAAGCAATCTGCAACCACTGTTTGAAGAAAGCTGGTGGCGGCAGCATTATGGTCTGAGGAATGTGTCTTGGCATTGTCTGGGTCCACTCATACCTTTGAAAGGCACGTTGGCAGGTTGCTTTACAAGACCAATTTAATATTTTTATTATTTTACGTCTTGTGAGCTACATTCCGAGCTACATTCCGACAGATTAGGTTATCCATTCATCCTTGCAGGTCAAGTACATCCATAGATGTTGACTGTCTTCCCTGTAGTTGATGGGATCTTCCAGCAAGACAATGCAACACGTCATAATTATCCGGGAGTGGTTGGAGGAACATGATGAAGACTTTCAAGTACTTCTGGCCTCCAAATTCCACAAACTTGAACCTCATCTAGCACCTGTGGGAACACCTCGACCGCCAGCTGGCAGATGCACTGCAGTCTGCATGGATTTAGATACCCTTGCCAACCTTCCAGCATCTTACTGACGCACTGCCGTTCGTGCTACACACAGTGGTTATTCAGGATATTACCTGGTGGTCATAATAATGTGATTGGACTGTGTATGTTAACAAAATGCAAGAGAAAGAACAGAACACTTTGTAGCTAGCTGTAACATTTCTCACAATGGGATGTGTTAAATCACGTATGGAGAGAAACATATAAATCTGAAACTCTAAATTCTAAAACAACATTACTTTATTGATTATACGTTAATAACAAGTTAAAATTCAACTGTTAAAAAAATAATGTACATGAAAATCAACATGATGTCTAACATTTTGATGACTGATCACAATTATAGCTGAAGTGCAAAGATACAGGCATCTGCATAACAGTTAAAGTATGTGGTATTAAACATCTCTTATAGTTCACAGATAATAATACGCAGAAGATATGCAATAGCACCAATATATTACAGTGCCTTGCAAAAGTATTCACCCCCCTTGACAGTTTTGTGTTTTGTTGCCTCACAACCTGGAATTAACATGGATTGTTTAAGGATTTGCATAATTTAATTTACAGAACATGCCCACAAATTTGAAGAATAGGACAACAAATAGGACAAAATAACAGAAAAAGTCAATGTGCATAACTATTCACCCCCCTAAAGTCAATACTTTGTAGAGCCACCATTTACGGCAATCACAGCTCCAAGTCGATTTGGATAAGTCTCTATGAGCTTGCCACATCGTACCACTGGGATTTTTGCCCATTTCTCCTTGCAAAACTGCTCCAGCTCCTTCAAGTTGGATGGTTTGTGCTTGTGAACAGCAATCTTTAAGTCTGACCACAGATTTTCTATCGGATTGACACATTTACATGTTTTCCCTTAAACCACTCAAGTGTTGCTTTAGCAGTGTGTTTGGGGTCATTGTCCTACTGGAACAAGAACCTCCGTCCTATCCTCAAATCACACACAGAGTGGTACAGGTTTTACTCAAGTATATATAGTTACATAGTGACATAGGGCCTCATTCTATTAGCGGCCGCAGCCGTTGCGGGGCCGCAAGGACCGACCCCAAGCTATTCTGCTATTCTATTCCCTTACGGCCGGGGATTCCGGCAGGCTTGCGGCCGGTGCCTTGCTATCTCTTGCGGCCGCTCGCGCCAGAGGAAAGCCTTTGATCTAAAATGGCCGCAAGAGTTTCGGCCGTAAGAAATTCCTATTTGCAATTCAATTGCTCCGGGAAACCTCTATGCAAGGCTAAAAGCGAGCCGCAGCTTACTTGCAGGAAAGAGGTCCCGCTAGCACCAATTAAGCACATAAAATAGCTCAAATAAAGCCATCCTGCACTTTGAGAAGACTATAAAGGGATTTTAGGTGTTAGAAAAAATAGCACATAATTATCCTGTACTCAAATCCATAAAATATTTTATTTTTAATATCCGTAAAATATCCATGTAAAAAGTCCAGAGTGCTTGGAGCACTTCAGACCCGCCCACGCCGCAGCCGGAAAATAAACAGTTAATTTGAACTCGGGTTTGGGCTGATGTGCAAGCTTGAGAGTGGGTTACTTTTAATCCTCATGTCCCCCAATATGATCCCTAGCATTTACAGAGCTGTACAGTGCAGGCTTGAATTTATTTTTGGGTTTTTAGATTTCACAGCTTACGTCCAGTTTCAAGATATGCGGCCGGCCGTAAGAGGAGATCCTTGCGGGGCCGTATAATAGAATCGCGAGTTAACAGAACCCCCGCAAGGAATCGCAGCCTTACGGCTGATTTACGGCCAGTCATAGAATGAGGCCCATAGTATTTAAGGTTGAAAAAAGACTTTCAGTCCATCAAGTTTAACCTTTTCAGATCTCCGCTGATCTGGAATATGTGGATTAACTATTAATTCATCAGTTGTTAATTAATTATTAATCAATTATTTAATGTTTTTTTTATTTTTTTATTATTAATTAGTCCAGAAAAAGGCAAATAAAAAAAAAACAAAACAAGCAAGACTTAGCCAATTGTCTCAAAGGGAAATGTAAAAAATTTGGATCAATACTGTCTCTCTAATTATCCATGATAACCCTGAATTCCATTTTTAATTAGAAATAAATCTAGTCCCCTTTTAAAGTTATCTATCGAATCCGCTGTCACCACCTCCTCTGGTAGAGAATTCCACAGGATTAATCACCCTTACTGTGAAGAACCCTTTGCTTTCTTTGAGGTGGAATCTTTTTACTTCTAACCTCAAGGGATGTCCTCTTGTCAGTTGAAAACCTCTTGGCACAAAAAGCTCCCCTGACAAATCTTCATACTGACCCTGGATGTATTTATATAAAGTAATCATATCTCCTCTTAGACGCCTTTTTTCTAGAGAAAATAAGTTTAATTTGGTAAGTCTTTCTTCATAACTTAGCCCCTCCATTCCCCTTATTAGTTTTGTTGCCCTTCTCTGTACCTTTTCCAGCTCTAAAATGTCCTTTTTATGAAGTGGTGCCCAAAATTGTACTCCATATTCCAAATGAGGGCATACTAGAGATTTGTATAGTGGCAGAATTATATTTGTTTCCCTGGCTTCTATACCCTTCTTAATACATGCTAATATTTTATTTGCCTTTGCAGCTGCTGCTTGGCTTTGAGCACTGTTACCTAGGTGGTTGTCCACAAGCACTCCCAAATCTTTTTCAATATCTGATACACCTAGATTTGCTCCATTAAGATTATAAATTGCATGGCTATTTTTCCTTCCCAGATGCATAACCTTACATTTATTCGTATTAAATCTCATCTGCCATTTAGATGCCCATTCCTCAATTTTATGTAAATCCCCTTGGAGGGAAAGCACATCATTATCTGATTTAATTACCTTGCACAACTTTGTGTCATCAGCGAAAATAGAGACCCCACACTCCAATCCTACCTCTAAGTCATTAATAAATATGTTAAAAAGGAAAGGACCTAATACATAACCCTGAGGAACCCCACTTACAACATTAGTCCAATATCCCTGTATTTAGCACCATCCATCTTTCCCTCAACTCTGACCAGTTTCCCAGTTTCCCAGTCCAGCTGCTGAAAAACATCCCCACAGCATGATGCTGCCACCACTATGTTTCACTGTGAGGTTGGTGCTTTTCGGGTGATGTGATGTGTTGGGTTTGCACCAGACATAGCGTTTTCTTTGATGGCCGAGAAGTTCAATTTTAGTCTCATCAGACCAGAGCACCTCTCCCACATACCCTTTTGCAAACTCAAAACGTGCCACTTTGTTTTTGCTAAAAGTAATGGCTTTCTTCTGGCCACTCTGCCATAAAGCCCAACTTTATGGAGTGTACAGCTTATTGTCGTCCTATGTACAGATAAAAAGTAATGGCTTTCTTCTGGCCACTCTGCCATAAAGCCCAACTCTATGGAGTGTACAGCTTATTGTCATCCTATGTACAGATACTCCAGTCTCTGCTGTGAAACTCTGCAGCTCCTCCAGGGTTACCTTAGGTCTCTGTGCTGCATCTCTGATTAATGGCCTCATTCCCCGGCCCTTGAATCTTGGTGGGCGGCCATCTTTGTGGCAGGTTTGCTGTTGAGCCATGTTCTAACCATTTGGTTACTATAGATTTGATGGTGCTCCTGGGGATCATCAAAGATTTGGATATTTTTTTATAACCTAACCCTGACTTGTACTTCTCAGCAACATTGTCCCTTAATTGTTTGGATTGTTCCTTGGTCTTCATGGCAGTGTTTGGTTAGTGGTGCCTCTTGCTTAGGTGTTGCAGCCTCTGGGGCCTTTTAAAAAAGGTGTGTATATGTAATGACAGATCATGTGACACTTGATGTCAGCGACTGGGTTAGAATCTGCGTTTCGCGTAGGCTTCCACTAGGACCGGGCCATTTATGTGTCAGTTAGTCTGTATGTGTCAGGGCCTATATTTGAGGAAACATGGTGTATATATTTAATTGTGTGTCTGAGGGATATATGTCTCTATATACTTGTATCTGGGCTCTGAGGCCATTATTTATGTATGTAACTATACTGCAAGTAAAAGATAAACTGTGTGTATGTTTATAGGCCAGAAAACCTGTTTACAAATTAACCCACAATATGTTATTTCTCCATTTAGTGCATATATCTCCCATTATATCATATCTTTTAAGCATAGCACAATTTAATATAGCAGGATATTATTCAGAATGGTAGATGTCATTTTAATAATATCTATTCCATTTTTGTTTCTTATAGTTACCTATTTTAATAGTTCTAAAAAAAAGGTTTTGATAAAAGTTATGTTTTACATTTTTTTTTTTTTAACACCCAAAAACTAAAAATCTCAATCTAAAGAATTTAGGCTATCAATTACATTTGGTGATTATTAGCTAACAATAAACTATGCTGGTAATGTGATTACAGAAGTTAAATTATTTGGGGCCCTAAACTGGATTTTGTTTAAAGAAACAGCCTGAAATCTGATACATCCTTTGTTATCATGCAGAGCAATATTTGAAAAAGTTAAAACACCGATGCAGCTGGATAGTTAAAGGGACACTGAAAGAATTGTTTTCATTATTGCATCTGCGAGAGGGCATTTGATAAAGTGCTGTAGTGTGTTTGTTTTTTTGCACATGATTCACTCAAAGGAGATGGAAAAAAAAACTGATTCAATTAATTTAACTTATTTGGAGGATTGCCCCTGTCAGCCATTGAACAGTAATTTAGATGTATGAAGGTTAATCTAGTTTTACTTAATCTTTTTTTTTCTTGAGAAACACAACTTTTGTAATGTTTAAAGCATGCTCTTATAAATGCATGAAAACTTAATTGTGTTCTACGTCCTTTCTGTCCACTGCCTGTTGTCTGTGAGAAAAGGATCTTTGTGCGGTATTAGGATACACCTGGTACTGGTATGCAGAATATTGGAACCAATTCTCAGATAGCTTAGGGCCCTATTAAATTCTCCCTCGTAGTTCTCTCGGTGCTCGCAAAAGGCAGTTTTCCTGCTGTTTGCGAGAACCGAATCTCTCGCAGCCTGCTTTACGATATGACTGCGAGAAAATGGCCGAGAATAGGCTCCGAGAGAGCTACGTAGCCTTAAATCTATGCACGAGTCTCGCATATCGTAAGAATCCCTACGTGGACAAAAAGTCCACGCAAGGGATCCGAAAGCCTCTACGTGCTGCCTCGGAACAGCCCGAGACAGCAGTGTGAGGCTCCCCCCTGCACCCTATACACATCCCCATGCTGCAGGGGTCTCTATCGGGCCCCCTGCAGCACCCCCACATTAACCCCTTGCAGCGGGGGTCCCCGATCTGCATAGATCAGGCCCCCCGCTGCATTTAAAACTTTTAAATTCCCTGCCGCGGCTCCTTAAAGGGACCGCGGCACACTATTACCCAATCCCGGCCGCGGCACTTAAAATTAACCCCCCTCTATGCTGGGGGTCCCCATCGGGACCCCCGAAGTGTCCCCACATAAACCCATTGCAGGGGGGGGGCCCCGATCTGCATAGATCAGGCCCCCCGCTGCATTTAAAACTTTTAAATTCCCCGCCGCGGCTCCTTAAAGGGACCGCGGCACACTATTACCCAATCCCGGCCGCGGCACTTAAAATTAACCCCCCTCTATGCTGGGGGTCCCCATCGGGACCCCCGAAGTGTCCCCACATAAACCCATTGCAGGGGGGGGGCCCCGATCTGCATAGATCAGGCCCCCCGCTGCATTTAAAACTTTTAAATTCCCCGCCGCGGCTCCTTAAAGGGACCGCGGCACACTATTACCCAATCCCGGCCGCGGCACTTAAAATTAACCCCCCTCTATGCTGGGGGTCCCCATCGGGACCCCCGAAGTGTCCCCACATAAACCCCCTGCAGCGGGGGGCCCCGATCGGCACCGATCGTGACCCTGCTGCAATTCAATTTTAAATTTCCCGCCTCGCGGGTCCTCAAAGGACCGTAAAGGTCCTGAAAGGACTCGCACTAAAAATATTAACCCCAGGCAACTATAATTACCCCATTAACTCATGGTGGTCAATCCAGACCACCATAAGGCTCTAATTAACCCATTAACTCATGATGGTCAATCCAGACCACCATAAGGCTCTAATTAACCCATTAACTCATGATGGTCAATCCAGACCACCATAAGGCTCTATTTAACCCATTAACTCATGGTGGTCAATACAGACCACCATAAGGCCTAAATTAACCCATTAACTCATGATGGTCAATCCAGACCACCATAAGACCTAAATTAACCCATTAACTCATGATGGTCAATCCAGACCACCATAAGGCCTAAATTAACCCATTAACTCATGGTGGTCAATCCAGACCACCATAAGACCTAAATTAACCCATTAACTCATGATGGTCAATCCAGACCACCATAAGACCTAAATTAACCCATTAACTCATGATGGTCAATCCAGACCACCATAAGGCCTAAATTAACCCATTAACTCATGATGGTCAATACAGACCAGCATAAGGCCTAAATTAACCCATTAACTCATGATGGTCAATACAGACCAGCATAAGGCCTAAATTAACCCATTAACTCATGATGGTCAATACAGACCAGCATAAGGCCTAAATTAACCCATTAACTCATGATGGTCAATACAGACCAGCATAAGGCTCTATTTAACCCCATCAGTCCCATAAGGGTATATTATTACCATTATGGGCCTGTTACAACCCAACATTAACCACATAAGTGCCATGATGGTCCTCAAGGACCATCATGACACTAACTACAAACACTACACTATAACCCCCAATAAACCATTTAATCTAAACTAACCCCCCTCTACACTAATCTATTAACACTTACACTACCTACCTACACTACCTACCCCCTAATAAACCTCCCCAACACTCTAATTACAAAAAACAAAAAACCTACAGTACAAAAAACAAAAAAACCTACAGTACAGAAAACAAAAAAAAATTACAACCCCACCCCCCACTACAGAAAACAAAAAAATACATTACAACCCCACCCCCCACTACAGAAAATAAAAAAATTACACACCTGAAAAGGAAAGACAGATAAACACAATACAATACATACATATAATACATTAAATACATTACATACAATACATGACATTACATATAATATATTAAATATAATATATTACATATAATATATTACATATAATACATTACATACATTACATACAATACATGACATTACATATAATATATTAAATATAATATATTACATATAATATATTACATATAATACATTACATACATTACATACAATACATGACATTACATATAATATATTAAATATAATATATTACATATAATATATTACATATAATATATTACATATAGTCCTAATCAAATACCCCCTATCTATCTAACATACAATCTATTTAATTTAAAATAAATCCTAACTATATCAAATACATCCCCCTATCTATCTAATATACAAAAAATCCTAACTACATACACAGACCCTTATTCTAAACTAAAATAAAATAATTACAGTCCTAACTACATACACAGACCCTAATTCTAAGCTAAAATCAATAAATTAAGACCACTTACCTTTAAGATGTTGCTTCAGATCACTAACCTATGGGTCAAACAAAAAATAAAAATTAGTACAAAACATTAACATCAAATAAATAAACATTCTATACATTCTAAATATTCAACTCACCTTTACAGCATGTCCAGTCACTGTTTATCTCTTCCGGCGCGGCCCTGTTAAAAAAAAAACACAATACATGAATACATGAATACAATATATAAACAATAAATAAAATACACAAATAAACATCTAAATATACATTTAACTTACCTCCCCGCGATGTCCCCGGCCTTCTCTCCTTCAGCCCCGGCTGGGCCGCGGAACCATCCGCGCTCTAAAAAAAAAAAAGAAAAAAAACTAACGGAGGTCTGCACTGGCAGACCTCCCCGACGCTACTGAACCTCCCGGAGTCGTTTCCGGGAGGAAATTGGCATTGGCGGCTTGTGATTGGCTGAAAAAGCTGTCTATCAATTTCAGCCAATCAAAAGTCGTCAATGTGTGAGCCAATCAGGATGGGATACACCCCAATATCCCACCCTGATTGGCTAAAACACTTGTCTATCTTTATGGGAACCAATCACAACGCTCAGATGCCTTCAGCCAATCACTATGGGATACACCCCCACGGAGTGATTGGTAGAAGACATCTGCGCATCCTGATTGGCTCCTACATTGACGACTTTTGATTGGCTGACAGCTTTTTCAGCCAATCACAAGCCGCCAATGCCAATTTCCTCCCGGAAACGACTCCGGGAGGTTCAGTAGCGTCGGGGAGGTCTGCCAGTGCAGACCTCCGTTATTTTTTTTTTTATTTTTTTTTAGAGCGCGGATGGTTCCGCGGCCCAGCCGGGGCTGAAGGAGAGAAGGCCGGGGACATCGCGGGGAGGTAAGTTAAATGTATATTTAGATGTTTATTTGTGTATTTTATTTATTGTTTATATATTGTATTCATGTATTCATGTATTGTGTTTTTTTTTTTTAACAGGGCCGCGCCGGAAGAGCTTAACAGTGACTGGACATGCTGTAAAGGTGAGTTGAATATGTAGAATGTATATAATGTTTATTTATTTGATGTTAATGTTTTGTACTAATTTTTTTTTTTGTTTGACCCATAGGTTAGTGATCTGAAGCAACATCTTAAAGGTAAGTGGTCTTAATTTATTGATTTTAGCTTAGAATTAGGGTCTGTGTATGTAGTTAGGACTGTAATTATTTTATTTTATTTTAGAATAAGGGTCTGTGTATGTAGTTAGGATTTTTTGTATATTAGATAGATAGGGGGATGTATTTGATATAGTTAGGATTTATTTTAAATTAAATAGATTGTATGTTAGATAGATAGGGGGTATTTGATTAGGACTATATGTAATATATTATATGTAATATATTATATTTAATATATTATATTTAATATATTATATGTAATGTCATGTATTGTATGTAATGTATGTAATGTATTATATGTAATATATTATATTTAATATATTATATTTAATATATTATATGTAATGTCATGTATTGTATGTAATGTATGTAATGTATTATATGTAATATATTATATTTAATATATTATATTTAATATATTATATGTAATGTCATGTATTGTATGTAATGTATGTAATGTATTATATGTATTATTGTATTGTGTTTATCTGTCTTTCCTTTTCAGGTGTGTAATTTTTTTTTTTTCTGTACTGTAGGTTTTTTTGTTTTTTGTACTGTAGGTTTTTTGTTTTCTGTGCTGTAGGTTTATTGTTTTTTGTAATTAGAGTGTTGGGGAGGTTTATTAGGGGGTAGGTAGTGTAGGTAGGTAGTGTAAGTGTTAAAAGATTAGTGTAGAGGGGGGTTAGTTTAGATTAAATGGTTTATTGGGGGTTATAGTGTAGTGTTTGTAGTTAGTGTGATGATGGTCCTTGAGGACCATCATGGCACTTATGTGGTTAATGTTGGGTTGTAACAGGCCCATAATGGTAATAATATACCCTTATGGGACTGATGGGGTTAAATAGAGCCTTATGGTGGTCTGTATTGACCACCATGAGTTAATGGGTTAATTTAGGCCTTATGGTGGTCTGGATTGACCATCATTACTTAATGGGTTAATTTAGGCCTTATGGTGGTCTGGATTGACCATCATTACTTAATGGGTTAATTTAGGCCTTATGGTGGTCTGGATTGACCATCATTACTTAATGGGTTAATTTAGGCCTTATGGTGGTCTGTATTGACCATCATTACTTAATGGGTTAATTTAGGCCTTATGGTGGTCTGGATTGACCATCATTACTTAATGGGTTAATTTAGGCCTTATGGTGGTCTGGATTGACCACCATGAGTTAATGGGTTAATTTAGGCCTTATGGTGGTCTGTATTGACCATCATTACTTAATGGGTTAATTTAGGCCTTATGGTGGTCTGGATTGACCACCATGAGTTAATGGGTTAATTTAGGCCTTATGGTGGTCTGTATTGACCATCATTACTTAATGGGTTAATTTAGGCCTTATGGTGGTCTGTATTGACCACCATGAGTTAATGGGTTAATTTAGGCCTTATGGTGGTCTGGATTGACCATCATTACTTAATGGGTTAATTTAGGCCTTATGGTGGTCTGGATTGACCATCATTACTTAATGGGTTAATTTAGGCCTTATGGTGGTCTGGATTGACCATCATTACTTAATGGGTTAATTTAGGCCTTATGGTGGTCTGTATTGACCATCATTACTTAATGGGTTAATTTAGGCCTTATGGTGGTCTGTATTGACCATCATTACTTAATGGGTTAATTTAGGCCTTATGGTGGTCTGGATTGACCACCATGAGTTAATGGGTTAATTTAGGCCTTATGGTGGTCTGTATTGACCATCATTACTTAATGGGTTAATTTAGGCCTTATGGTGGTCTGGATTGACCACCATGAGTTAATGGGTTAATTTAGGCCTTATGGTGGTCTGTATTGACCATCATTACTTAATGGGTTAATTTAGGCCTTATGGTGGTCTGGATTGACCACCATGAGTTAATGGGTTAATTTAGGCCTTATGGTGGTCTGTATTGACCATCATTACTTAATGGGTTAATTTAGGCCTTATGGTGGTCTGGATTGACCACCATGAGTTAATGGGTTAATTTAGGCCTTATGGTGGTCTGTATTGACCATCATTACTTAATGGGTTAATTTAGGCCTTATGGTGGTCTGGATTGACCATCATGAGTTAATGGGGTAATTATAGTTGCCTGGGGTTAATATTTTTAGTGCGAGTCCTTTCAGGACCTTTACGGTCCTTTGAGGACCCGCGAGGCGGGAAATTTAAAATTGAATTGCAGCAGGGTCACGATCGGTGCCGATCGGGGCCCCCCGCTGCAGGGGGTTTATATGGGGACACTTCGGGGGTCCCGATGGGGACCCCCAGCATAGAGGGGGGTTAATTTTAAGTGCCGCGGCCGGGATTGGGTAATAGTGTGCCGCGGCCCCTTTAAGGAGCCGCGGCGGGGAATTTAAAAGTTTTAAATGCTGCGGGGGGCCTGATCTATGCAGATCGGGGACCCCCCCCTGCAATGGGTTTATGTGGGGACACTTCGGGGGTCCCGATGGGGACCCCCAGCATAGAGGGGGGTTAATTTTAAGTGCCGCGGCCGGGATTGGGTAATAGTGTGCCGCGGCCCCTTTAAGGAGCCGCGGCGGGGAATTTAAAAGTTTTAAATGCAGCGGGGGCCTGATCAGTGCCGATCGGGGACCCCCGCTGCAAGGGGTTAATGTGTGGGGGCTGCGGGGGTTCCTATGGACCCCTGCAGCAAGGTGTTCATGTGAGGACACTTCGGGGGTCCCGACAGGGACCCCCGCATTGAGGGGGGGTTCATTTTAGGTGCCTGGGGGGGGTTTGGAGTACCCCCCACGGCAATGCTTATGTGGGGGACTGCCGCGGAGGTCCCTTTTAGGACCCCCGCAGCACTTGATGAGGAGTGGGAGCCTGCGATATCATCTCGCAGGCTGTCACTCCTCATGTACATTTACGCAGTGTAGATACGTACGGCCCTGCTGCGTAGCTCACACGTTGCTCGCAGCAGGGCTAATTTAATAGCATTGTAAGTTAGAGAAACTTTGCAGTACGTAGGGCTTAAGTAGAAGCCTCTTATTTACGAGGCTGGAATTTAATAGGGCCCTTAGTCTGTTACATTCTGCTAACAATGGAACAGTCAAAAAGTATGTTGTCAGGAAAGGAAAGGGAGATTGTTATACCCTCAACTTTTAAAAAACAAGACAAATAAACATCTCTTTGTCTTGCTTTGGGTATCAGGTAAAATATATGAAGGTGACCACCTGAGTGGGTAACTAAACCATCTTATTTTTCCAGAAATCCATCTGTTCCCTAGTCTTGTAATTATAATGTATGGGGAAGACTTACTATGGGCCTCATTCAATTGCGATTTGGTCAATTGAATTGGGCTCTAAATAAGCACATAACATATTTTTTTTAAAGAAGTTTTTAGTTAGTAAGCATCTATCCAAAAACAAGGTTTTCACTAACTAAAAACTTCTTTAAAAAAAATATGCTATGTGCTTATTTAGGGCCCTATTCAATTGGCCAAATCGCAATTGAATGAGGGCCTATATGTCTGTTTTCATTTATCAAGAATCACTTATACTATATTTCCTTGTATATTATTTATAACTCTTTTTTCAAAGGGTTCTGCCTCTGTGCCCTTAACATCGGGTTACAGAAAAGGGTTTTTGTTTATGAATGTTAATTTGTCCAGTGTCACCAAATTAGGCTTCCTTTTTTGGTTCTCTGAGTAATACAATTCTATCAGAGTTTGTTATGCAGATCACAGTTAGATCAATAACTCATGTTGCTTCCATGTTGAATGATATCCAGAACAGTAATGTGAATGAATGTATGAATAGAATTCTGATGGTTATTAATATGGATCAGCTTAACAGTTTGGTTTATGACCAACTAGCCAGATTTATTGATGTATGCAGTGGTAGGTGAAAGGAAACCCTTAGAGGCCTTATCTCAACCAAAAGATGCTCTAAAATATAAATCATGAAGAAATGCAATAGTGCCATCTATTAATATGCTATAAAGCACATTGGCTTAATTCTATAAAAACTTTAGTGGTTTTACTAAGTTTAGGATACATTATGAAGACCTGATTTAACTTATGACTTTCCAAAATCACAGATGTTTTCTGCTAAATATTGGTCGGATATCACCCTGAACATTGGTATTATCATATTTAAGACTGTTACATCAGTTTCTTCAATAGACCTTTCATTATTTTCTGTTTAATTGTGCTGGCTTTTTTATTTTTTACACTTGTTACATTTTTTAGGCAGCTTAGCTGTTGATTTATGCTCAAACTATATTTATCTATTATTCTCAGGATGATTATATGGAAGCCCTTGCTAGATTGCACCTGACAGTAACCAGTGCCTACAAAGTGAATCCTGATATCAACTTCGAGGTGTTTATACATAAAGTAGATGGCCTTTCAGATGACCATAAAATAGAAACTCAAAGAGATATCCACCAGAGGGCAAATGACGACCTTACAGATGCTGGACTGGAGAAAATCCATCTCAGGTAGGACACTGTAAGTCCAATGTAAATCTATTTATCATGAATAATTACCATATGAGAAATATGCCTAATTTTTACATATTGTGAAGCTTTGGGACAGAGTTACTGGCTCAATAAATTCAATTTCGGACAATGAGAATTCTTAATTGTTATGTACCTGTAAACATGACTATAACACCGTCTTCTTTACTAATAACCATTTTAAGAACAGGGAATAAAACCATTCTTATACAGGTCCGCAACTGATTTTCTGGCATTGGATTATCCAGAACCTCTTTTATTCCGGAAACAAAAATGTACAACAAAATTTAATTTATAGAGAGTAAACAAGCAGCTATCAGGGTAAAACAGAAATGGTAAAAAGCTCCACTGCTCATATTCAATACATAAAGCTCCACTGGTCCTTTTCATTCTGTAAAGCTACATTGATCTTTTTGAGTCAGTAAATTAATTTCTCTCAGCATCTTATCTACTTGGTCTTATTCATTATTTCCTGTAAATTGTATCATTTTGCAGTATTCTTTGAGAAACCACCATAAGTTTGGAACGGATGATGCCGGAAATGTTGTGGCTGACCTGTATGTTTTTTTTTAGACATTTGATTCATACTTAGTTATTTGTGGTAGCACGTCCTTTTGCGATGGAGAACAGCGCACAGTCATCAGGGTGCCGTCAAATGCGCACGCCCACATCTGCGCGCCAGAAAAGAGCAGGCGCACGACAACTGCGCTCCGGACTGCAGGAGGAGCACTATGCTATGCTGTCTCTATGTATTTTGCTCAGTCTCCCTGTATGTGCGGTGTTCTCTTTCTCTCTCTTCCCATCTGTCTGTGCATCTTTCTAGGGTGCTCTCCTCCTCTCTCTATGATGCTATCTATTCATCTTCCTCTCTTTTTATGCATCTCTCTCTCCAGATTTCTCTCTCTTCTCCTCTCTATCTCTGTCTCTCTTCCCCTTTGTCTGTGCATCTCTCACTAGGGTGTTCTCTTTTTCTCTCCCCCTCTCTTTTTCTAGGATACTCTGTCTCTCTCACTACGATGCACTTTCTCCCCCTCTCTCTCGGTAGGATGCTCTGTATCTCTTCACCTTTGTCTGCTTATCTCTCTCTCTCTGGTGCTCCCCCTCTCTATGATGCTCTCTCTCTCTCTGTAGGATGCTCTGTATCTCTTCACCTTTGTCTGCTTATCTCTCTCTCTGGTGCTCCCCCTCTCTATGATGCTCTCTCTCTCTCTCTGTAGGATGCTCTGTCTCTCTTCCCCTTTGTCTATCTATCTCTCTGTAGGGTGCTCTTTCTCCGCCTCTCTTTTTGTAGGATACTCTGTCTCTCTCTCCTTCTTCTCTCTCTATTTCCCCCTGTTTCTCTTTCTCTCTCTCTTTCTCTCTCCCTCTCTCTTCATCCATCTCCCTCTTTCTCTCTCTCCCCCTCCCTCTTTCTCTCTCTCTCTCCTCTCTTCTTCTTTCTCTCTCTCCCCTCTCTTCTTTTTTCTCTCTCTATCTCCCTCTTTGTCATCATTGATGCTCAATCAGTTTATGCTGTGCCTCCTGCCCCTGGTTATCGACCCTGCTTACCCCTTATCTTGCCCCCCCCCCCTCGCACCCTCTCCCCATTGTTTTTTGACCTTTGTCATCCTGCCCCACTTGTCCCGTCCTGGCCCATCATATTCCATACTGTCCCCTCTTCCCTCTTCCCATGCCCTTATTACCTCCAAGCTTCTCTTGCCCCTTACTGTCCCCTCTTCTCTCTTCCCATGCCCTTAATCCCCCATCCCCCTCTTGCCCCTTACTGTCCACCCACTCTAGGATACCTCCTCCTGCAGTCCTGCTGTCGCGCAGTTGTCGGGTGCGCGCTGTATTCAGCATGCTTTATTCGGGTTGCGCGCAGTTACCACCTGCGCTATAGACAGGGTGCCGTTATTTGTATATACTTATGGTTACTATAATACAATGCAAACAACTTTATATACATTTTGTGTTCTTTTATTACATTTTCTGGCAATACATCAAATGGGCTTTAAATAGTTTTTTCTCTTTTTTGAGCTTTCAGTTATAAATTGATTTTGTTAGATCAATAGAATTAAATAGACAAGGAACACAATTTTTTCATGTATTTCAAAGAGCATGTTTTAAATATTACAAAAAATATTTTTGTAGGAAAACTATTAAATAAAACCTGTTTAAATATCCTTGAAACAATCAGAAAATGCAGAGGGCATACTGTAGTATGTATGCCACATTAGCAGACACATATGGATCATCAGCCTTATTAAATTGCGATTCGGCAAATTTAAAAGGGCGCTATTTAAGCACACAGCATATTATTTTACAGAAGTTTTTAGTTAGTGAACTTCTATCCAAAAGCAAGGTCTTCACTAACTAAAAACTTCTGTTAACAAATATTCTATGTGCTTAAAAAGAGCCCTATTCAATTTGCTGAATCGCAATTTAATAAGGCTGCATATGTCTATATTAGTGCTTATATGCTGACTTTTCTTGTTCACATTCAGTGCTTACTGATAAATCCTTTCTCTTTGCCCTGGTGATCTTAGCATATAAATATAAATATGAAAAATATGATATGAATATTTTGGGGAAAAGGACATACCATAAAAAGATTTATAAAATAGACCAGACATATGCACAAACATGCAAAAGTAACGCCTTGACTCACCTTACACCAGTTACTTTTGCAATAGATCATTTTCACCAGTAGTTGAATGTCCACTGCAAGAACTTGATAACGGAGCCGTGGAATAGGGTGATAATGTCATCCAACGCATTTCACATTCTAATGGTTTTCATTGCAAGCATTGTAAATGAAGCAAAAAATGCAACTTTTGATCTGATGCAATATGTATATATTTATGTATTTTCTTTCTGTGTGTTTACAGCTTTTATCTCACCAGCATATATGACCATTCAATCTTTGAAGCTTTCAGTAAAGTGGTACAGAAACTAATTCCACAGCTTCCAACGCTAGAAAACTTACTAAACATCTTTATATCTGTAAGTAAACGCCCATTCTTATTACACAAAACAAGGGATACAAATTTTGATATGTCAGTATTGTTTACATTTTTATCTGGTATTTAACCACTTGCAACCATCTCAGAAGCTGCCTTTTTTAAAATAAGTAATATAACATGTTCTTTCAAATCACAAAAAAATGCCAGTGGGTTAAAATGATAAATTAGGAGACATATAAAACACATAAAAAAGTGGTAATATGCCTTATCTTTAGTTTAAGGAAGCACTAAACTGCCACAGTGTTAGCATAAATTGCACTCCAAATGTTTTCCTAATGTTTTACTTTCTAAACTATTGTATTATTTTATTCAAAAATGTTCATGTAAAAATTATAGCAGAATAATGTTAATTGGAAATGTTATTAATTTTAATATTTATATTAATGGCTAATCTTAAATACCAGTATAAGAGTTGGCAATAAAAAATCTAATAAACAATACATGTTTCTTTCCGCGCCCTCTATATTCATATACACAATAACAGTATAATAACATATATAATAACAAACTACTTACTAAAAGCACAACAACCAGCAGTTTAATATGGATAACATGGATAACATTTTACTTATATTTGAAGACTTTAAAAATAAGACAAGGTGGCACATTGGTACGGTAGAAGATGAAGCACAGCAATATCATTGATATATACACCGAAGTGAACTTAAACCCTCTATATAAAGAAATACACAATGGAAGGATGTGAATTTGAGGCTTTGTGAAGGGTAGGATAGATTGTAGATATGGTTATGTCCAACTCTGATATCTAGGGGGGGGGGGGGGGCGGATTGGTACATAAAAAATATAATTATTTGATTATACGATTATATTGAGGCAAGTTTCTTTTTTTTTTTACATTCTTGTACTTTGCATTAGCCATATCTTTCTAAGTAAATGACTTTTGTGCTGCATTATTATGCAAATGTGGGTTGTAATTGCCAATTAGTGACACACATAAATAAGCAAGTGTAAAATCTCTCCAGTGTTATTATACATTTTCCCTTCTCCTCCCTATTCAAACACAATGACTCACTAGTTAGTATACTGAGCCAGGCAATAACTTGATAATGCAGCATAAACAGTGCTAAATATCCCAGAACATTTTATTGTAGAGAAAAAAGGCTAATATAATGTATAGCCAGATTATAATGCTTTTTAAGAAGAAACTAACTTGTTTTTAGTATGTCCCTTTATAATTTTACTACATAGTGCACAAAGATATATTTGAATTACAAATGTCCTGTTGTTGATACACTGCTATTATTTAAAGGGCACAAGACTGTATAGAAATAAAGGTGTCCATTGTTTATTATTTTTTTTATACTGGTATAATTTCCTTATGGATGTGGATAAACCAGTTTACTGAGCCTTTATTGAAAATAAAGGTGTTAGTGTATATAGAAACTGTATTTTTTTGGTATTCAGAATAGAGTAAAAGTAGAGATGAGTTCAGATTTTTGTCACCCAGTTTTATGTGAAACTTTTCATTTCAGTGCAATCAATTCTCAATATCTAAAACTTCTCAATAAGTGTGTAAATTAGAAAGTTGACCAACTTGTACCTGTCCTACTATGGCGTATAATGTTTTTTGTTTTTTTTAGCACCCTTTATAGGGCCTTCTGTTTGATTTGTACTTAAAGTGCAACTAGTGCTCATACACAGGGTTTTCAGTATTAATACCTGAATAGATAGGTAGGTAAACTGGCAACTGCAGGAAAGCTTGGTTACAGAAATGTATTAGGTCAAGTTCTCCTAGACAATTGATTGAAGGAGTTTTGCCAGTCTCTGATCATTCAACTGTAAGTCTTAAAAGCTACACTGATTTCATTTTCACTAAATAAGCAAGTTAAATCTGATTATATGGCCAATACTGAAACTCTTTAACATCAGCTGGTGAAGTTGCGTGTCCTTATGTTACATTAAATAGTTAATTAACATATTTTTGTTTTTTTGTTGTACTTCTGGGCAAAGTTACTTGACATCTGAGCATACATCAGCAATTACTTGTAGGGTACCTCACTTTGTGTTTATCATCTGTGCTCTCTCATGAAATACCTCTTATTACAGAGACTGTGTAAGATATAATATAGCCAATTGTTGAAAATAAATGCTTGAAAATATAACCAAACTTGTTAAATATTTAATCAATGGCAGAATACATTTCAGGGAGCCTATGTAAAATCCCAAGTGAATTGTTTTCAGCTCAAAAATACAGATTTTTACATGAGGAGTTTTTCTATGAAACAATCAAAATACACATGATTTTCTAAATTATAGTTGACCTTAGAATTTGACTCCAATAACTTGCATATTGTTTCTGCAGAATTCTGGGATAGAGAAAGCATTCCTGTTTGATGTAGTCAGTAAGATCTACATAGCGACAGACAGTACTCCAGTGGACATGCAGACATACGAGCTGTGCTGTGATATGATTGATGTGGTTATTGATATCTCTTGCATTTATGGGTAAGTGCTAGTTGTGTCTGCTCCTAACTATTCTATTTCAGAACAACTCTCCAAAAAGTTCAAAAATGATTTCTCAAGCCAATGTGTTTTTTAGGAAAAATGGTAACCACCCGCAAAAAAACATATTACAAAACAAAGCATGGATCCAAATATTACAAAGTTTCAATCAGTTTTAAAGGTACATTCCCTATATATAAGACCATGAGCCCCATTAAATTTAAAGCTTGAAATCTAGGAGAGTTACAGAGCGATAAAATTAGACAAGCCCGCAACATACGAGGTCGACATCCAAATCCGTAAACCGTTCTTCCGCATGTTCCATTTGGGGCCATGGACATGATCAATTAGTCAAACCAGTGGTTACAGGTTTAGACAGAGCCAATAGTAAAATAGATTGTCATCATTACGTCACTAAAACATGGAGGTTACATTTCAATCACCTATGGTTTTGAGTCCGAGTTGCGATCGGGCCCGCATTCCAGAAATAATGCAATATGAAAAAATCAATAGATATAATATTCTAGTCCATGCACGTTCTATTATATGTGATATGATTGATGTGGTTATTGATATCTTTCATTTATGGGTAAGTGATAGTTGTGTCTACTCCTAACTCTTCTATTTCAGAACAACTCTTAAAAAAGTTCAAAAATGATTTCTCAAGCCAATGTGTTTTTTAGTAAAAATGGTAACTACCCTCAAAAACCATATTACAAAACAAAGCATGGATCCAAATATTACATAGCCAGAAAGTTTCAATCAATTTTAAAGGTACATTCCCTACATATACGACCATGAGACCCATTACATTTGAAGCTTGAAATCTGGCACAGTTACAGAGTGATAAAATAAGACAAGACTCTTGCGGGCTCCTTTACAGGTTATGATTTCTATAGTTGGAGCAATTTAATGGGGCTGTATGTATCCCTAAAATACACTCAGTTGAAACTAATATAAACGTAGCCTAAATATTAAAGTATGCCTCAATATTTCATGTAGCCTTAATTTTTTTTACAAAAATACCTCCGTAATGAATATTATAACTACCCTCAAATTTAAATTACTCTATAATGTATTATTATTTTACACTTTCTAAACATATGCTCATACACACTTATTGAATGTACTATTTTTCACTACTGGATTTTTTCCTGATATTCACACCCATTTGTATTGAAAGCACCTGTTTTTAAACTTGTTTTAGCTAGTATATTATCAGTAAAGTTTAATTTTAATTCACTGGTTTAATACCAATTTTGCAGCCATGCAAGGGAATGCCATGCCACAATTAGAGCGTTTGTTCCAGGAAGATCTCTTCTTCCATTTCACATATTTAGGTTGTTGTTTATCTGATGTAAATCTCGTTTGAGAGTAATATCAGAAAGCCTTGGGATTTTATTGTAAATTTAAGAAAGAATATGAAGTTAATTTAATGGTTCAAAGGCCAGTGCAGTGCTCAAATAAAATGGTTTAATTTGTTTATTAGCAGAAAATATTAATTGAAGAAAAAAAAATTACTTTAAAACCTTCTTCTTCGGCAAAACTCTTTCTACCCCAGTCAGTAAATGAGAGCAGATCTGCCCACAAAGTTGTCCTAAAATGTGTATCTCTTGGACACTGCAGATAAGCATGAGATAAAGACTCATACGAGGACAGCCTCCTGGGCATATTCTCTCCAACTCTCTGGATACCTAATAATTGTCCAATAATTGGTCTGTCAAAACTTAAAAAAAAGTTAATGTTAAGAAACTGAATTGTGTTTGTTCTTCAACTACAGTACTGATTTTAATACTATTTGGTTATTATAACTAAAAAATAATATCAACTATACTGTACGAACGATCTTTTTAGGATGACTGTAATCAAAGATCTTTGTTCCAATAATAGGTTTAATTGTGAAGTCAAAAGTTGGTTTGGAGGGTGTGGCAAATTTGGCTAATATTTAAGTTTATATAGTTTGGATGTTTTTTTTTTAGAATGGGTGTATTTTTAATAATGGATGATGTTTTGGCTAAATCTAATATGAGTGTATTTGGTAAAGTTTGTGTATGTGTCCTTGCATTGCTTAATTTACTTTGCTTGTATTTGTAGGTTGAAAGGAGCAGGAACACCGTATGACAAAGAATCCCAGGCAATTATAAGGTTAAACAATACCACTGTTTTGTACTTGAAGGAGGTGACAAAATTCCTAGCTCTTGTTTGCTTTGTCCGAGAAGAGAGTTTTGAGAGGAAAGGTACTTTTATGGCTTTCATTTAGAAAATGTTATGTATATTAAAAGTTTAGCGTTCAATAACACAGCATGTCCTCAAGGGTAATTAAAAACTTTACAGTCTTTTCATACAGAGATGAGTAAAGTGGGAGTAGTGCCAAGCTTTAATGAAATTATACTTTGTGATCTATCTGGTGTTCAGAGAAAACCATCACAGCAAAGCCTTTTTATGAGGATTGATGTTATATCACATATAATAGTTTCCGTAGTGTGTAATGCTCCAGGGGGAGCAAATTTCGCACTACAGAAATTATTGTATGGAATTCCTACAAGCCGCACATGCACACTGCGCTCTAATGCACAGTGCCAGCGTTAGGAGGGGGGCGCTCTTGAAGAGGGAGGAGGAGGGGAGGGAGGGAAGAGGGGAGCAACACACAGGGGAGGGAGAGAGGAGGGGAAGAGACAAAGGGAAGGGAGAGGGAGAAAGAGATAAAGAGGAGGGAGGAGGGGAAAAAGACACAGGAGAGGGAGGAGGGGGAAGAGACAAAGGGGAGGGAGAAGAGAGGGAAGAGACACAGGGGAGTGTGACAGAGACACAGGTGAGGGGGGAAAGACACAGAGGAGGGAGGAGGGGGGGAAAGAGACACAGGGTAGGGGGGAGAGACACAGGGTGGGAGAGGGGGAAGGAGACACGGGGGGATAGACAAAGGGGAGGGGGGAGGGAGAGGGGGGAGGGAGACACAGGGGAGGGGGGATAGACACAGGGGAGCGGGGTGAGACATGGGGGAAAGAGGCACAGGGGAGGGGAAAGTGATACAGGGGAAGAAGTGGGGGAAGAGACACAGGGGAGGGAGAGGGGGAAAGAGAAACAGGGGAGAGGGGAAGAGACAAAGGGGTAGGGAGAAGAGGGGGAAGAGACATAGGGGAGGGGGAGAGACACAGGAAAGGGGGAAAGAGACACAGGGTAGGAAAAAAGAGACACTGGGGAGGGGGGAAAGACACAGTGGAGGGGGAAAGACACACAGAGGAGGGGCGCAGAGACACACGGGAGAGGGGGAGAGACACAGGGGAGGGGGAGAGACACAGGTGAGGTGGGAAGAGACACAGGGGAGGGAGGAAGAGAAACAGGGGAGGGAGGAGGGGGAAGAGACACAGGGGGGGAGACATGGGGGAGGGGGAGAGACACAGGGGAGGGGTGAGAGACACAGGATAGGGGGAAAGAGACACAGGGGAGGGGGAAGAGACACAGTGGAGGTCAGAAAGAGAAATGAGGAAAAAAGACACAGAGGTGGGGGAGAGAAACGGGGGGGGGGGGGGGAGGAATGGGGAAGAGACATAGGGGGGAGAGACACAGGGGAGGGGGGAAGAGACATGGGGGAGAGAGACATGGGGAAAGAGACACAGGGAGGAGGGAAGAGATATACTTCAGAGAGTGGGGGGAAGAGACACAGAGAAGGGAGGGCGGGAAGAGACACAGGGGTGGGAGAGGGGGGAAGACACACAGGAGAGGAAACGGGGAGAGAGATAAAGGGGAGGGAGAGGGGGGAGAGACACAGGGAAGGGAGAGGAGAAGAGACACAGGGGAAGGGGAGACACACATCAAATATTATCCCGTCAATTTTGACAGCAAGGTACTAGTTAGTCTATAACATTAACAGAGAGAGAGGGAGAGGTACAGAGAGAGAGACGGGTACACAGAGAGAGAGCGAGAGAGAGACAGGTACATAGAGAGATACAGGCACAGAGAAAGAGAGGGGGGAGGGGTACAGAGAGAGAGAATTACAGAGCAAGAAAGCACACTGCGAGTGAGCGCACACAGAGCGAGAGAGAGAGAGCGCACATAGATCGAGAGAGAGCGCACAGACAGAGAGTGCACAGTGAGAGCTGCAGGAGAAAAATATGCGCAGAGGGTGCATAGACAGAGAGCAAGAGATAGATCGCTCAGAGAGAGAGCATGCAGAGAGAGAGAGAGCACAGACAGAGTACGCACAGAGAGAGAGCAGACAGAGAGAGAGCAGAGACAGCCTTTAAATATTTCACTTTTATATGCAAATAGGGTATTGCCCGTCAAAAAATGACGGCAATGAGATGTAAATGTTTGGAAAGTTGTTTAGTTATTAATATACATATGTAATTGTAAGGTAGCTAATGCTGTTTTGTGTGTACTACTGAAATATAGAATTCAAATTAATAAATGAATATACTTTACCTATTTTTATGCATTGTGTTGAAGAGCTGGCAATCTGTGTTGATGTTGCTGCAGCATTAGTGGTGTGGAGGTGCTGTGTAAGCGTGATGAACGTGTGCAGTGTAATAGTGTGCGTGCGCGAGCCGAAACCGTTAGCGTAATTGTTTACTTCCGCATTATAGTAAAATGGCGGGTAATGTGTGGTATGCGTCTTAGCGGATTATCCGTAAGTGTTTTCCGATTTTTGCGATGTCGTAATGTGTGTTATGCGCCTTCACAAATTATCCGTAAGTGTTTTTCGTGGTGAGAGTGCTGTAGCCTCGTTTTCATTATGTTCGGCCACCATTTTTTCTCTCGCTTAGCGTTTTTTTTTGTGTCTACATTTTTTTATTTTGAGGTAAATCAAGGTGTAACTTGCATTTTTGAGGTCGTGGATGCTCCCTCTTGCTGTCGGTAAGGTTTTTATGTATGTGCTGTGTGTATTTATTGTGTTTTTTTTTTTTTTTTGATGTTTGCGAGTTGCTACGCGAAGCTCGCCAGCAATGAGCGCCTGCGGCTAAGCCCGCTAAATCGTACGGACCACGCAAACAGCGTGACGACGACTCGTAGCAGGACAATTTTAATATGTGATTATTCTTTAATGAAGCATACTGAGTCTGCTTCTGACCAACAGGGCATGTCCTTGTAAACTGATGAGCTTTACATTAGTGCTAATCAGACAATTTGCAGTAGTTGCTGCTACATTCTTATTGTGCAGATAGAGCTTTCTCTCTTCATTATTATTATTATTGTTTATTTATAACGCGCCAACATATTCCGTAGCGCTTTACATAAGATACGTTCAAGACAAAGATACATACAAATTAACAAATAGCAAGGCAAGGAGGGCCCTGTCTTTGAGCCTCAAATCCATAGTTCTTTCCCTAAAGCATCTTGTGGGATTGAAACTCGCAGACTTACAACCTAAAGGTAGTGTGTGAGGAAAAGGAGGGAGAGAGAGGTGAGAGTGTGTTAGGGTGGAAGATGATACGCTTCTTTAAATAGATGTGTTTTTAGAGAGGTTTTGAATGTTTTGAGGCTGGAGGATAATCTGGTGGAGCGAGACAAGGAGTTCCAGAGAATAGGGTCAGCACGAGAAAAGTCCTGAAGGCGAGAGTGAGAGGAGGTGACAAGAGTTGTGGAAAGAACAAGGTCATTAGCAGAGCGAAGAGGGCGGGTGGGGGAGTATTTGGAGATGAGACCAGAAATGTATGGGGGAGTGCTCTTGTTGAGGGCTTTGAAAGTTAGGGTCAGGATTTTAAATTTTAATCTGGAGGCTATGGGAAGCCAGTGGAGAGATTGACAGAGAGGTGATGCCGACACTGAACGTTGTGTACGGAAGATGAGTCTAGCAGAGGCATTCAGAATGGAGTCTGGTGGAGGGTAGGCCAGCAAGAAGCGAGTTGCAGTAGTCCAGTCGAGAGATGATGAGAGAGTGTATAAGGATTTTAGTTGTGTCTTGTGTAAGAAAGTGGCGAATTCTGGAGATGTTTTTTAGATGGAGAAGACAAGATTTAGTTAGTGATTGTCTGTGAGGGATGAAGGACAGGGCGGGGTACAGTAGAACCCCAAGACAATGGGCATGGGAGGAGGGGGTGATGATGTCAATATTAACAGTGAGAGAGATCTGAGGAATTGACACAATGGGAGAGGGAGGGAAGATTAGGGGCCTCATTCTATTAGCGGCCGCAGCCGTTGCGGGGCCGCAAGGACCGGCCGCAAGCTATTCGGCTATTCTATTCCCTTATGGCCGGGGGCTCCGGCAGGCTTGCGGCCGGTGCCTTGCTATCTCTTGCGGCCGAGGAAAGCCTTTGATCTAAAACGGCCGCAAGAGTTTCGGCCGTAAGAAAAGCCTGGTTGCAATTCAATTGCTCCGGGAAACCTCTCTGCAAGGCTAAAAGTGAGCCGCAGCTTACTTGCAGGAAAGAGGTCTCGCTAGCACCAATTAAGCACATAAAATAGCTCAAATAAAGCCATCCTGCACTTTGAGAAGACTATAAAGGGATTTTTGGTGTTAGAAAAAATAGCACATAATTATCCTGTACTCAAATCCGTAAAATATTTTATTTTTACTATCCGTAAAATATACATGTAAAAAGTCCATAGGGCTTGGAGCACCTCAGACACACCCACGCCGCAGCCGGAAAATAAACAGTTAATTTGAACTCGGGTTTGGGATGATGTGCAAGCTTGAGAGGGGGTTCCTTTTAATCCTCATGTCCCCCAATATGATCCCTAGCATTTACAGAGCTGTACAGTGCAGGCTTGAATTTATTTTTGCGTTTTTAGATTTCACAGCTTACGGCCGGTTTCAAGATATGCGGCCGGCCGTAAGAGGAGATCCTTGCGGGGCCGTATAATAGAATCGCGAGTTAACAGAACCCCCGCAAGGAATCGCAGCCTTACGGCCGATTTACGGCCGCTAATAGAATGAGGCCCTAGGAGTTCAGTTTTAGACATGTTGAGTTTGAGATGGTGGGTGGACATCCAAGAGGATATACTAGAGAGGCAGTTGGAGACATGTGTTAGAAGAGAGGGGGATAACACATGCCCCCACCTCAGAAGTAGGCAATTTAAAACTAAAATGGTAGAATGCTCAACAGCATAATTACATAAAAAGTAATTTATTAGAGCCTATATTATATATTTTTTACATTCCAAAAACATGTTACCTATTTTCAAGTGAAGTTCTTCTAAAGACTATATTTTAAATGTATTACCACAGTGATACTCTCTTGGCAGCCTCATAACCTTTTACAGTTTCATTATCATGTATACACAGATGATATTCAAATGTATCTCTCGTCACGAGACTCCTGACCCTCTCTACTAAAAATCTCAAAACCATAATTCCTGCTGTTCCTTCAGTTTACCACAGTCTGCCACATATCCATTACTGAAATATGCAGACTGACATACTCCGCACACTGCTACAGGCTGAAAAAACACACCTACTTACCAGGAGCCTCATTCAATTGCAAGCTCTCAATTGCCTCCAAAATGAACTTTTGGCTGCGGGACACATTTTTTCTAAACATTTAGATGTATTCAGTTGTCTCTAACTCGCAACCGTCCTCTCACAGACTCCATACTCAAACCATGCACTCGTAAGTAGGATTACAGGGGGTCTGCTAATATGATCTGACAATATTTAAGCAAGCCTGTTTTTTACTTCTTAAACACTCGCAATACTTCTTGGACACATCCAAGATTACAATAAGTAAAATTTGTGATCGGTCTCCCAATCCAGAAATGTAGAAAACTGAAAAAATCATTAAAGCAACTGTTCTAGTTGATGCGGGTTCCACGATATATATTTACCCCCTGATTCAAGGGATCAATATAACACAGAAATAAAAGTTACAAATAATATTTTTTTTATTGTAGATTTGCGAGCTTGAGACTGTTGTGCAATTAATTATAATGTCTTTCATTGATTTCCCAGTATTTTAAAATACAGTAGTGTATTTATTTACTGCTGCAGTTATACGAACAGGTGTTTAACCCACTTGTGAGTCCTATCTAGTACTCGTATAATTTTTTGATACATTTGCCATTTACGGGTTTGAAGGCAATTACAGGCTTGTTGATTTTTTGTAATTTAATATTGATTTTGCATCTTTAGCACTGGTAACATTGCAGAAATCAATGGAGGAGATAGGACAGAGTTACGTTTTTGACAACCACAGTGCTTTTGAGCCTGTAACTTGCAATTGGATTGCAAGTTGCTTAATGTATCCAACTGAATATACGTCAAATTTACGGGCTACAATATGGGTTCAAGTAACTGCAATTTGGCCAATTGAATGAGGCTCAAAGTCTGCATATCTGTTTGTAGTGCAAGAACAAGAAGTCATGATTTTAAGTTGGAAGGATGAAGATTTAGGAATACGATATGCATGGATGTCTCTAAAAGAAAAGGCCCCACAGTATACAGTTGTGCTCAAAAGTTTGCATACCCAGGCAGAAATTGTGAAATTATGGCATTTATTTTGAAAATATGACTGATCATGCATAATTTTTATTTTTATTTTATTGAAGGATAGTGATCATATGAAGCCATTTATTATCACATAGTTTGGTTCCTTTTTAAATTATAATGATAACAGTGACCAAAAGTTTACATACCCTTGAATGTTTGGCCTTGTTAACAGACACACAAGGTGACACACGCAGGTTAAATTGCAATTAAAGGTTCACTTCCCACCCCTGTGGCTTTTTAAATTGCAGTTAGTGTCTGTGTATGAATAGTCAATGAGTTTGTTAGCTCTCACGTGGATGCACTGCACAGGCTAGATACTGAGCCATGGGGAGCAGAAAATAACTGTCGAAAGACCTGCGTAGCAAGGTAATGGAACTTCATAAATATGGAAAAGGATATAAAAATATATCAAAATCCTTAAAAATGCCAGTCAGTTCTGTTCAATCACTTATTAAGAAGTGGAAATTTTGGGGATCTCTTGATACCAAGACAAGGTCAGGTAGACCAAGAAAGATTTCAGCCACAACTGCCAGAAGAATTGGCACGGGGAATCTTGTGAACATTGATGGCAAGATGAATGCAGCATGTTATCAGAAAATACTGGCAGCCAATTTGCATTCTTCTGCACGAAGGCTGCGCATGGGACGCTCTTGGACTTTCCAGCATGACAATGACGCTAAGCACAAGGCCAGGTTGACCCTCCAGTAGTTACAGCAGAAAAAGGTGAAGGTTGTGGAGTGGCCATCACATTCTCCTGACCTTAATATCATCGAGCAACTCTTGGGAGATCTCAAACGTGTGTTTCATGTAAGACCTGGAGGCATTTTGCCAAGACGAATGGGCAGCTACCCACCGGCAAGAATTTGGGGCCTAACTATTACAAAAGACTACACACTATCATTGATGCTAAAGGGAGCAATAAACAGTATTAAGAACCAAGGGTATGCAGACTTTTGATCAGGGCCTTTTGGGGGATTTCTGTAATCATTATGATTTAAAAAGGAGCCAAACAACTATGTGATAATAAATGGCTTCATATGATCACTATCCTTCAATAAAGTACTTTTTTTTGCATAATCAGTCATATTTTCAAAATAAATGCCAAAAATTCACAATTTCTGCCAGGGTATGCAAACTTTTGAGCACAACTTTATATAATATATAGTAGGTAAAAGATTAGTAGAATTCTGTCAAGATAATTCTCTGGTCATAACAAACACCCTCTTCCAACAGCTTTAGAGATGACTGCACACGTAATCATCACCAGATGGACAATATAGAAATCATATTGATGTACTTTGTATCCAAAGATGGAGGAGCTCTATACAATCATCAGAAACAAGACCTGGAGCTGACTGCGGCTCAGACCATGAGCTTCTTATTGCAAAATTCAGAATTAAATGGAAGAAAAGAGGGAAAATCATCAGACCAAGTAGATACAAAATAAATAATAATCCTAGTGAATATGCAGGGGAATTAAAGAATACATTTAAGGGACTAAATGCCTGAAGAACTTCGCACCAAAGTTTGTAACATTATTCAGAAAACAGAAACAAAGAATAAATTGTTTAAATTTTCTCATCTTGTGGGTGATAGGGGGAACCAGACGTGGACTCCGTGCTCACCTCACTGACGAGGCCCATAGAGGCTAAAATGCATCTGAGGTTTCCTGTTTCTCTTGTTCAAGGTAGAATTGCCTGGTATTTTGGGGCCGGGTCACTCTTTTGAGTGAGACCAGACTGATATATTACAGGATATTTCTCCCTGTGAAGGGCACAGGTGAGCTAAAAGAGGTTGCTCTCTGTGTAGGTAACCAGAACAATAGAGCAAATCTACTGCAGCATTGTTCGTTCTCAGACGAGCACCTCTTTTTGTTTACATTTTGTAGAAACAAACAATACCCATAAAAGAAAGGAAACTAAGACAAACTGGCTATCTATATATATCAATCATTTATTTAAATATAGGGCGGTTATTTCATAATATATATAGAGCTTCATTCAATTGCAAGCCCACCGATTACATTATACAAGCCATAAGTCTGTGGGCTTGAAATTTGCTACAATTACAGAGCGATTCAACAAGGCCACAATTAACAGGCCGAAAGCAATCCTACGTAGCCTTTCAGAACGTAATCCAGATTTATTAAGCAAGGCCGTAACTGCCGTTTTTGGAAACAGCCAAAAGAAAGTCCATGTGCGTGGCCTGATATTTTTTGATTGCAGATTTACGAGCTTGAGACTATTGTGCAATTAATTCAAATGTCTTTTATTGATTTCCCCGTCTTTTAAAGTACAGTACTGATTATTTATTTGCATTTACAGTGCTACGAACAGGGGTTAAACCCCCTTGTGAGTCCTATCTGGTACCCGTAATATTTTCTTCTACATTTGGCATCTACAGGTGTGAAAATATTTGCGGGCTTGAGTAATTGTAGCAATTGAATAGCGATTTGCGATTGTAACTCTTGCGGGCTTGAATGATCAATAGCTTAGATGGCATGTAAGTTACGGTTGCAACAACCGCAGGGATTTTCAGCCTGTAACCCATAGATCGTTTGTGTCTCGCAAAAAGAGGACAATTGAATAGCAAATTAGTAAACAACAATAGCTTAATTAAATCAAGGCCATAGTATGCTATTTCTGAGATGTCAGGAATAGCAGCGTGGTCACCAATATGTGATCAGTACTGCAAACTTAGTTAATTGCCAGGAAAAAAGATAGAAGACAAGCAACAGATAAGAATGCTCAGGACAGGCAAATTGTGATCCGGCTAACAGAGATTCAAGACAGGCAAAAGATGGTCAGGCTAATGGAAGTTCAGGATAGGGAAAAGGATGTTCTGAATGGCAGATGTTCAAGGCAAACAAAGGGTGGTGAGACTTTCAGTAGGACCACCCTGTGTCTGTCTTTGCCAGATGGGCAAGGTGATCAGATTGGTTGAGGATCAAGCAAGAACAAGGGGCCCTATTATATTGCCCAGCTGTAATGTTATACACACTTAAAATTGCAACACATTCTATTAGCTACTACGGGCTAGCCAAAGACGGAACTTAGGGCTTACATCTCCATTGATTTGTGCACAGCTAGAACAATATGAGTACTAAATAATTAAAACTACACAAAATTGATATCCTATTAGACCTGTAGCTCTAGTTTCTGACAAAAATATTACAAGTACTAAATAGGACTCGCATAGGCTTTTTCAAACACTTATTATAGCTGTAGCAGCAATTAAACACACAATACTGTACTTTAAAATCACGGGAAGTCATGAAAAAACATTATAATTAATTTTACAACAGTCTCAAACTCACAAATATGCCATTAAAAAATATTATTTTTAACTGTTATTTCTGGGTTATATCTATCCTGGGACTCAAGAGGTATATCATGAAACCCAAATTCATTAGAACATATGCTCTAATGCATCTTATAGAGTGTTTGATTGTGAGCCCCATAGAAATATATTAATTATTGGCTCTCATGAACTTGTAGTTTCCTATTGTTATGTGTAACGTCCATGTTTTACTGACATCATGATGACGGTCTCATTTACTATTGGCTGTGTCTAAGAAGGAAATTACAGGCTTGCTTAAATATTGTCAGTTCATATGATAATTGTCCCTGAAATCATACTTAAAAAGGCAGGGTTTACGTGTGGAGGCTGAAAGACTTAAGTTGCAGGCTTGAGTCAATAGAATATATCTAGAGAAAAAAACACCTGCAGCCAAAATTACGGGTCACTTACAGACTTCTAGTCGAATATGGCCCAAAGTCAGGGATTAGGAACCATATATTACTGAGCTCATGGATTGTCATGGAAAGTTTACTAGAGCCTGTTTAAATAGGCTATTGAATTGCAGGTAATTAGCACCACAGCTATTACAAGCCTAATAGAGAAGCAAACTCAGGGTTATAGAAGCAAGGAGCTAGTAATTCGTCACCATGCCAGCCCTGTCACTGGTAACATTCCCTTCAGAGGTGGGAGAAGGATGGTTTCTTTCACGTGTTTCAAACAAGATTGCATCCAAAATACAAAACACAGGCAAAACTAATTTACACATAGTCATATTATGTAGGCCTAGTTCAACTACAGCTTGTCACCAATAAAACCAAATAACTTCCTGTTTGAGGTCATCTCATACAACATAAAAGTTGGTAGTTCTTAGTTACCATTGATAAAACCTGAGATGACCTAGTGACCATGTGCTGAACCTCACACACCGTCATCTCTTTACAAAAATGAAATATAAAATATAAAATCCCTGTATTCTGAGATTAGAATGTCTGCAGAGAAGAAACATTTACATTTACTTAAATGGGTGAAAAAAATATTGAGAAGAAGTAGCAGTGAAAACAGATGAAACTCTTTAAAATCAACATAAGCTGCATTTTATGGCACTGTATCGTATGAGCTAAGCCAGCTCAAAGCATTAAACATCTGAGCTTTTTGGAGCTCAGTGATAAAAGTGTTATAAAATACAAGCATATTTTTCTCATCATTAATTTGATGGGAAAACATTATAAATTCATTGGTGGTGATAGCCAGGGTCATCTGAGGAGAAGGAAGTATACAGAATGACACACAGAATGAGTCACATTGTAAACTGCTACAGACTAAAAATCACCACTACATACAAAGCTATTCATACAGAGGCACATCTATCTATCTATCTATCTATCTATCTATCTATCTATCTATCTATCTATCTATCTATCTATCTATCTATCTATCTATCTATTCTATCTATCTATCTATCTATCTATCTATCTATCTATCTATCTATCTATTCTAACTATCTATCTATTTATCTAACGATCTATCGATCTCTGATGTGATGGGACTTAAATTCCTCATCTTGCTGTTAGCTGTTGAATTTTGGTGTGGTTGAGAACTATTGCTTGGTATGGGGAGCAAAGGGACTGAACTGCAATGCAATGTGTAATATAATCAAATCCCACAGAATTATATTTGCCTAAAGGTGTCACTTGTGTTTGTGCATTTGAAGAATCAAATGAGGATGTTTTGTGAAGGGGCAAACAAACTCCTGCTATTTGTTTAAGTTGTACAGAACGTCCATTTTTTCCAACAATTAACCATAACAAATACATAATCTCTGTCTCAATTGACTGTGAATATCACACTTGCTTTATTTATTTATATCTATTAAAAGCACACCATCATAGTGAGCTGTTTTTTTTTCCAAATGAATGAGAAACATCTATTGTGTGCATTTTTTTTTATGCTTGTCTACCTGCTGCAGGATGACCATCTTCTGCATTTGTCTTCCCATTATATTTATTGTTGTATTTTTGTTTGTTTTGCATAGGATTAATAGACTACAATTTCCATTGTTTTCGCAAGGCTATTCAGGAGGTTTTTGATGTGAGAGTGAAAGTCCTACGATCCCGCAAACACCTGAATCAGATCCGGAAAAGCAGAAGAGCCACGCCCAATGGTACACCAAGAGTTCCACTGTAGTGGCTGGTATAGACTGAATGCTGGTATCATATCCAGTGGATTCCTGCAGGAACAAGAGCATGCCACTATTAGACTGCAATTAAACATATCTACCAGTCTGTATGTTCAGTGGACACTTTAGTCACTTATAATTCTAATGCAACTCTATTTGTTGCTGGATGGTCTCACCATTTAATTAAAGTACAAAATGTAAACTGCCACTTCAGGGAAGCAAATCCAAGCAACATATTGTGCTGTGGAGTTATATATCACTGCCAGATGAGAAAAGAGCACTTTGCACATCAGAATTTCAGTTTCCTGAAAATTAAATAATTAAAAATCAAGAGCTACAAACTCTATGTCTAAGTACAAGACCAGGCAGTAAGTTATTAGGGCATTCATTATAGGGTTTGATATTCTATTTGCTGACCAGCAGATAGACTTGGTAATGTTGGTAGGATCCCCTTTCCTTCTTGCCATCTGGCACTTCAAGATTGAATGTACATCAATATTTAGATCTACATCAATGTACACAACTATACTCTTCTTTTTTACACTAACATTAGCATGACACACAACTAATTTGTTTAGTGTTATATATATATTAAATGATTGTTGTGGTGAACTACCTACACATAAGATCCACAACACAAGCTGGGATCCCGCTCCATGCTGATGATAGCCAGTAAGCTTGAAACAGCTGTACGTGGATAGGATTCTCAGCTTGTGTATAATCTAACCTTGGCTTTACATAAAGGCTGTGTAATGCAGCAGGCATAAGCTTAAAGGAAGCCATGTTTGAAATGGGCTGTGGATCGAAAAGTGAGGCATTTGTGGGCACATTTGCATGTCCCTGCTCAGCTTCCCAGAATGCAGTGTAATAACTGTTTTTCTCTGAATTCTGAGCTGGAAGCAGGTTTTTTAACTCGTTTTAGAAATTCAAATGTGAACACAGATGTACTATTTATTATATATATATTTATATATATATATATATATATATATATATATTTATATATATATATATATATATACATTGTGGTTGATATTTTCTTTTAGGTGGATTTTGCAATATTTCACACACATCAAGGTAATATAGTAATCATCTATTGTGAATCTTAACATTGACAAAACAGATATAGTTCACTTAATAGGCCATCAACTTAGGGTGGTACTGTATTTAAATAGTATTACAATAAATGTACTAACTGTGAGCAAAACTCCTTGGCAACTTCTAGAGTCACTGTCATGCATTAAATATGCTTTACACAACCACCTATCATAAGCTGGGTTTAGGTTACATTTTTTTAAATTACCTTTATTAAAAGCTGCTTATACATGGCATTTTTAGAAAAAAAAAATGCACACTGGTTATTTTTTAACAGACAAATACTAATTTAATAATATTTTATATTTTAGTTTAAAGGTGTTGTTTTAGATATAAATTATATAAAAATACACATTTTACATGCTAGTTTCTACAGCAGGACACTAAAAGCACAATCCTTCTGTCATGTATTACTGATGGCTATCTACTGTATCCTCACCACTCTATGGAATCATAGCATTCTATGCTTTGACAATTTGTACCTCTAACAGCTCCCCGCATTCACAAAGTCTTGAACATAGAGGGGAAATAACATTAACGTTTTCAGAGGTACTACAACATAGAATGCACATATACATTGAAATATTTCAGATACACACTTGCAGATAAAAACAATTGAGTTCACACTAGGGGGTTATATATATCCTTATTCCTCCTGAGATACAGTTTGTCATGTACAGATATTCAGTTCCTTAAAAGTACACAGTGGAGGTTCCAGTTATGGTATAATCTAAAGCTATAGGTATCGACTAAATCTATTTAAAAGAAAAACAAAGCATTTTATCACAGTACAGTTTACCATTTTTATGTCAATCAACCTTTATGGTCCATGCAAATTATATCTCATTCTAATCTTATTATTGCCAACAAATGCTTATTAAGTTTTGGGGTACTGGCTATATTGTTTTTAGTATAGTGTCGTTTTTCAAGGTAAAGTCATATGAAGCTGTCAAGGGTGTATACCGACCCCAGGGGTAATTCTAATCAGCATAGTGGCTTTACACTGAAAACACTACAGCCTATACCCCAGGTGTATTTAGCAATTATTGGTAATAATCACCCAGTAGAAAAAGATATTGGTGGATACGGAAGACTTCAGGTAAACAATGTAAACTGTAATGTAAGAAAATGCAATTCTTTATAATTAAATTCAATTGGTAAATAACTTGTTGTCACATCTGCTGTGTAACTTTAGCATTCAGGTTGGAGATTATTGTAACAAAATGGGTTAAAATGACTTTAGGAATGTTTTAGTTCTTTAATATTATAGTGACAATTATGGGCTCGCTCTGTACTGCAGTGTAAATAATCTCTTTCTGAAAGTGCGATAAATCAATCAATAAATCTGTAGATGCGACTGTGACAGAACTGGGTGTACTCTTTAGTATTGCTATCTGCAGTGTACAAATGTCTACAAAGTATTTTTCAGATATTGCTGTGCATTAAATAACTATATTAACCATATGTGATGATAAATTATATTTTTACCAATATTTGTTTTGCCGTTTTGTTTTTTACTTTAGACAAGTAGTTTGTGGGGAATAAAGCAGATCAGAATATTAGAAATTGCACAGTCAGGTAGCAAACATTACCTTCCAAGTACTATTTGGTGTGAAGTCATTTAATTTTTATATATTTTTTCATTGGAGGCTAAAAACTCAAATCTGTTTTAGTTTTCTTTCATCTTTAACCATGCTGGCTCATTGAGACAATATAACTTCTATAACAATAACATTCCTGATTAAACTTCTGTCACTTAGTAGCCATTTATACAGCTACTTGTAAAGTGAAGCACTAGAACATATTGATATAGATGTATTTAGCAATTGTTTTACCCAAGACTAATTTTTAAAGGCTGGGAGCAAAGGAGGATCTATCAGTATCTCTTGTATAGTTATTTAAATATCACATATACAGTTCTCAGCAGCGCAGGCTTGCCAAAATCCGTTGGTAACGCAACGTTAAAACTGCGGGCACTCGACGTAGGCGCTCATCTCTACGACCCCGTACAACTTGGCAGGGAGCGCCGAAGGCGCTCAATGCGCTGGTGGAGATGAACGGGGTAGGCGCTCATCCCTACGACCCTGTACAACTTTGGCAGGGAGTGCCAAAGGCGCTCACTGCGCTGGTGGAGATAAGCGCCGTAGGCGCTCATCCCTCCGACCCTGCACGCATTAGGCATCATACCTATGACCTCCCGGGACTACAGAAGAACACAAAACTCAAATACACGATTCACAGTGCGAGACCCGTAGCACTTTGAAAAAAATCGCCTGAAAAAATTACAGCCCGTAAAACTTTGAAAAGGAAACCGCCACTTAGGGAAAATAAAATATGACCCGCCAAAAATACGAACTTAATGGCCGAACCGCTCCCATCCAAAAACACAAGAAACACAACAAATAAAAAATAAATAACATACCAAAAACATCACACACAGCACAGGGGGATAGCCAGGACATCTGGGAGTAAAGTTTCATGCAAATTTAAGTTGAATTTGCAAAAGAAAAAATGTCCGGCCAAAAAAACAAAAATGAGGCTACACGAACCCTAAACACGCAAAACACCTCCAGGCATATATAACTTTTAGCCAGGAACGCACGAGGTAAAAAATACACTATTAGGAAGGACGGAAAATGCACCCGGTATATGCTAATGACGTGGCGCGCATGTGACGTCACGTCATTAGCATATACCGGGTGCCGAATCAGGAAGGAGCGGAGGCCGGAAGAGAAGCTGCAGATGAAGGTAAGTGAGAGGAAAGGGAGAGGGGGGGGGGGGTATTTAGAGGGGCAAAGTGAGGAGGGGGGTTTAGAATGTGGAGGGGGGGTTGAGGATGAGGAGGGGGGAGGGGGGTTGCATCGGCACCCGGTATAGGCTAATGACGTGACTTCACATGCGCACCACGTGATTAGCATATAACGGGTGCCGACGCAGGAAGGAGCAAAGGCCGGAGGAGAAGGTAAGTGAGGGGAAAGGGAGAGGGGGAGGTATTTAGAGGGGTAAAGTGAGGAGGGGGGTTTAGGATGAGGAGGGAGGTTGAGGATGAGGAGGGGGGTTGAGGTTGAGGAGGGAGGTTGAAGATGAGGAGGGAGGTTGAGGATGAGGAGGGGGTTGAGGTTGAGGAGGGATTTTGAGTGGCAATGTTGGGGGGTCGTCTTATACGCCCAGTCACCTTATACTCCGGCAAATATGGTAATTGGATTTTAGGAGTGTTTGCTTAGCAACTGATCTTTTGTTTATCTCCTCATTATATATATTTTTTATATCTAGACATACCAATCTTGTATATCATACATTGAACAGTCCCTAGTATCAGGATTAGTGCAAAGAGATGGAAAAGGATTAGCCTATATCGTTTATGACATTAACATTTCATTCATTCATTTAAATATTGATTCACCCTCCAATACAGGTGGATCTCATTGGTTAGCTTTGCCTAAGTATTCTAAACCAAAGCATTTCGGTTGATTTGATAGTAGGTAGTTGTGATACAGCATGAATAAGATCTGTTCCCTACAAGTTTATATTTTATTTGATAGTTATACACTGAAATATAAACTGGGATATATATTATGTTCGATTAGCAAAGTATAGTTAGAATGTATGAATCCTTTTTCTTATAGTTTTCTTATAGACTGTTATTTCTGGTGTTAGGATTTTCCTTATGTTCCATGTCTCTTAACTCTTTAGATCAAAACACTTAAGAGCAAAATAAAGGCTTAGCTATCAGTGTATATATATAATTTTTCATTTGAGCACCTGAAGGGTTAATTTGAGGGCATAATTAATTATGTTGATCTACATATCATAAATATGACCTATTACCCCTGATGAATACATGTCTATTGTGTGAAAATGCATATCTGGTTTTGGAAAGGGTTCGGGATACTGTAACATTTTTTATTTAATCCAGCAAATAATAGGGTTGCACATTTAGTCCCTGTAAAAAACTGGTTACTGAAAGCTGACAACCCCTGGTGCCTCTTGCTAACAAAATAATATGTATGTAATATATGGTATGCGCTGTCACTACAACAGGTTAAATAAGGCCTACATTATAGATTTATTGGAATATAAATTGTAAATTTACTTGGCCTTAGTAAAATCTCGATAAGAGAAAAACTGCAGTTTGTGCAGATAATCAACACATTTAGTCTTATCTAGAATGCATTAAAATGCCTATAGTGATCCTATAATAGGACCACAACATAGTTAGAAAAAAGACCAGATTTGAGTCTCACTGCAATATTAATTTACTCTTTGTGATATAAATCTTTAATACACCTCTAGATATCAGGTGTTATTACAACTTCATACGGTAGTAAAGCAGGGGTGGGGAACGTCTGGCCCACAAAATAATTTGATCCCTTCCACCCCTGCAAAGGCGCATTTGCTCTCTGCCACTGGGTGGCCAAGAGGAGCTCATGTAAGACGATGAGAGACATAGTGTCGGGAGCTAGAGACAGGAGAGAGGTAGAAAGACAGGATAGAGAGAGAGACACACACACAGGAGAGACAGACACGGAAGAGAGAGACAGACACTGGACAGAAATAGAGGTAGAAAGAGACAGGAGAGAGAGGCAGTCAAGCAATTCGTGTAGAAGAAGGGAAAACCTGCCAGAGAACTCAATGATGGCATGTGATCTAGCGTTCATATTGGACATTACCAAGTACCTCTCAGAACTGAATGTCAAGCTGTAGGGCCCATACTCCCTGCTTTGAAACGTGAAATCATTTTAAACTAAATTAAGGCTGTGGAAAATGCAACTCGAAAGGAATAAAACAGGGCATTCGCCCACTTTGGAAGGACAAAAGCCTTCTACAACACTTGAATATGCTGGTGAATGTGCAAAACTAATTGAGGCATTTGATGAAAGATTGAAGGATGTGAAAAGTTAAATCGAATTGAACATCTTTGCTACACTGGTCAATGTGGAGCCATCTGATGTGCCTGATAACCTACAACTAAATTATTCAGCTGCAAAGCGATGATGAGCTGAAAGATAGATACAACAACCTCCTGCTGCTTGAGTTCTATAAACGTTACATAAGCAATGATGAATTTCCCAGGACACATGTAATTCAGAAAGGGGTAAAGTAAGGATATTACATGTTAAAGTGAGGATATCACTTGGGAAAGTAAGGATATCACTTGCTAAAGAACCCTTTTAAATTTAAAAATATATATTAAGTATATCTGTTATTTGTACATTGTACAATACAAATTTTGTAAAAGTTTTCCTCTTTCTCATGTTTTTGAATGATGTTAGATGTTCTCATAAGATATGATACTGTTTGCATTGGAACACAAGCTATTTACTGTAGCATGATCTACAACAACAATGGATCTGCTGAGCTGGGCTTTTCACAAGGAAATGTAATTTCAGCAAAGGCTCACCATAGCCAATGATTGTGTGTGTTTGCTCTGTGTTACAAGTTTAACCACTTAACTTCACTAGTCTTTACACTTGTAGTTGCTCCTTGCAAAGCACTGCAAAACACCAGTTCTCCCCTACAGCGCTGACAGGACAATTAACACAAAGTGTCTATGAATCACACTGTAAGGCTGCTGAGACACACAAAGAAATATCTAATTTCTATGTTCTGTATCCAGCTTGTCTCTTCTAGGAACTATACAGCTCCCTTCACTTGATAAAGCTGTGCAAAGAATACATCATCATTATGTAGTTGCTTGTTAGTAAAATAATAATAGTAGTAAAATAATATAATCCAAAATAAAAATGCCTATATGTAAGTATTTATGATCAAAAATAAATTTTTTAAAAATGTGAACAGTTTTCCAACATGCTTTTCAAGCCTATATCTGATGGCACCTGAGGCATAGCTAATTGCGGGAGATTGTACGTTTGAGAGTTTTCAATCTTGTGTCAGTGCCTTCGAAACGAGCACTATGTACATTTGATTCTAAGCTCAAAATCAGGGGACTCCATTCTTTATAGGTGTTCATTTTGTTTTTGCCATGTACTCAACCCTTGTACAGTGCTACGGAAAATGTTGGCGGGTTATAAATAAAGAGATAATAATAATAATAATGGGGGGCGAGGGAGGTGAAGTGCATCGGGCGTCACCTCCTTAGAGCCGGCATAAATGCCACCACCTGCCGCCCAGGTTAATGGCAGAAGGAGAAGCCAGTACAGGACGAGGGAAGATCCAGGAGACATGAACTTAGAGGTAAGAGACAGGGGAGAGAGGGTGGGAGAGAAAAGGGGGAGAGACAGGGGGAGAGAAGAAGGTGGGAGAGACAGGATGAGGGGGGGGATGGGAGAAAAAAGGGTGAGAGAGTGGGAGAGACAGGATGAGAGAGAAAGGATGGGAGAGACAGGATTGTATAGAAAAGAGTAGAGGAGGATGGGAGAGACAGGAGGATAGAAAAGGGGGAGAGACAAGAGGGAGTGATGGGAGAGACGGGAGAGAAAAGAAGATGGGAGGGGAAAGTGGGAAAGAGGGGGGGGAGAGACAGGATGGGGAATAGGATGGGAGAGAAAGGGGGGAGAAGGTGGGAGACAGAGGATGGGGAGAGAAAAGAGGAAGAGGATGAGAGAAACGGGAACAGAAAAGAGGGAGAGGTTGGGAGAGAAAAGGGGGAGATAGACAGGTAGAATAGGATGGGAGAGAAAAGGGGGAGCGGATGGGAGAGAAGAGGGGGGAGACGGGGATAGAAAAGGGGGTGAGAGGGTGGGGAAGACTTGATGGGGAAGAGGATGGGAGAGACAGGATGGGGGAGAGGATAGGAGAGAAAAGGGGGGACGGGGAGAGGATGAAGGAGAAAAGGGAGAGAAACAAGGATAGAAAAGGGAGAGAGAGTGGGAGAGACAGGATGGGGAGGGAATGGGAGAGAAGATGGGGGGAGAGACAGGATGGGGGAAAGAAAATGGAAACAGGATGGGAGAGACAGGATGGGGGAGAGAAAACGTGAAGAGGATGAGAGAGACAGGGATAGAAAAGGGGGAGAGGATGAGAGAGAAGAGGGGGAGAGATGGGGAGGGGAGAGACAGGGGGAAGAGAAAAAGGGGAGAGGATGGGAGAGAAGAGGGGAGAGGGTGGGAGAGAAAAGGGGGAGAGGATGGAAAAGAAAAGGGGGTGAGAATGGGAAAGAAGAGGGGGAGAGATGGGGATAGAAGAGGGGGAGAGGGGGAGAAAGACTGAATGGGGTAGAGGATGGGAGAGACAGGATGGTGGAGAGGATGGGAGAGAAAAGGGGGGACAGGGTGGGAGAGACAGGAGGATAGAAAAGGGGATAGAATGGAAGAGAAAAGGGGGAGAGGATGGAAAAGAAATGGGATAGGATGGGAGAGAGGATAAGAGAGAGAAGAGGGGGACAGACAGGGGGATAGAAGAGGAGGGAGAGGGTGGGGAAGACTGGATGGGGGAGAGGATGGGAGAGACAGGATGGGTAGAGCATGGGAGAGATGAGGGGGGACAGGGGGAGAGGATGAGAGAGAAAAGGGAGAGAAACAGTGATAGAAAAGGGAGAGAGAAGAGGGTAGAGAGTGGGAGATACAGGATGGGGGGGTGGGAGAGAAGAGGGGGAGGGGGGGAGATGCAGGATGGGGGAGAGAAAATGGGAAGAGGATAGGAGAGAAAAGGGGGAGAGAGAGAGGATGGGGAAGAGAAAAGGGGGAGAGGATGGGAGAGAAAAATGGGCAGAGGATGAGAGATACAGGGGGATAGAAAAGGGGAGATGATGGGAGAAAAGGGGAGAGAAAAGTTGGAAAGACAAGGGGGAGAAGATTAGAGAGAAAATGGGGAGGAGAAGGGGGGAGAGGGTAGGAGAGACATGATGGGGGAGAGGGTTAGAGAGAAAAGGGGGAGAGGATGGGATAGAAAGGGAAAGAAGGTGGGAGAGAAAAAGGAGAGAGGGTGGGATAGAAAAGGGGGAGAGGATGGGAAAGAAGGGGGAGAGGGTGGGAGAAACAGGATGGGGAGATGATGGGAGAGAAAGGGTGGGGAGGATGGGAGAAACGGTGATAGAAAAAGGGAAGAGGATGGGAGAGAAATGGGGAGAAACAGGAGGGGCATAGGATGGGAGAGACAAGGGGGAGAGTATGGGAGCGACAACAGGGAAAGACAGGGGGAGAGAGGGTAGAGGATGGGAAAGAAAAGGAGGACAGGTGGGTGAGAAAAGGGGACAGGATGTGATAGAAATGGGAGACAGGATGTGAGAGAAATGGGAGACAGGATGTGAGAGAAAAGGGGTAAGTTGGGGAGATGGGGGAGAGATTGGGAGAGAGACGGGGAGGGTAGGAGAGACAGATTAAAGGGTGGGAGAGTTGGGGAGAGGGTGCGACAGTAAAGGGGGAGAGACGGGGGAGAGTAGGAGAAACAAGGTGGGGCAAAAAACAAGGAGGGAGAAACGAGGAAGGAGAGAGACAAGGGGGAAGGGGAGAGAGAAGGGTGACAGAGACAAAGGTGGAGGGGAGAGACGAGGGGGGATATGGAGAGGCAGAAGGGGTGAGAGAGGGAGGTGGGAGAGAAAGGAAAGGGGAAGAGTGAGGGACAGAAGGGACAGAGAGAAGGGAAAAAAGAGAAAGAGAGAGGAGGGAGAGGGAGGAAGGGAGAAGGAGAGGGAAAAAGACGAAAGGGGGAGAAGAGAGAAGGGAGGGAGAAAGAGAGAGAAGGGGCTGTGCTAAAAGAAAAACAAAATTAAACTACTTATATATATATATATGTATAGTGGGAGAGCAAACTCAGGGACAGCCCCGGGCGGCAAAAGCTCTAGCTACACCACTGGATGGCACACAGAAGTTTTGGGATGGACTTCCAGTAATCAACCGCTCAAGAGAGCCACATGAAATTATACTTCAGAGGGTAATGGAAATAATCCCCTTATATATCCCTATTATCAGTTCGAGAAGCTGAAAAGTACCACAAATCAAGGGGCCAAAAAACTGCACTGCGGGTGCTCTAATTTTTGTTGGCATACAAGATATATCAATGCCTAGCTATGTAAACTTTAATAACATATAAAGGCCTTTTATCTATACATCACACCTAAACTAACTGAACAATTCTCAAAAATAAACCAACTGTAGTTGAAACATTAGAGCGACTTGCTAAATACTTTGTGGACATTCATCTACTTCAGGACAAACAGGAACCTAAGCATGTCTTTACAGAGCAACAACAACCCGCACATGGATTCATTGAATTTCCAGCCCAAACTTCAACAACGTATCATTCTGATTCCAAATGAGGCGCAACAAGACTACACTGGTGCCGTGCAGAGCCTAGCCAAATACACCACTGGAATTATGCTTGTCCCTTGCAGCCAGACCGGCCATGTCATGTGGTGGGAAGCAGCATCCCTACATAAACCAAGAACTAGATATAGCCTTTAGAATAGCCACTGGCAACCAGAAGGACACCGTTGGACTGAAGCTCAAGACATTTACTAGACATTTACATTTCCATTTAGCCATGTGTCAGTGAGCTGTACCCTTTCTGGACAGGTGTGCCACATTAACTGACAGTATATGTCACATTGACCTTTATGAGAACAAATAAGTAGAAGCAATTTGTCATAGTATTACAGGCATCAAATTCTTTTCACTCAGTAGCAGTCCATAGCCAGCCGGTTAGGACCTCATCTATATTTAGTGATCTTGAAATCATAATATAATAGGAAGTATGTAAACAAGGAAGAGCTATCCTAAACCAGGCACTTCCATCTACAAGAGGCTTTAGGCAGATATCAGGGTAATTTCATATTCTCATATTGATGATTTATAAGATACCTATGAATCTGCATGATAAATTAATTGATGAATGTATGAAATCAAATAAAGTAACTCACGACATTGTGACCTTTAAATGTTAAAGATTGCGAAGTGTAATTTTTTTTACATTAAATTACAAGTACATTTACAACATTAGGTATTACTATATGTGTTATTAAAATGTGTTATTTTTATTATTCTGTGTATGGTAAATATTTTATAGTGTCCATATGTCATATTTGGTATGTTCTATTTCTGTACACTTGTAATGCAATCTTTTATGCAAATGTTAATTGTCTCTTTCTTGAGCTAGAAAATATTTGTCCTTTTAAGGAAATGATTAGAGAGAGGGGTGATCAGCATACATTCTAGTTACAGTTACCAATTTGTACCAGTAGATGGCAGTCACATACTATGTTCTTCGATACCTAATTATTACCAGTTTTACATATGATGAGTAATGTTGAATATGAATGTTATTCCACTACTTATTGATACTTGAACAGGATTGCAAAAATGTAATTGAAAAAATAATTACAAAGTGTAGAAAATAAAATAGTTAAAAAAATAAAATAAAAACAAATAAAAACTTGACCATTGGTTGCCTCTTTTTCTCTCTATTAAACTGGTTGTCACTTACAGAGTCTCTTGAAAAAAAGTTTAGTCTTTAAATTAGATTTTCAATTTATACAAACTAAGGACCCTTATTAATTGGTTCCAAATGTAGCCGTGTCAGTTTAAACACTGCAAGTTGAATAATGCTTAAATTCAATGTATATATTGACATATTTATGTAGAGATTATAGAAAATATCATAAGTGTAAGCAAACTTGATGTTTATATAGTAGTTTTCAATTATTTGAGGCTCTAGGATTCCATATTCTCATATCTGGTAAGTAAATAAAAAACATTGGGCCCTATTCTATTGCCCAATTCGTAAATTTATACACATTTAAATCACTCTTAATATTGCTACATATTTGGCAAATATTACTTAGTGACACTAATTAATTCTTAAGTCAATAGAATGCATATAAACATTTATAAAAAAACACCCTAAGCCAAATTTAGGAGTTCAACGCATTTGCAAGTAGCTAATAGAATATGGCCCATTGTCTCTTGCCCTTACCTAAGTAAGTGTATTCATGCTTTATATTGTGAGCTTAAAGAGTTTTTATGTTATGATTTTTTGTTTGTGTCTATATCTGTTTCATTATCACCATTATTACTTTTCAGCCCATTCTTGCTTTTTCCATCAGAGACAGGTTACTTTTAGAGGGTTCTTTACATATGTTCTTTATATTTGTACCTGTACTAAAATCTATTACACTACTTCCCTTGCAATCAATATTTTTTATAGAAAAATATAATTTTAAGGAATTGATAAAGTTCTTAAAAAGGAATAAATGTTATGCATAGAACAAATTTGCTTGTACCAGAAGCATGCTATCAGTTACTCTAGCAACCACCATGAGTTAATTATGTTGTAACGTTAATTAATTAATTATAAGTTAAATTATGTTATGAACAATTTCTTATGTGTGATAGATGTGCCCAGGATAAAGTAGTATACATAATATAGAACACATTTTGCATACATTTATTTCATACATGCATAAACGATCTCAGATATAAATTTATTTCTGATCCATATTACTAAACAACCTGATTTTCTTGAAAGTGGTTTTATATATAGATTCAAACAGTTGATCTCTTGTTCCTGTTCTCTTTCTATGGTTTATAGAATTAAATATTGAATGTTGCTGAACTACTTGTGAAGTTTTGATACTTGAGCAAGTTTGTAAAAATGCAAACATATTTTGAATATATATATGAAAATACGATTTAGAACAGATTCTGACATAGGGCCCAATTCAATTGCAAACCCGCAACTCAAGAGATGTAGACAGTATGTCTGTAGGTGTGTTGTGGGCTCCCGTTCGTCACTGATTCTGGAGCTATTCAATTGCTCAAGCCCACAAGTTACTGGCCCAAAGCCGACTCCGTAAACCATGCACTGGTTCGTAGCAGTTCAGAGCAGCAACATGATCAATTATGCAAGACCGTAACCTCCCATTTCGAATCAGCCAATGGAAAATGAGACTGTCATTATTACGGAAGTAAAACATGGAGGTTACATGTCAATAAATTAGGTTTGGGGGTCCAACATGCGATCAGACTCACAAACCCGCAAAATAAACAATTATGAAAATGAATGCCAATACTGTTCTAGTCCACGTGGGTGGCCTGATATGTATTAACTCATTGATACCCGAGATCGATTTAGCCCCGAACTGACGATTTGCGAGCTTGAGACTGTTGTGCAATTAATTCTAATGTCTTTCATCACTTTCCCGTTATTTAAAGTAGAGTGCTCTCTAGCACTTGTAGGATTTTCTCCATTTGCCATATACAGGTGTGAAAACATTTGCGGGCTTGGGGAATTGGAGCAATTGAGGCTGTAAGTTACGGGCTTAACCACTGCAAAGTTTTCAAGGCCGTAACTTGTAACCCATTCGGAACCCGCAAAAAGACACCAATTGAATAGCAAATTTACTTGCAACCTCACTTACGGGTTACAGTAACGTGCAAAAGCTCAAAGTATTTAAAATCAACAAAATGAGTGGTAGACACAGGATTTAAACAGAGCACTATTGACATGCTATACGGGTATTAAAACCAGTGTACCAATATAAAAAAACTGACATTTTTAACAAAAAAAAGAAGCCATTTAAACCCAAAATGTAGCCTTTTTTTCTATTTTACTGGGAAAAGAAGCTTTACATACCTGAAAACAAAATGAAAAACATAACATCTTATTGCCTTTGATTCTTAAAGGTATATAGAATTTTCCTGGGTTTCAAATGTTTTCTAATATACAGTTGCTGATTAGTAGAAAAATATGTATTATATTGAAAAGTTCAATGTACTTACATATTTATATGCTAGATACTGATATGTGGATGTGCACACCCGTAGGACACTTACAGAATGTGTACCCTGCAGGGTACAGTGTCTGACCTCTAAAGGAAATTATGGTTGCTGGGATCACAGCTGAAATTGCCCATAATGAGACAGGCAGAGAGAGAAAAAAAACAGACAGCAACTGCCAGATATTTTTCTAACTTCAAGGTAAGTGTTTAAATGCTTATTATGGTATTTTTTTCATGTAAGTTTGTTTTTCATACACTCCTAATTATCCTCAGATGCACACATAATCCAGATCACTTACATATCCCTTTAAAAAACTGCCACATATAACAGAAAAAATATAACTTTCACTACAAAGTCTACTTACAGTTTTATTTGCTCCAAACTGAAATCTTGATTTCCACACCCAGAGCTGCTTACATCATCAAAACATACTAACCAATAGGGTCACAGCAGTCAAGTATGGGTTTTAACCTATTACATACTCACCAACGGGCTGTGCAGCACAGTCTGCCTGTTGTATGAAATAACAGGCTTGGAAGTTGTCACAGCACAAACGGCTGGATTGAGGTCGAGACACAGAGAGAGACTGAGACAGAGAGAGAGAGACAGTGAGAGACACAGAGTGAGAGACAGACAGTGAGAGAGAGAGAGTCAGAGAGACAGACAGAGAGAGAGTGACAGAGAGAAAGAGACTGAGACACAGAGAGAGAGAATGTGAGAAATAGACAGTGAGAGAAAGGCAGTGAGAGAGAGACTGAGAGACAGACAGGGGGAGAGATAGAGACAGAGAGAGAGAGACTGAGAGAGAAATAATGAGAAATAGACTGATAGAGACTCTGTCCGCTGCAGGTTTGTTATCTCTGCCAAACAGAAAGAGAGAAAAAACTTCAGGAGTTGTTGATAATGGTTTTCCACCAAAGGCGGTAGAAGTGGTAACCTGGTGTGCTGCATCCATGAGGTCACTGAGAGTCAGACAAAACTGAAGGACAGAACAACAACAACAAGACACAGGTAGATTTATTTTTAAGAGAGAGATGCTGACAGAGTGTGAGATTGTCCTGACAGTGATCCAGAGAGGTATATGGACTCACATGAGCTCTGCAGCTGCTTCTGTCTGGTATAGGCCGTGGTGGTGATAGACAGGTCACAAGCTTGGTGTGTGGAGCAGGATAGTCAGAATCAATAAGACCACCAGAGTATTGACAAAGCTGAAGCTGTACACGCAGCTCCCTCTATCTATATGCACAGTGAGCCAGGAGTTTTTTTCAATAAACTTTATTCAGATTGTCAGGATTGCACCAATGTATTTGGTTCCTATCCCCATGAATGCACACAGACTGCTTCAATAAATTAAAATATGTAAAAAATTTAAAGCAAACTATCATCACAAAACTACTAGGCTTCATTATGATGTTACCTCTATCTATCTATCAATCAATCAATCAATCTATCTATCTATCAATCTATCTAGATGCAGGGTGGCTGGGGGAAGACAGATAGAGAATATAAGAGAGAGTGCAGGACAGAGAGAGAGAGAATAAGAGAGACACATAGAACAAGAAACAGAGAAAATAATAGACATAGACTGTACTAAGCATGCCAGCTCTCACTGAACTACATCTCCCAGTATGCACTGCATACAGTCCTAATTGGCTGGGACAGTAAGAGGGGCTGTCCCTGCAAGATCCAGGAGTTTTCCCTCCTGGCCATTCTGACTGGGTGATACTGCTTGTGACAGATAGGCTCAGTGGTATAGCTTAGAATACAAATCAGTCAAGACAGCATTTTGACTCTTTTTTTATTTTTTATTCTTACATGTACCCTGATCTGTAGTACTAGGCAAATCACCAGCAGAGTATATATATATGTGATAAGTCAGTGAGCAAGTCAATGTCTGCTGCATAAAGGGTTTTGTAATTTAAAGCGATAGCAGCAGATATTAAAAACAAATAGAAGATAAAACATGATTTAATTCATTTTTATATTTTTATTATTTAAATTAAACAATTAAGATAGTGCATTAATTTTGGGAGGACGGTTGCCCATTTGGCCCCTATGCACCAGCCGCCACTGACAAATACCATGATGCTTTGCTGCTAAGACAGGCTTTTACTACAATGTTGCACCTGCCTTGGCTTAGTCCTAATTGATCAAAAGGAATTATTTTATTCTAATTTAATCTTCTACTCTACTCTACTTTTCAGCTGGCAAAAAATAGAAAATATTTTGCTAACTTCAAGGTATGTTTCTTAATGTTTATTTTGGGAATTTTTCATGCCCAAAAAATGTTTTCATACACTACTCATTCTCCTCTATCAGATGCATTCATAATCCAGGAAACTTAGATACTGTATTTCTTTAAGTACTCTATAAGATTGTGAGTATAAATTGAGAATCTAGCTTGAAAGATCAAACTATTTTGAAAACATTGTAAATATTGGACTACACCTTTAATTTTATTTATTCGGTATACAAACTAAATACAATGGGCCTTATTCAATTGCAAGAAGAAGAAATTTGCTACAATTACAGAGCGATTCAATTGAAGCCTCAAGTCTGTACACCCTTCCCTCGCCCGCAAGAGGTTAGGGTCTGGAATAAAAGTGGTACGCAGTTTCAATCCAATCCCATAATTACAGAGTGCGACACAGACCTCTCAGCCAACAGAAATTGGTCTAGCCAAAGATGATTGACAGAGAGAGATGATAAAATTGTGTTCCACCCTCCCCATCGTTGTCTGTGTAAATATTCATAAAACACACATTTTTCCTCATATATATATATATATATATATATAGCAATACTTATTTTAATTTATCCTTATATTATTTTGGGGATAATTGAGAGAGGAGTGGAGAGTTGGGGAGGAGGAGAAGAGGAGAGGCGAGGAGGTGAGAGAGGAGAGAGAGGTGGCCCTGGGGAGTGGTGGAGGAAAGGAGGAGGAGGTGAGGAGTGGTGGAGGAGAGGAGGAGGAGTGGTAGAGGAGAGGAGGAGGTGAGGCGTGGGGGAGGAGAGGAGGCGAGGGAGGAGAGTGGAGGAGGTGGAGGAGGAGATTGGTGGAGTGGAGGAGGTGGAGGAGAGTGGAGGAGAGGTGGAGGAGGTGGAGGAGGAAGAGAAGAGTGGAGGAGAGGGGGTGGGTGGTGGCGAGGTGCCCATAGTGGTAGGCACTCAAAGTTTAGGGTCAGAGCCGGAGGAGCCTGATCCTAAGTAGGGTAGTAGTTCATGGGAGGGACAGGTCTCAGGGGCAGACAAGGGAGCAAAGGATCCCCATCCACAGTCGGAAGGGCAAGAGGCTGGGGGCAGGCACAGGGCACTGAACCACATGCTAGAGAACAATGTGATCCTCCTTTGTGCAATCACTGGCCGCCCCACTATCCTTGCAGGGGGAGGGAAGTAAGGCCTGGGCCTAAGGGCCCAGGCATGGAAGCAGGTAGCGGCCAAAATAACAGCAGTGAGCCCAGCGGAAAGGGATGTGAGGTATGTGAAGCACTGCTTTGATGTCGTCCGGGACAAGGTGAGGAGGATGATGGCCAAGGAGGCCAGTCAAGCTGCAGTACCAAGTGTTCAGATACAGCGAGTGGGAGAGGGCCGCCAAGGATCTTTTGAGTCAGTTGCCCACCGCTGGAGCTTCAGGCTTGGTGGACCAGCAGGATCCAGCCTCCATGTCAGGTGAATGCCACCACATGTACAGCACATACACTACACATGACCAACAAGGACACTGACATGTCAGCTCTATGGAACTAAGCAGGGATAGATGGATCAGTCATGCATCATTAAATCCATAAAGCTGACAAATCACTGTCATTCGTGGGCACAACAGTAATCATCCAATAGAGAGTCCATGTATGGGTGTGCCCACTGCAGTTTATGCAGTTAAAGACCGCTGCCGGAATCAAGATAGCGTTAGGAGCCAAGAACAATTAAGATCAAGAACCAATGAAGAAATCACATCTAGCAAATATAGCTACTGATAGTTGCAATTAAGAGAATAATCCAGGTTCAAGCCTAGATGTCAGATAGTTAGGAATGAACACAAATCAATGTATTATTCATCATACTTAACACATATACCTTTCTTTTCTCTTTTCCAGCTTCCAGGAGGTCTGGGTTCAGTGGTGAGCTAGAGGTGTGGGCGTCTGCTCCATCGGAGCAGGTTGTCGAGAATTGAGACCTGCTCAGCAGGAACGGGTGCAGGGGGAGGAAGAAAGGAGAGGAGCTGAGGGCTCTGGTTCCGAGAGGGGACGTCATCTGGGCAATGGGGTCACCAGCAGGATCATCAGCCGCACCAGTGGCACTTGACCCCACTTTCACCATCCTCCAGAGACTGATCCTGTCTCAAGGGCTTGCACCTACCTCCTCCTCCCCCCAGCCGTGCATGAGACTGGCCACCACCACCAGGCACACCACTACCCTCATGGAGGGAGGCTCCAGCCAGGCCACAGCTCTTCCCCACTGGACCACCACCACCACTGCCACCTCCTCACCCATCAACGCCCCCTCACGGACCTCCATCCCAACCACCACTACCAAGCCAGGCTGCTCAGGGAGAGATGCTGGCCGTCATTCACCAGATACTGGACTGCCTCCAGGTGATCCAGGCCAGCATCTCCTCAAATCATGCCGAAGTCATTAGCAGCCTGGCCAGGGGCAATAGGGAAGACAGGAGGCACCATCTAATGACAGAGTCGTACCTTGCCGGGCTTCTCAAGATGGGCGCGGACCAGAGCGCAATCCAGCAAGTGACTGCAGATGCCATGCTCTGCTCTCTGGTCCCCAGCCCCACCTCCTCCACCCCAGAGGCATTCCCCACACACCCGCATCCTGGCTTCTCCTCTCCACCCCCCATGCTTCCACCACCGCCACCATCACAGCCACTGCTGTTGCCGCTGCCTCCTGGGGGGATGCCTAACCCTTGTTCCTTACCACCAGGGAGATGGAGGCCAGTCACTGGGGATTGGGGCCCTGATGCAAGCAGAGGAGGATGTAGGGGCTGCTAATTTTTGTTTACTAATACCGCTATGAGGTTGAAATTGCAAAGTCTCCTAATGGCCTGTTAATGAAAGCCAGCATTAATTCATGCCCTAGTGAAGCATGTGATCCTGACCTCAATATCGGTCTGAGAGCAGATCCTTGTGTCTGAAGTAAGTAACAGTGAGTTTGGCTTTTGACCTTTGTGTCCTCTCTGTACTAATGGGTATTTTTCTCATATTGCTGATGATTGTATTGCTCATGAGTATCCCTTAAAATTTGCTAACACCTGTGGATATGATATCAATGTTGATTAACAATATCAGATGGAGAAGGTGATAGTACACCTTGACCACTGACGCTGGTCACAGCTAAGCATTTATTGTGAGATGACACATCATTATTGATGGTCATGGCCAGTGAGTTGTCCTGAGAACTAGCTAATGGTTAATAGATAGGAATCAGGTGAGTTGGTATATTTTTACAGTTACAGTGTTTAGCACTGTACTGTACATGTATGTTTTTTTGTGTTATTTTTTTATCCTCCTCCGCCTTTTTATTTTTTTGACCACCTTTTTTCAGTTTTTTGTTTTAGGAACACACTGTATGTGTGAAACTGGTTTGGATGTTCATGCATCTGTTTAATTGAGCAGATGCTCACCAAAAGCAAGTGCTGTGGGCATTACTGGTTTCATATGATTTCTGATGATCCTTTTTTTCATCAGATTTCGGTTGCAGTGGTGTAGTGACCACATGTGACCCTGGTAGGTGCTATGCATCATGATTATTCTAGACTCTGACATTACCCCCTTTTTCTCCAAAAGCCTCTTGCCCTTTCGGGATCCGTTCACAGTACACACATGATATTAATGCACAGTCTTGTACATTTCTGAGTCTGCTATGTGTATGAAATAAAGCTTTGTTATACCGTTATCATTGTGTCAGTGTGTTTTCAATGGCTGGGGTTTAGGCATAAAACTAATTAGCCCTAGTTACTATGCAATAGACGAATACATATAATAATAATAATAATTATAATACTAATGTAATAATATATAATTTTATAATATAATAATATATAAAAAGATATAATAACATAGGGTTAATGCACATGGCAGGTCCAATTTGTGATACTGTGGAGTACCAACATTCCCCTGAAGGCCTGATAACAATATGACAGGTGATAATGTCAACTTATTGATAGCAAAACACTTGGTGGGATTTCACCAAATGATAATGGCTATGCATCTTGGCACATTGCCACCATCAATGGTGTGGGACTTTTCAGGATGGGCATAGTGGAGATTATCCCTGATGGAGGTGAGTTGGCTGTTGCTCCACGTGCCTCTGCACAGCCTCCGTGTGTGTTTGTGGCCCTTCCCGATGGGTTAGTGTAGATTAGTGTGGTGTATGTTCCCCAGGCCCCTTTCTGGATCGCTACCTTGTGGTGGTGAAGGTGCTTGTGTACTTCAATGAAGCTGTGAGCTATACCATGTAGGGTCACTCTAGGTGGGCAGGTCATAGTAGAGAGGTCAGACAAATCACAGTCCACTGGAAAAGGAACTGGCAACCCGCTCCAATATCTTTGCCGTGCATACCTTGTGGATACGCACAGACAAAGACATAGCTAAGTGTGCTGCATTCCATAGGGTCACAGAGAGTCAGACACGACTGAAGGACTGAACAACAAAAAATCAATTGTTCCCTGGTACTTCACATACGTCATGTGGTGGTGTAATTTGGCCACTATTTATTTTCCAATGTAAATCTGATGAGTGAGATGTATATAAGATTATCTTTGTATTTTTCGGGTCCACATTAGAGCCTTTGTGAGTGAGAAAGGGATAATATGGCAGGCAGTTTCATGTTTTTGTATTGCAATTTAATCAGGTAATGTGTCTTTAATTGCTTTCAGCATCTTACAGCCACACTTTTCATATTGGCATATGTATGACCATTTCAACATATGAGAAAATTAGATATTTTTTAAGGCCTATTGTTCCTTGAGAATTGTTGTGCAATGAATTCTAATGCCTTCAATTGCTTTCCCCTCATATTTTAAAGTCCATTGGTGTGTTTTAACTGTCTTTTGCAGTGTTACAAACTAGTCTGTAAATACTTTGCGGGTCCTTTTTGGAAATCGTAATATTTTTGGCTACATTTGCCGTTTGCAGGTTTGAAAACAATAGCTGCCTCGGGTAATTGTACCACTTGAATAACAATTTGCGATTTTAGTGATTGTAACATTTGCGGCCTTCAAAGATCAAATGCTTAGATGGGTTGGAAGTTACGATTTTGGCAACCGCAGTTATTTTCAGACTGTAACCCGTAGATCTTTTACGGCTCGCTAAAAGATGCCAGTTAATTAGCAAATTAGTTTACGGGCTACATTATGGGCTCCAGTAACCAACAATTGCTCAATTGAATAGAAGCCAATGTGTTTAATTATATTAACTCTATTTACTGAGCCAATATAATCTTCAGTTGAAACCCACTGTTTAAATACACAGTTTGTTGGGTGGGGTGCAAAGAAAAACCTTGTCTAAGAAAAGTCTGGAGCAACACAACCTTCAGATTGTATTAGAGTGGAATACTGAGCAAAGGTCCAACTTACACAAGCAGCTTTGCATTTTGTTCATATTTTTATGTCAACTCGCTTTAGTGCTTCTCCTCTGAAATCATCAAAAGTGTCAACATCTTCAATGTTTCACTGTCACTACAAGTGCTGATATAGCGACATATACTCAGCAAAAATATCTGAAAATGCTGCCTCATCAAATTATATATATAGAACACATGCAGAATCCTATTGTCAGTTGTAACTGCAATAATAAAACATAAAAGATCTATATGTCCCCTAAAGGTATATGGAACTGTAATATGCTGAACATGTATATTGCCATCATGTGATATCCAGAAGTGTCCTAGAAACCTGATTTTTGTAGTTGGTGGAAATGTTGAATGACACTTGTTAAGTAAGCATATTGTTGAAGTTCAAATATACAGGCCTAGTACATTTATATACAAAAATACAAGAGTCTTCCACTGCAGATGTTTATCAAAAGGTTTATTCATTTAAATTTAATGGAAATGACTTCAAATTAACACAAAAAGAAAGAATATTTGATAAATTTACAATCCTAATGAATTCTGAAAACAGTGTGACCAGTATCCCTCGTATCAGTGCCCTGTTTAAACTAATTATTTTTATGGAGGAAGGCACAGTAGGCTTTTTATTCTGTTCCACATTTTTATTGTCACAGCTAGCACAAAGAAAATAACAAATAGTAAATATATTCAGCTTCCTTGCAGCCAAATGGCAGCACACAGTCCACACTCAGTTGAACTCCAGTATTATCCTCTTCAGGGGGTTTACTTTCCTGTAGTCTCAGGTCTCTATCAACAGCAGCTCCCCTCCTGGGTATTCACCTTCTGGGGTCTCATCATAAATTGCAGTCTTTTTAGATTCTCACACTTTGAGTCTCCCCTTGCCAGCAATCTCCAGCTCAGACCATCCTTCACTTTGATCTGTGTCCTTTGGGCACTTCTTTGCCTGCACGCTCTGTCTCAGGAGTGGTGGGTTGTTTCACATGTAAAGAACAGATTGTTGTAGAGGGAGACAAGGAGAGGGTCATCAAGTATTACCAGCACTCCAAAGCTGCTTCCTCTGCTGCCATCTCCATAAGCATGTCCTTCAAAAATTTCTTAGGGTCCTCGCACAGAATCCCTTTTTGTGCATCATTACAGAAGCATCATCTAGCTCCTCTCTGACAATCTGACTACTGGCCAGGCTGAGAGATCATAGATCACAGCTTGACTCTCTCAGTGGGCATCTGCTCCGTCTCTGCTACACTGTTTTCTGAAACTCAAATTTGCCCCATTTGGGCTTGTAAAGATGAGATTTGGTGTTTGGTCCACTGTAAAAAAAAAAAGAATATTTGAAGTCTCTGTTAATAATGGACAATGCTTCTGCTCAACCTCCAGGCTTGGAGGACAACTTGCTGGAGGACTTTAATTTTCCAACTGTGAAGTTCTTGCCCCCTAACACAGCTCCTCTGATCCTGCCCATGGACCAGCAGGTCATATCAAACTTTAAGAAGCTGTATACCAAGGCTCTCTTCCAGGGGTGCTTTGAGGTGACCTCAGATATCTCGGATACTGAGTTGACACTGAGAGAGTTCTGGAAGGACCATTTCAATATACTCCACAGATATGGCCTGGCGTGCAGTCTCTTACAAGACCATAAACTATGGCTGGAGGAAATTGTGTCCAGAAGTTGTAACTCTGAGGAACTTTCATTTCGGGGTTATATTGATTTCGGGAATCAATGAGTTAAAACATATCAGGCCACCCTTTTGGACTAGATCAGTATAGGCATTCATTTTTATAAGGGTTTGCGAGTCCCATCGCATATCGGACCCCCGGACCTAATTGATTGACATGTAACCTCCATGTTTTACTGCTGTAATGATGACTCATTTTCTATTGGCTGTTTCAAAATGGGAGGTTATGGTCTGGCTTAATTGATTATATTCCCACCCTGAACTGCTACGGACAACTGCATAGTTTATGTAGTCGACTATTTGCCTGTAACTTGTGGGCTCCTTCAATTGAATAGCACTGGAATCTGAGACAAACGTGAGCCTGCAGCACGCCGCAGACATACAGTACGCCCTGTATCCAGCGAGATGCAGGCTTGCAATTGAATCGTGCCCAAAGTCTATATATGTGTCAGGAATAAATATTTTTTATGTGTGGTGAACATATCCTCTGTTAGCTGTGTACCTGTCATTTTTCGATAAGATAACAAAAGTTATATTTTAATAATAATTTCCCAGGTTCGAGTGCTCCCATTGTAAAAATGGTTAATCTTTTCTTGTATATGTGTGTGCTAAATTAAATTCCCTGTGAGGCTCCTGTATTACCGAATACATAGAACCAAAAGTATATAGTGGACCAGACAATTTTTCTTTTCTTTTTTGATATGATAATGATGTCAAAATATTATTCTGCTAGCCTTTTTTCCCATTTTTCTATAAACCTGACCACTTCTGACCGATGAAATCATTTTGCATTAGCATCTCATTCCTCAGGTTCCTCATCCCAAGCATAACCACAATGTTACATAGTTACATAGTTACATAGTAATTGAGATAAAAAAAAAGACTTTTAGTCCATCAAGTTCAATTTTTTTAGTTCTCTTCTGATCTGCAATATGCGGATTAATAGTTAATTGTTAATTGATCCAGAGGAAGGCAAACAGAGAAAATCCCAGTGAAACTTTGCCAATTGTCTCAAAAGGGGAACAAATATATAACATTCCTTCCGGTCCCCAGATATTGGTGATATGACTCCTGCCTGGATCAATACTGCCTCTCTTATTATCCAGGATAACCCTGAATGCTCTTTTTATTTAACAATATATCCAATCCCTTTTTAAAGTTATCTATTGAATCCGCTGTCACCACCTCCTTTAGTGGATAATTCCACAGATTAACCACCCTTACTGTGAAGAACCCTTTTCTTTCTTTAAGGTGACATCTTTATACTTCTAATCTCAAAGGATGTCCTCTTGTCATTTAAAAACCTCTCGTCACAAAAAGCTCATTTGACGAAGCTTTGTACTGACCATGGATATATTTATATAAGGTAATCATATCCCCTCTTAGATGCTTTTTTTCTAGAGAAAATAAGTTTAATTTGGTTAGTCAGCTTTCTTCATAACTTAGGTCCTCCATTCCCCTTATTAGGTTTGTTGCCCTTCTCTGTCCTTTTTATGTAGCGATGCCCAAAATTGTACTCCTATTCCAAATGAGGGCGAACTAGGGATTTGTATAGTGGCAGAATTATATTTGCTTCCCTTGCTGCTATAACCTTCTTAATATATGCAAATGTTTTACTTTCCTTTGCAGATGCTGCTTGGCATTGAGCACTGTTACCTAGGTGGTTGTCCACAAGTACTCCCAAATCCCTTTCAATATCTGATATACCTAGATTTACTCCATTAAGAATATACATTGCATGGCTTTTTTTCCTTCCCAGATGCATAACTTTACATGTATTCATATTAAAACTCATGTGCCATTTAGTCGCCCATTTCTCTAATTTATGCAAATCCCTTTGGAGGGAAAGTACATCATTATGTGATTTAATTACCTTGCACATCTTTGTGTCATCAGCAAAATTGGAGACAATACTTTCCAATCCTACTTCTAAGTAATTAATAAATATGTTAAAAAGGAGAGGACCTAATAGTGAGCCCTGAGGAACCCCACTTACCACATTAGTCCAATCCGACTATGTTCCATTTACAACAACCCTTGGCTTCCTGTCTTTTAGCCAGTTCTCAATCCATGAGCAGATATTTACTGCAGTTCCCGTATCCCTTAGTTTGCTCAATAGTCTCCCATGTGGCACTGTATCAAAAGCCTTTGCAAAATCCAAAAAGACTACATCCACTGAGTTGCCTTCATCCAAGTTCCTACTAACCTCTTCATAGAAACTAATTAGGTTTGTTTGACATGACCTATCCCTCATAAATCTGTATTGATTCCTACTTATAATCTTGTTTAAATAGACATATTCTTGTATATTATCCCTTATTAACCCTTCTAAAAGTTTTCCCCTCAGAAGTGAGACTTACAGGTCTATCATTTCCTGGATTTGTTCTTGCTCTCTTCTTAAATATAGGTATCACCTCTGCTTTTCTCCAGTCATCTTATAGAGATCCTGTGTTGAGTGAATTTTGAAAAATTAGATATAATGGTTTGGCTATTACAGAGCCGAGTTCCCTTAGTACCCTTGGATGTATTCCATCAGGACCTGGGGCTTTATTAACATTTACTTTTTCCAACCTCTTTTGGATTTCTTTCTGCATTAACCAATTATTTGGTAAAGGTAGTGTAGCCCCATTATGTTGCGGTGTCCCAACCCCTGGATCCTCTCTTGTGTATACAGAAGAAAATAACCTTTTTAGCTCATTGCCTTTTCCTGGTCACTAATTATCAGACAGCCTGTGTCACATTGTAATGTTCCTATAGCTTCCTTCCTGGCCTTCTTCCCATTAATATATTTAAAAAATAATTTAGATTTAGTCTTACTCTCCTTTGCAATTTTTTTTTCATTTTTTATTCTAGCCAGTCTAATAGCCCTTTTGCAAGCCTCAATGTCTTCCTTGTACTCACGTAAAGTAGTCAATGTCCCCTTTTTTTGGTTTAATTTAATGTAATTATTACTTTACAAGAACTCTTGTTAGCAACACTTGTCACAAGTGGAGAAATCATTATCATCATGTCCACAGACATAATCATTTTGCTCTTGTATGATTAATACTCAGTCCATCAAAATACAATCACATATTATAATTGTCAAACTGCGAGTTGTCGTCATGCTTCAGGCATTGAAGCCTTCCGAGCTCACAGGACATAGGCAATGAGCGCCGAAGGTGCTCATTGCCCTGCGAGCCTTGCAAAGCGAGGCGAGCAGTTGAGGCGCTGAAGCGCGCAGGACTTAGGCTAAAATGAGTGCCGAACTCCTGCGAGCCTCGTGAAACGAGGCAAGCAGTTGAGGCATTGAAGCACGCGGAACTTAGGCTGCAAGCAGTTGAGGAACGCAGGACATAGAAAAAAAAATTAGATCTCAGAATCTCTGGGACAAAAAATCCCACCTCGGAAAAATATAATTTTAACGGCCGAACCGTGGACATCGAAAAACGGTTTTGGCTCGAGCACGCAGCCTATATATTCTGCACACTTGGCACATTGCTGACACTTTCTCCTCTGGTGATGAGCAGTTTGACTGTACATTTTCTGCTGTTGGAAAATCCAATGAGATTGTTAGCTCTTCAGGATATTGATTGTTGGATATTAATTACAAATAGGTAAAGTATATGAATTTATTAATAAATTAATTATTAGTAAACATATTTTTTATTATTATTAAAATGAATTTTTATTAAAAAAAAGTATGCAAAATCTTTTACACTGCTCTAACTTTATGAAGACATAAATGCTTTGCTCTTTCTAATATATTTATTAATTGATTAATTATTAACATTAATTTATGAATTAGTAATATATATATATATATATATATATATATATTTAAATGTATATTTTACAATGCACTAAAAAAATGTATATTCTACACTGCAGTGCATATCTGTATTACTGCTCTTTAACGTACATTAATGTATTCATTATTAATAATTACAAAAAAAATAAAATAAATATATATATATATTTTACACTGTACAAAAAAATATGTAGATTTTACACTACATTTAAATATCTGTATTACTGCTCATTGCCTGACAGGGATAGGACCCTCAAAGCAGTTAAATATTTAAATCAGTTTCTTAGAATCTGACACCTGCTACATTGAATCTTTTATACTGCATTTATTTAGGAATATATTGATGCTTAGGGCTTTATGTTTTGCATGTATGCCAATTAACCATGTTACTTTAAATGATTGATTTATTTATTGAATACAAACATTAAAAAGGCTTTTCATGTCATTTTACAGCTGCCTGACTACAGAGTGTGAGCTCTGCAGCATTTCATCTGCAATAACATCATATCACACATAACAGGTATATTAATTAGGCCCTTCTTTAGGAAAACAGGATTACGTATTTTTGTTTTGCATTGTTGACAGTTATTGATTAATTAATTAATGTATATAAATGTATTAATTAATTCATAATTTAAAAAAGAAAAAAAAAATGACCTTATTTATGAATACATAGATGCTTAGCGATTTACATTTCAATGTATGCCAATTAAACTATATAACTTCATTGATTAATTAATTAATTAATTGAATCAAAGCATTACAAATCCTTTTCAGGACAATCTATGGTTTGCTTATAGCTCTTTGTGTTTGGATATAAAATTTACATTTCAATGATGCCCTTACTTATTTGACACTGACCTTATTTATCAATATATATATACTTAGCTCTTAAGGTTTTCATGTATGCCAATTAAAAATAAGACATTGATTGATTGAATAATTAATTAATTAATTAATTAATTTAATTCAAAATTTACAAATGCATTTCAGATACTTTTACTGTTTCAATACTGCTCTTTAGGTTTTGCATTGATGACAGTTAAACACAATATGTACAATAAATAAACACATTATATCTTACAAATTGGAAGAAATAAAAGGCCAAAACTATAAGACCATCAGAAAGTGGAAAATAAATTCTTCCATTAAGACTTCAGGTAAGTAACAAATAAATCTTACTATTGTTATGATTGCCATTGTTTCATATAAAATAAAAAAATAAAAAAATAAAACATCTGTATTTACAATCACAGATTACAATGGCGGACAACGCAGAAGACAAGAAAGAACTCAAAAGAAGAATGGCAAGGGAACGCAAGCAAAGATGGAGAGATGCACAGTCCCATGAGACTTCCCAAAGAGAAGAAGACCGACAGAGACTTGCCAATAAAAGAAAAATGACTCAAAAAGGACAAACTGAGTGTGATGGAGCTACAAAGAAAAGAAAAAGTAAAAAACATAATGTCTGTGACACATTGCCTAATGACCAAATATTGGCTAATGACACCAATGTTGATATACATGACACCAATATTGATATACAAAGTAGTAGTGATATCTGTGTTGAGGAAGCACTACCAGTAGAGAGTCATTATTGTGGACTACTCAATGTGGTTTGTCAGTGTTGGTGCGCTTATCATTTTCTTAAGGAAAGACCAACTGATGGAGAGTTTATTAGTTGCTGTCAGAAAGGAAAGTTAAGACTTCCAGAAAGACACACATTTCCAGAATATTTACAAAGTATAATGAGTGATCCAACATTTCCAAATTCTAGCAATCTAAAAAAAACATCAGGTCTTATAACAGTGCAATTTAATTTGCTTCAGTGGGTGCTACATTAGCAGAAAATGTGCCAGGACATGGCCTGTACTGTTTTAGAGTACAAGGACAAATTTACCACCGGACTTCACAGTTACACCCACAAGCAGGAGAGCAAAGGAAATTTGCACAGTTATATGTCCTAGATAAAATGGAAGGTGTTGAACCATGGATGGTGCTTCCTGAAAATAAACAATGTTTACGCATAGTCTTTGAACAGCTGGATAAAATTATAACAACCCATACAGTCAAGCATACAAAAAAATAGCAGAGGTTGAAAAAGAACAACTGGAACATGCTCAAATACATCAATTGCCAATGCCAAGAGTAAATATGGTTCTGAAAAGAGTTTGCAATACTGATCAAAGACGTTATAATTTATCAACAGTAAATGAGTGAACCACCATTTCAGTGATATATTAAAATATATCCACGCAATAAAGAGCAACCTTTTATAAACATAAATATAATGTTGTCATTTAGATCCAATGACATATCCCATGTTCTTTCCAAATGGTGAGCCAGGATGGGAACCAAAATTACAATGGCAAAGTTATCCCAATAGTAAAGTTTGTGTTAGAAACAATATTTCTATGCTGGAATATAAAGTGGCAAAAAGTGCAATTTGGGATCATTTTAATCCTATTTTATGTGGTGGAAAACTCACACAACAATGGATTATTGATTCATATCTACAAATCGAAGCAAATAATCTAAACTTTGTCAAATTTCAACAAAACAAGCTTCGAGTAGAACAATATTGTGGATTGATGGATTATGTAGCTGAATTGGCTGCAAACAGAGGCATTCCAGCTGGAAGAGCAATCATTTTGCCATCCTCTTTGCAAGGATCTCCTCGCAATATGCGAGAAAGATACAATGATGCCATGGCTTTTGTGACTAAATTTGGAAAACCAGATTTATTCATTACATTCACATGTAATCCACAATGGCCAGAGAGCAAGGAAAATTTGAATCTTGGCCAAAATACTTCAGATCAAGCAGATTTAGTGGCTAGTGTATTCAAAATAAAACTAAATTCATTAATACATGATATAACTAAAGCACAGTTATTTGGGAAATGTTGTTTATACCATTGAGTTTAACAAAAGAGGCCTGCCACATGCACATATACTCTTAATCCTACAATAAAAATATACATTGAATACTGCAGAGAGAGTGAATTCCGTGCTTAGTGCAGAACTGCCACATCCAGAAAAATATTCCAAACTTTATGACATTGTTACACATAGAATGATTTGTGGTCCATGTGGAGGTATAAATACAAATTCACCATGTATGTAAAATAAAAAATTCACAAAAGAGTTTCTAAATTTCAATTTTTTTTAATTTTTTTTCATTAATTTTTTATTATCTTTTTTTTTTATACATAACAAAATAAACATTACAATACATAAAATATAATTCATACATATTGTACATATGCTAAGCAGATAAAAATAAGCTTACAGAATGAAATTCTTAATATCATTATGTACAATATTACATCCATACTTTATTAAGGCAAGAAACAAGAAACAGAGACACAAAGAAAGAGAAGGAAAAACCCAATCTCTAAACTATCTTGTTATAGAATTAAGGTATTTATCCAATTTGGTCTAGTTAATGGTGGGTCGAAGCTTTAAGGGAAATGGTCTATTGTAGTTAACTATTAAATCCCTATTGAGGCAAATTACATTGATTAACTCTCTTATTGTAGGAACGACCGGAGAATTCCAGTATTTCACTATAAGTCATTTAGCCCCCAGTAGGATATGAGATATCAAATATCTATCTATCTGTAGACGGCAAAAACTCCAAATCCATATGAAAGATAACCAATTGTGGGGTACAGGGGATATGTTTATCAATCACTCTGGACAACAGTTGGCATATTTCTACGCAATTACAAATGCAAACGTATGCTAATTGGGATGGATACCCTTTGTATAAAAGAAGAGAAGGACAAAATGCTATTATTCATGGCCAAAATGTTCATAATAGATATGTAGTTCCATACAATCCACATTTCCTGATGAAGTACAATGCACACATAAATGGGGAAGCTTGCACTTCTATCAAATCCATCAAATATGTGTATAAATATATATATACAAAGGATATGATGCAGCAACTGTTGTTGTGCAAGGTGCAGACAGTGAACAAAACAATCTAATTTTACATGATAAACTTTCATGTTATTTAGATGCTCGCTATGTCAGTGCTCCAGAAGCAATGTGGCGTCTTCGCAAATTTCAGATGCATGATTGGTCACATGGTGTGTATTGGTTTAACAAAAAGGTTAAGAGTGTCAGAGACTCACATTGTGTGGCAAACTGCATTCCCAGCCTTACAATTTTCTTGCTGTCATTTTTGACGGGCAAGTCGCTAGTACTTTATAATGATCAAGTGTATAAAAGGGTCACTAGTGATTGCACTATAATTCGCTTCAAGTGAAAACTTACTGCTGTGTTGAAAGGAAATGGAACAGGCTGTCTGTGCAGACATATCCAACTCTCCATGACGCTATGAACCACAGCATGGCATGCACGTCCATTATTGTCAATTAATCAATCCATATTCATTGCTTCAATTATCAAATCTATCCATCTCTGCATCTGTCAACCACTTCTTTGAGTGCCTTCAATCTTTCCCGGCATAAATGTCTTCTCTAGGGAAACCTGCCTTCTCTACGTCCCCATCTATTTGCCAGGAACTGACATTGTTGTTTGCCATGATCTTCATATTTTAAAGTTGAGCAGCAGCCCAGCTCCTACAATCTGTTCATTCACCCTCACCAATAGGCACCTTAGTTGCTCCTTGTTTTTAGCCATCAGAGTAGTATCCCATGCATATCTGAGGTTGTAGATATTTCTCCCAGCAATAACAATTCCAGCTTTGGATTCTCCCAGTCCGACCTTATGCATGATGTATTCCGCTTATAAGTTGAATAAATGAGGTGACAACATACAACCTTATTGCACTCCATTCCTGATCTTGAACCACTCGGTTGTTCCATATTCGGTTCTGACTGTGGCTTATTGGTCCTTATACAGATTCTTCTGGAGGCGGATGAGATGCACTGGTACCCCCTGTCATGCTCAGGGTCTGACTGGACTGTTTTGGACCCTGGCATTGGCCTGAGCTGTCAAGAAAATACACTGTTTAATTGTTATAGTTATGTATTTTGTATTACTTTGGTAAAAATGACATATAAATTGTATGTATTGGGATTATGTTACAGTATTGTTATCTGGTGATGGCTCACTCAGACCCAAATAAATAAACAAACACAGGGGGTGTTGAGCAGATAAAAAGTCTGAGTGTTGGGGAAGAGGGTGTTGACCCAGGACTACACCAGATTGTTTCATGCCTGGATGGGCCACATTTCATGGACTGGAAAAAAGGGTACTCCAGGGAGTGGTTTCTCCCCTGTACCCACTGCATTGATTCCCCTGCAGCTGTCAAATGAAAGCATTTCCATTCCTCCAAAACTGGAAAGGAGGAAGAATTCACCCTGGACAAGAGGAGGTGGGGTGCCCAGAGAGCCACTGAGTTTATCACTTGGATGGATTTTCTCTAGGGGTTGGAGACGTGGAGTAACATGGAAAGGCAGCATTACAATCCCAAGATTAAGCCCCAGAAAAGGGATTTAGAACAATGTATGCTTCCTGCTCTCTCTAGACTTGCTACTAACAGCTGGGAATGGGTTCTTGGACCCTGTAGATTTTTGGGAATGTTTCAAAGCTTAAACCTCAAAGAAGGACAATTGGCGGCAGTAGAGCTGGAAAGCTATCCGGCAGGATGTCTTCCCAGCCTCCACTAGAAAGAAGGGGGGGGGGGAGATGTCATGCCCAGGGCATGACTTGACTGTTTTGGGCCAGGGTCTGGGCCTGAGCTGTCAAGAAGTTACCCTGATTAATTATTATAGTTATGTATTTTGTATTACTTTTGTTTAAAATGTATGTATTGCGATTATGTTACAGTATTGTTATCTGGTGATGTCTCACCCAGGCCCACCTAAATAAACAAACACAAGGGATCTTGAGTAGATAAAAAGTCTGAGTGTTTATAGCAAATGGTGATAGTTAATACAATCCCCATGATAAGCTCATCAGATAACAGGGTTTCCCAGTAAGCAGATGCAGCCTATTATGTTAATTGGTCCCTTTTCTATGTACCTAAAGATGAGGCAGCGTCTGTGAGAGAAAATTGTGTAAAATGTGAAAATAAAAAAAAGTATGACAGTTGTGTCTGTACTTAAATAAACAAAGTGTAAGTGTCAGTCTGTGAATTAATCCTAATTCTAAAGGATTATATGGTGTTCCTGTAGAAGCAATCTCCTGGGCGTGGTTCCTGTGTTTGGTCCATCTTCTACTATCAGAGGTGCACAAGGACTGCATGATTGTGCTGGATAGGTTTGAACCAGGTTCTTAAGTAGCAGAAGTAGCAGATCGTGACACCCCCTATCTCTTTAAGAACTTGTCACATATATGAAGGGGTAAAAAAAAATCTGGAACTCCCTTGCTTTTTCCCTTGCATGTGAAATGAAAGCAATTGGGACTTTGGGATTGCTATATAGACTGACCTTTTCCAGTCTACTAGCCTTTGTTGAGTTTAAAAGTTTTGTGGAAATTATGCAAGAAACACTTTTACAACAGCATCTTATCAGATTTTGAACAGTTTGCCATTCAAGATGTCTGCCTCCAGCTCATTGGACAAACTATTAAGGTTATCAATGCTATTAAGTTCTTGCCTTTATAGAGGTGTATTCCTGCCTTTATCTTATTTGTTTCTCTTAAGTACCTACCATTTTTATCTTTTATCATGATATATATATATATATATATATATATATATATATATATATATTGCGACAACGCGAAGCAAAGAGTCTTTGTGGACCAGGGCAGATCTGTATGTCCAGTCTGGAGAAGAACGTGTTAATTTAGATGCATCTCCATCAGTGGTTGCACTTGAAATACGACAGGAAGAGATTTAAGAGACCTAAAGTCAGAATGAGGGCGTAGTTATTCTTGGTTGTGAACCTGGAGCTGCTGAGAGAAAGACTGAAAGTGATTTGAAACTACTGGAAGGAGGGACTGCTGAGAGAAAGATATTGCTACAGAAATAGCTGCACCTGCATATGTGTAAAACTGGAGGTTGCATCTGGACAAAAGTAAAGCTGTGAGAAACACAAAACACCGAAGAAACCTCCAACAGATAAGGTACTATTTAAAGAGACTTTATTATTTTATCCCAGGGAGAAGTCTGTTTGTGAATAAATAGCTGCACGTTAAAAAAGTGTGTTAAGGGTCCCTGGTGTTGGACATTTGGTGGGCCATTGCCCCACCTGTCTGCTTGTAAGAAATAACACTAACAGTAGCATCTTAAAAAACACTGCAAAAATAAGTATTTTTGAAAGTGGACTGCGTACAGAGATCTGGTTTCTTTTATGTGAGAGCCAAGAAGACTCAATAGCGAGTCAGGGTGTTCCTGTGGTTAAGTTAGCTTGCTTACTTAGATATCTATTTCATTTTGCTTAATTAAGCCATTTACATTATTTCTGGGGTTATTTTGGGATCTTTTAGTTAAAAAGAGTTTTACTGTATACACCACTTAAGAAACTGTTGCCCAAGTAATTTAAAGCATTAATGTCAGGATTCAGTGGCTTTGAAAAGGCCAAGAAGACCAGTCCTACCAACATTTCTTCAATCCCTTCACAGGATAGGAGATGAACCCTCATCAACATGGTTGCAGTGACCAGTCATTTGCTTAGGATTACCATACGCAACAGGATTTCCTGTACTGTTGATTTAGATCACACATCTGGTAGACCCCTGGTTCGTTTGGATGGTGACTTGCTCAACTGTAACGTGGTGGTTGGCCCTTACACACCTTCTCAGCCGACGTACACCGCTGACATCATTGGCATTTGTCCAGTCACGGTACATTTTAACCACAGCAGCACGCAAACTGCACTGTTTCAGAAAAACTGCCATCCATGTCCCAAAAGACAATGACCATCCCCTTTTAAAAATCGGATAAATTGCATGTTTTACCCATGACAGCGATGGTTGATATGTTTGTAGAATGCCTACATTTCACCTTATATACCCACCAAGCCATCTCACGGATCGTCAGAGTTGCTGACGTCAAAAGTGGTCAGTGGTCATAATAATGTGAGTCCATTCTGAATATACATAATTATTGTGGGTACACTATATTATCTATCAACATTATTTAGGGGTTTTCAGATTATTGGATGAGAAGAGCAACAAAACTAATAAGGGGAATGGAGGTGCTAAGTAATGAAAAAAGACTAACCAAATTAAACTTATTTTCTCTAGCAAAAAGGTATCTAGAAGGACATATGATTAACTTATAAATACACACAGGGTTAATATACTGTAAGGCTTTGTCAAGTGAATTTTTGTGGCAAGAGGTTTTTAAATTGATCATAAAACATCCCGTGAGATTAGAAGAAAAATAATTCCACCTTAAAGAAAGAAAATGATTCTTCACAGTAAGGGTGTGACAGAGTATTCAACAGTTAATGTTCAAAAGGGACTGGATATATTTCTGAATATAAAGGGTGCTCGGGGTTAACCTGGATATCTAGATATGAAGTAGTATTGATCCAGGGAGGAATCTGATCACCAGTATCTGCAGACAGGAAGGAATTATATTTTTTCCCCTTATGAGACAATTGACAATGTTAAACTGTGTTATAGTTATGCTATATTCATTAGTTGTTGTCACAGTTTGCCTTTGGGAAGCATGGATTTACTCTGCCCACTTGACGATTACTAATTAATGTACTATTTATATACAGTACTACTATACTACTGTACGGTGGAGGGTTTAAGCATTTGTGGGCACATTTGCATGTCCCTGCTCAGCTTCCCAGAATGCAGTGTCATACCTGTATTTCTCAGAGTTGTTTAACTTGTTTAGACATTCAAATGTGAACACAAATGTACTATACATACTGTGTTTTCTGGATGTATAATTTGATCTTTTATCAGCGTTTTTGGAGTTGTTTACCTTGGAGCATCCTAGACAAACCAAGTAAACATGACCACCATTAAGCTATTGTGTTTTTTTTCTATATGAGGCATTCCCTAACCTAACATGTCCTCCCATGGCTACAAATAAAATAAAAATGAGTAACAGAGATAGCCTATTTATTATGCCAGGAGCATCTACGTTTTTTATATTCTTTTGGTTTAACTCTGTGACCTGAAATGTCTTAGAAATGATTATTGTATTAACAACATTATTCCTTTGTAATTATTTCATCATATTGTTATTATATCCAAAGACATAACTTTAAGACTAAGAATGTTTTAGAACAGTTGATTTTATATAAATGCTATACTTTTGTTATCATTAAATCTTACTAAATATTACAACATCTCATGACATACCACAGTGTATTTTTAATTTATTTGATACTCCTTTCTCTCAAGATAGCTGTTCATGGACTAGTCACAGGATGAACAGTCTTTACTAGTGTTGACACATCACTTTAGGGACATACAATTACACCTTTTACCCTACATGATATGTCCAGCAATACCAGTCTTTAATTTCCTAACTTTCCTCACATTTCTGCTCAGGTGCTTACATACATACAGGTTTCCACCAATGTACAATCTTATATGTGGAGCATCAACAATCTTCATATGTTTTAGGTCATTTGGCGTAGAATAAATCATAATAATAGGAAAGGTTTCAATTGTTTTTTTCTTTTTGCCTTCTTCTGGATCAATTAACAACTAATGCACATATTGAAGATTGGAGATCTAAAAAGGTGGAACTTGATGGACTTAAGTCTATGTAACTATGTAACTATAATGGATTTGCTTACATGCAACCTTCCAGAAGCAAATAAACAATTTTAGAAGCAGATTGTTCAATTGTGCTTTATTGTAGACTTCATTTTTATAACAAGAAACATCTGGATGCTCTGGATAGCTTTACTTAAAACACATTTTACAGCATTAGCTTTGTTAACACCATGCATTATATTCATCCCAGATACTTATTGATCACACATGAGATAAGTAAGATGTCATCTATGAAGCTATTATCATAGTGCCTACTTAGGAAGTTATCTCATAGGAGATAAATAGGAAGTTTTGATTGATATACCACTCTGAATCCCATTTAATCACATGAAAAGAAATTTTTACAGTATTTACATATATACATGTACATACACATAAATAACAATCACTATTATTTTCCCAGGTAGTAAAAAGGAATGGGAGTCTGTATAATAGATGAAAAACTATGGGCCCTATGCTTTTGGGCAATTTGTAAAAATTATACACATTTAAAATTGCCACATATTCTATTAGCTACTCGCAAGTTCCTCACCGACAATCACTACAGGCCAGCCAAACCAATAAAATCGGCCTTAGAACTCCATTGGTTTTAGCACAGCTTGAACATTACGAGCACCAAATAATTAAATATATTTTATTAGACCCGTAGCTCTAGCTCGCAAATAAAGTCTGACTGACAATTGAAAAAAGTATTACGTTCCTGTCAAAAATATTACAAGTACTAAATAGGACTGCAATTTAAAAGCATGGGAAGGCAATTGTCTCAAACCAACTAATATGCAATGAAAAAATATTATTTTTAAAATATATTTCTGAGTAATATAGATCCCAGGACTCTTGTGGTTAATACATATCATGAAACCCACATGGACTAAAACAGATGCTCTAATGCATTTTATAAATTGCTAGATTGCTTGGTTGCAAGCATGGTAGGAAAATATTACTTATTAGCACTAATGAATTTGTAGCCTCTGATTGCAGATTACGTCTAACTTCCATGTTTTACTGACATCATGACGACGGTCTCATTTACTATTGGCTGTGTATAAGAAGTAAATTACGGCTTGCTTAAATATTGTCAGCTCATATGGTCACATTCGCTTGAAATCCAATTTTAAAAGCCAGGGTTTACGAGTTCAGCTTTGAGGTTGGAATTTGTGAGCTGGAGTCAATAGAATACATCTAAACATTTTTTTTAAAAAGACACCCACAGCCAAAATTATGAGTTTGAGGTATATGCGAGCAGCTAATAGAATAGTGCCCTATGTTTGTAGAAGAGGATACAAAGTGAGAGTAATGCAAAATTAACGGTTAAATGGATATCTGAGAACAACAGGATTGCAATGTTTCTTGACATTAAGTTCCCTTCAAGTGTTTACAAAAGAACCTGGCATTAAATGAATCTCACAGTGATAAGTTTTTCCATGGTGTACTTATTCAATGTTTTCTCTTTTCTTTTATAGGTGTAAAGAATACCTGAAAACCAATCAAATAAAAAGAAACCTATCACACAACACTGATAAAAATGTAAATTAGGAAACAAGTAATTGCAGGTGTTGATTTCCCTAAAAAATGTAAATTAGATACTGCTGCTGAAATCTTGAAGAAATCCCCTGGTGCACAGTAAAACAGCTTAGCTCTGCTTTACATTGAATCTAGAAAGAGTACAGTCAGATGTGCAACATGAGAACTTAAAACTCAACATACTCAAGCCAAGATAAATTACATTTCTTTAGAGAAGGTGTAATGTAGAAGAGGCATTACTTTATTTGGTTAGATTGTGCAATTTTATACTCAATTTCTGATAAAAAATAAAAATATATAAAACAGTGTTTAAGGATAAATAAAAAAATCCTGGTGAAGGTTTCTGTAACCACAAACACTATAAGAAGAAGCTCAGTTTTGGACTACTAACAGTTCTGCCTAATTATTAAACCAGCAGCAAACTATTCTATTTCTTCTTATATGTATTCATCTACTCCTCTGATATTTATAATGTTTGCCCCTATGCGGAACAGTTGTATTTCTGCTTCATATCAGTGCTGGACATGCAGGAAACCCCTTTCCTGGTAGCATGGAAAGTATACTTTGTAAAGCACTGCAAGATTACTAAAGCTACAAATTAAAATATCACAGACTGAGTTCATCCATACTGTAATATAGTCTAATAAGTTAAATAAATTTTTGTGACATAAATTTACCTGCTATAGTATGAATTTTTTTATACTTTTTAACAGTAACCACCAGTCACCTTTGTGGCTCACATTAACTCACCATCACATTCATTTCTATAAATGACATCTTTTGACATAACCATGCACACTATTTCCTATAGAATATAAGTTGTCACAAATGGAGCGCTTGAATCCATATGTATATGTGTGAACAAACATGTATTGATATATTCATTTCACATCTCTGTATAGAAACCATTGCATATTTATAGAGCTATATAAATGGCCAAACCTTTTTATTGGAAACATGGCCTGATGTTACCTTTTTTTCCAGAACACTTGCAAATGTTTTACTCTGTTTTATATATTAAATTTATCAATTTTAAATCACATTTGTTATCTCTTCTACAAAGACAAAGCAGTAACTCAAAGTAAATATTATGACTTTTTTTAATTTGAATAATTTAGTATATTTTTTACAATATATACACATATATTAACTTAGCAGACTCGTGTGTGCTATTGTCTTAAAATGTGGAATGAATAAAAAATTGGATATTTATTTTAGTTTTGGTAGTTTGCAACTTCCTTCCTGCATGCGAATATAAAATTAAATGAGCCATTATGTGCTCTACAGTTTTACCTATTAAAGTTTTTCATACAGTATTAGTCCATGCTATACAAAAAACACAAATCATAAAAAAGACATTGAGGCCCATGTATTAAGGCAATTATGTGGCCATTTTCATCTTACAACTCATCAACTATGCAAGGTAATATAATTACATTTTTTGCATATGCGTTGTCCATGTGTGAGACAGAGAAGAATTACATGATACACGATTGACAAGCTTCACTATATGCAAATGTTTGTGTAAAACATCAATTTAGTTATGTTGCATATATTTCTTATTTGGGGACTTGCATCAGAAGTGGGAAATTTCAAAACAAACACATTTTGGTAAATGAACCGCAATTTGGAGAAAAGCTATTGGGGAAAAGAAAATGCAAACTGACATATCCAATAATATCCAAACAGAAAGCATAAACCCCCCTATTCTGGGTTAGTACTGGAATCAACAGAAACCGGTCTGTGTTAGGATAGTGCAGCCACCTGCATGTTACAACTGATTCTTTCCACACCAAACACTTATTACTCCATGGAAAGATAAGCTGGCCTCACCTGTAAATGAGCCAACCAAAACTGGAGCTCAGTGGAATGCATAACTAAAAGGGGGTGAAATGGTTAAAGACAATGAGCCTCAATCAATTGAGCTTATGGTCGATCTGGGCTTCGCATATTTAGCCGGCAAGTTATTTTGCTATTCAATTGGCATTTTTTTCCGGCATCTGATCGAGTTACAGGCTCGGGGCTCTGATTCACTGCGATGGTCACTGCCACAAGAGTTGCAAACGCTAAAATCGCAAATCGCTATTCAATTGCTCCGATTCCCCCTCGCTAAGCAGCCATCAAGCCTGCAAATGGCAAAAGTCGATCCACAAGTTACGGGTTTCAAGGAGGACTCACAAAGGGCTTAATGACATGTCCGGAGCACTTTAAATGCACCTGTACACACACTACTTTACTTTTATTAAAAGTGAAAGTGATGCTAGGTCTTAGAATTAATAACACAACATTCCAAGCTCGCAAATTGGCCCACAAAAATGCTTTGTTTCATGTTTAATTTCTGTGTTATGTCGATCCTGGCAATCAATGTGTTAATACATATAATGCATGTAATAGAATATCATATTTACTGCTTTATCAATATTGCATTATATCTGGAATGTGGGTACGATCGTAACTCGTAATTCAAGACCGCAGTACTTTGAAATCCAACCTCCATTTTTTATTGAAGTGATTATGATGATATCTGTTTCCATTGGCTGTTTCTAGTTACGGCCTTGCTTGATTGATCATGTTCAAGCTCGTAAATGCTACATACAATAGCATGGTTTACAATGTGCGCTATCGGGACGGGACTTGCGGGCTCGGCCAAATGAACCATAAGTTGCGGATGCTGTGGACCCACAGCAGCCCCGCAGACTTACGGCCTACATCCCGCAACTTGTGGGCTTGCAATTGAATGAGGCTCAATGTAAGGGTGATATTCACAATATGTCGGTTTGAAGCCATAGACTTGATAACCGGAAACATATTTTTTGGAAAGTAAAAAACACAACCAAATATTAATTAATTAATTTGTAATAATATTTTAGTGGATTGTCACTGTTTATGTTTCTTTAGCTGATTGTTAACCTGGGAAGAGAAACTGAATACAGATAAGTAAAAGCTAAATGGTTGTCAGTGTCCTGGGATCGCTGTCAAAGTACATAATCAGACACAACAATGGAGACCCCTTCTAATAGAACAATGGCAGCAATATTTTGTTTTATATATATATATATATATATATATATATATATATATATATATATATATATAGAGAGAGAGAGAGAGAGATATGCATATTTCATTTTATTATTCATGCTGGATAAGGTTATGGCCTGTGTTTGGAATATACAGTAGTTTTACATTTCTACTGCCAACCTAATCCAAGCATCTGGTTTGCTTTTTATTTAATCCTTTGCTTTCAAGTTCAGAGTCCATTAACACCAAGCTGTGTTTTATGTAACAGATGTCATGAGTACCAGCAAAAATACACAGAATTTTCCTCTTTTTCTGAACCTGATGGCATTTAGGTTGTTAAACAGAACTCCAATAAGTTAAGAAATTATAAAACAAGTTATTAAGTATTTATAAAACTGATCTCTCATTACCATTTTTGCTACAAGTTGTGGACAAAATAAAAGTCACCACATGAAAAAGTTTAACTTTAAAGTAACTAAATTACAATTACAAAAGTGAGTTATATTAGATTATTTGCCAATTTGTAGTATATGCCAGCTTTGGAAGAGTTCTGATAATCAGCACAATGACATGTGAGTTTCCAAATCAACATAAGGCAAATAACAGGATGCCAAAGATGGCAAATGCTCAGTGCCCAAAATGCAGGTGCATCTGTCATGTGTGAATGGGAACATTCTCAAACGTAATGACAGCATATGCCACAGATGAACAAACTGCATCAGCAAAGAAGAAGCTGAAGGTCACAAACAGGAATAGACAGACCGTTCACCGGATGGTAGCCAAATGTGCAACAAAAATGATAACATAATTGAATGAGCAACTCTTTGACACAGTCTCAAGAAAAACTGTACTGTGAGCTTCACAAAGCTGGAATTTATGGTAGGACTGCCATTCAGTAACCACGTGTGTCCAAGACCAATGCACAAAAATGATTAGTCTGGTGTAAAAAGCACAAACATTTGGACCCCTAAACAATGCAAATAATATTGTCTAATGAGTTATCTTTCAGTGTAGATCCAGTTGGGTTTACATTCGTAAGAAAGCCAAAGGATGCCTTGAACCCATAATGCTTGTTGCCAACTGATACACATTGGCAGCCATCTCTTGTGAGTCATTATGTCTGGTAATTGCTCTGCATGGTAGAATAATAGCCAACGGATATGAGGTCATTTCAGAGGACCAGCTGCACTCTATGGTGCAAACACTGTTCCCTTTTGATGTTCCCATTTTTCAGGATAATGCCAACGTACACACTGCTCAACAAATCCAAGAGTAGTTTGTTGAATGCTAAAATGAAATCAAACTCCTTCTATGGCATCCACAATCACGCAATTTAAACATTATTGGACCTTTACGGGAAGTTCTGGAGCACAGATTGTGAAGTAGATTTCCACCTCATTCATCCATCAAAGAACTGGAGGACTTTCTTTTTAAAAAAATGTTTCAATATTGTACTAAATACAGTTCAGGATTTGTTTGACAGCATTCCAAGAAAGACTGAAGCTGTTCTAAAGACAGTGGGTAATCCTACTCCTTATTAGGTTCTTGATATTAATATGTTGCTAGGTGTTTCCATTATTTTGTCCACCCAATGTAAATATATTCTGCTATGTAAATATGTAAAAGACTGTTGTTTTGGGTGCTTTACCTCCAGTCTCGCTACTTCTGGAATTATTGCAACATGTTGCTTCAGTTGGAAAATTACAATGTCATATACTGCTTATTTTCAGAGGTATTGAATAATCATCACATGGCAAATACATTTCAGTTGAGTGTTCACACCTACTACTACTCTTTAGAGAATAGTGAAGGTTAGTAAACAGTGGAGCTTTTCATATGGAAACCTAGCAAAACACAGACCAGTATATCAAGTTAAAAAATATAAATGATGCAGGAAATATCATCCGTGAATATGTGTCAATAGCATGAGTGTTCTGCATGATGCGTAACCCAACATGTCCCTTTAGACCTTTCTTCCTGCCTGAGTTTGAATTGGGACTCATGGCCAAATGCACCACCATTGTGTCCTGTTTTTCCACATCTTCAGGAACAATTTGGCTCCTCGTATATCCAGCCAGGCTACTGGTGTCATCTCCATATATTCCATCCAGCATCATAGTTTTTGTGTGAGACATTCCACATGTACATGGATACTGATAATAAAAAAGAAGTAATTAGTTTAGAGCAGTTGGTCTTGATAAAAAGGTTCTTAAAATGGGGCAAAGGATTGAGTAAAATCTAAATATGATAGAATTAAAGTATCCACCACTTTAGTGGTCATACAGTAGGGTTTGGTTTGTCTATGTATTTAATAACATATTAGAAATAAAATCAGTGGGAAATGTAAGGATAACCCCATGAGCAAATCTTCTACCCCCACACTGGACCTAATAGAGGTGGAGAGAAGAAGACCCATATGAGACTGAAACGCTAAAGTTTGAATTTAATTTTCAACAGACAGATTAGATTTTATATATACAAATATTTATTTTATTGTTAAGCAATTATTAAATAATTATTTAACTACAAAAAGTAATCCCTATTTCATGACCATCAAAGTGGTTATTTAAGTAAAAACAATTTATTCATATATTATAATATATGCTAAAAATATAATCCAAGGTATGATAGTGATCTTAGTACCTATAAAGCAATTCATGCTTCACAGAAAAAAATCACAAAATAATGGACTTTGTAGTTTGCATTACATTCTAAAACTCCAAATCACCAGTGAAAACAAAATCGAGCTTTAATTAGCATAATAACGCCAATGAATAATATATAGTTATTGTACACCAAGCTTTTTACCTTCTCTCGCAGTTTTCTCTCTTTCCTCTCTTGCACTGTGGTCAGGTAATTCACTGCTGCATATTCTAGCACCGATAGGAAGACAAACACAAAACTGACCCAGAGGTAAATGTCCACGGCTTTGATGTATGATACTCGTGGCATAGAGGCGTTTACTCCAGTAATGATTGTTGACATGGTTAGTACTGTGGTTATACCTGGAGAGAAAAGATGTATATATTGTGCTCTTTCAGTGAGGTGATGCTTAACTTTCAAATCTTTCATCTACTTGACCCACTACAATCTGCCCCCCCCCCCCCCCAAAAAAATGAAGCTGTAATAATCAAAGTAATGACTTCCTCACTGCCAAAACAAAAGGAAACTTCTTACTAATACTTCTTGACGTCTTTGCTGCCTTTGACACACTCGTCCCATAAAATCTTCACTTACTAGACCTCTGTAGCACATCCCTCTCATGGTTTTAGTTATATCTCACTAACTGCCTCAGATGCTATTTACTATTTATACTGACTCCACACACAAATACTGTAATGTCCATTCAGATGGAGAAAGGAAACATGTGAATATGAAAACATGACATTCTGGATAGATTCAAATGGTTTAATTAAACATTACTAAAAAAATTTGCATCGTAATGGTTACCAAATATACGTTAAACGTTAAATCTAAAAAAATAAATTGTATTAATAATCACATTAAAATTAGTCCATTAATTTAGTATACAGTAACAAAAAAAAATCCTAAAACAGAAAACCACCAGTATTCTTAATGTATAAACCTCCATTGGCTTTTCCTCAATGTGGAAACTGACCTAATTAAAATTGAACGCAGGTCAGAAAAACAAATTCTCCCTTGGGTAAATAAAAAAACAATTCCAAACAGATCCGGGGGTTACAGGGAAGAATTTGTTGTGTGTATACATACATATATATATATATATATATATATATATATATATATATATATATATATATATATATAATGTTATGTATATCTATCTATCTATCTATCTATCTATCTATCTATCTATATATATATACATATATATATATATATATATATATATATATATATATATATATAAATACTTTATCCCCCCAGATTTCTTTTACATTCCCACTCTCCTTGCCCAGATCTATCATTGAGGGATTTGTAAAATATATATAATGATACTAGCGACTTGCCCGACAAAAATGATGGCAATAAAATTGTAAACCTGGGAATGCTGTTTGACTCACAATGTGAGTCTTTTGGCCCTCTGAGCACCTTCAGCACTCATCGCGAGCCCCACACTGAGCGCCTTTGGCGCTCATTGCGAGCCTCTCCCCTCATGTACTTCAACTTTCCTAATTTGCAAATGATCACCTTCGGCGCTCATTGTGAACCTTTCCTCCTGCCTACTGTACTGGCCGCTCATTGCAGGGTTCATTACCTGCAAGTTTTGTGCTTGGGAATGCAATGTGTCTCTTTCCAGCATCTCTGTGTGTCTGCTGAATGTTTCCGTTGTTTTTTTCCCCAAAATCCCACGTGCCTGGCGTTGTTCATGCAAGTGTTAGTGTCTTTGCTGTCGTGTATTTTCTTAGTCCAGCGTATTTTTCAGAGTTCTGTATTTTTCCGAGGTCGGAATGTGCTTAGCCTCGTTTTCATTCCATTTTCTGATTTTTTTACATTTTTTGGCTGCCATTTTATTCTCTTGCTTAGCCGATTTTCGAATGACGAAGCACGGCAAATTGGGCTTAAATTCACTTGCAACCTCACTCCCAGGCATCCTGGCTCTCCCCCTGTGCTGTGTGTAAGTGTGTTTTAATTTTGTATTTTTTTTTTGTTGCTTTTCGTGTTTTTCGATTTCCGCGATTCTGCCATTACACTCATATTTTTGTGAGGTCAGATTTTGTTTGTTACTGTCTTTGGCGTTGTGTATTTTCTAAGTCCCGCGTGCCTGGCGTTGTTCATGTAAGTGTTACTGTTTGTGGCGTTGTGCATTTTCCAAGATCTGCATGCCTGGCATTTTCCAGAGCCTCATTTTTATCCAGTTTCAGATATTTTTGCTTTTTTCGTCTGTTATTTTTTCTCTTGCTTAGACATTTTTCGAGTGATGAAACACAGGAAATTCGGCTTAAATTTACTTGCAACCTCACTCCCAGGTGTCCTGTCTCTCCCCCTGTGCCAGTAAGTCCTGCGTTTCTCAACTGCTTGCAGCCTAACATATGACAACTTTTATATGTGATTAAAAAGTATAAAACATACATATGTTAGGCTAAGACACAAAAAGTGCTCCTCCTAACTGGAAGGTGCACTCTGCCCCAAATCTAGCTGATAGCTCTACTACCTTGATAGAAAGTACGCTCATAAAAGTTCACGGTTATTTTCAATTAACAAAGTACAAATAATTTCGCTTCAGCTTCTATCACTGGTAAATTATTTAACTCCCACTATTAGTTACCACAAGGGAGAAATTGTACTCAGGGCCGACTGTTAACCGAGGGACGTGGACTAAGTTAGACAAATTCTGACATATGCTTCACCATGTTACATGGTTTTCTTAAGAGAAAGAATGAAGTGTACGACACTGTCCTTTTATATGTGTTACTACCTTGAAATTATTAACTTTCTGTATGCAACACTGGCCAAAAAAGAGAAAATGTTATTATCACACATAAACTTATTGAATATATGAATGATATCCATGACAGTAAGGCATCCATAATGTCCATAACTGATAAATAATATGCATACCAAGAATGTCACCAATAATGTCCATAATAATATGGCCATCAGTCTTATAACAAGGATTTCTGATAAAATATTTAATCAGAACTGTAAATCACGCTAAAGGCCTTTCTTAATATGGTAACCAACGAAACCTCTCAATAGCTTGAATAGAAAAAGGCATCTTAATAAAACTTTCAGATATCTGAATGGATGCTTTGATAATCTACAACACATATACAGGAATTTTCACATTGGCAGTAATTGGTCCACCAATATTCAATGGGCGCCAAAGGGGAGGGAGAGAAAGAAGGAGAGAGAAGGAAGGAATGAGGGAGAAGGAGGGAAGGAAAGAGAAGGAATGAGGGGGAGGGAGAGAGAAGGAGTGAATGAGAGAGAGAGTGAGAAGGAGAGAGAGAGAGAGAGTGAGAAGGAGAGGGAGAGAGTGAGAAGGAGAGGGAGAGAGAGAGAATGAGAAGAAGAGAGAGAGTGAGAAGGAGAGCAAGAGAGAAGGAGAAGGAGAGTTAAAAGTCTCTTGTTGCAAGGCTCGCAATGGGCAAAAGGGGGGAAGAGAGGAGGAGAGGGAGAGAGAGAGGGAAGGAGAGAGGGAGAAGGAGAGGGAGGGAGAGAGAGAGAAAAAGAGAGGGAGAGATAGAAGGAGGGAGAGAGAGAGAGAAGGAGAGTGATAGGGAGCACAGAGAGACAGTGAGCACAAACAGACAGAAGACTATATTATACCATCATTTACTAGTGTTTAGATAGAACTGATTTTCCTTCCATTCTTTTGTATAGGTCACAATACATCTGATCGGTTTAGGGCCTACTTTTTTGTCCCAGTATGTCTGATCTTGTACAACCCATTGCCTTTTGAAAAGCCTGTATCATGGATATCCTTGTTTTTTTTATTTTAAGCAAAGTTAATCTGATTTTGTCTTAAAATATATGCCATCACTGTTACAAGGTAACATAGGTTGTTAGTAGCCATAACCTTTTCATGTACTAATATTCCCCTTATTACAATGATTATGGCAAAAATTAAAAAAAACTTTCTGTGAATGTTCTTATATACACTGATTACAGTCTGGCAGAAGAGGGATTAAAAGTACTCTTAGAAAAAATGCCTAGCAGTTTATTAAATCTGATCTTTTAATTTTATTATACACAAATATGTGATATGGTACCTTAATATAAAGATTCATTTCACTATAGAATACAATGTTCCAGTTAATGTCAGCTATCATTTGTTAGCTATCATAGGGTCAAGGAGAGATGTAGACGACTGGAAGACTAAACGACAGCAACATAATTTGTGCATAGTAAAATAATAAAATTAAAGTTCTTTTAAAGTGTATTATAAGCTATAGACATTTCATATTATCTTACCAAGAGAAACCCTTGCAGGGACAGCTCTGCGATCTATCCAGAATGATACCCAGGACAACATGACCATCAGAGTTGCAGGGAAGTATGTTTGTAGTAGGAAGAAGAAGATGTGACGACGCAATGTGAAGTTAATGTAGAGGCGATTGTACCACCCTGCAAGGAAGACAACATAAATATTCACAAGACCCACGAAGATGAAACTTGTAAGTATACATCGTTATTATTTACTGAGCGTAGATATTGCCTTGTTTGATTTATATCAACAGGCAAAGGGCTTGCAAATTAATGAGCTTTCAATTAGTCCTATCTAAGGCACTACCAAAAAGGATTGCCACATTGTAATTGCCTTAATGAATAATGTTCCTGAGCTTTTCTCTTTACCCATACAAATGAAAATTCCCTATGTAACCCCTTACGTGAATGTTTATTTTTAAATATTAATAAATCCTCTCTCTTTAAGAATGAAAGGAACATTTTCACTTATTTGTGCAGTATCTAACATACTAACAGCCTTAGCAGCTATGTAAACCATGAGCACAATAAAAATTTTAGTAAAAACAAGTGTCTATGGGCTAATAGTTTAGCACAAATTACACTATGTAGTGTGACTGCCTGTTTATGAGCATGGGTGCTGAAACTGCTGAAAAGAATAAAAATGACAGAGCCTGCACCCTCAGGCTCCAGGTCAGAAGCAGTGTTTTGATATGGAAGGCCCTAGGCAGAATCTGCTAGAATAAAAGGGTTTACAAAAATATTTTGGCTTATATAGCAGCTAATATTATAAATTTGTATACGTCACAATCTTGACATTTTTCACAAACTATAGCCACAAACAATATGCTTAGGTGACTAGAAGTACAAATAAAATCATGTTCTTTATTTGAAAGTGAATTTAATCTGGGTACCTGTGCTACTGTAGAAGGCAAGTCTAGACGTAGTGTGAAACTTCTGGATTAAAAACTGAGACAAAGAGATCTTCTCATCTGTTTTTAATGATTCATTTCCATTCTTCCAGTAAAGCATCAGATCTTCATCTGTATAGGCATCTTTAAATAAGGAAAGAGAACAAACAATTACCTAAGATTGTATTCATTACTAGATGATATGCCTTTGACAATTAACTAACAGTTAAAATGATGGATTATGGTGAATGGTTTCAACATGCAGCAGTATAAATATGCTGTTCATCTATTCACGTTCCTGTTTAATAATAATCATATATAGCGCACACAGGATAAGTGAGTATTACTTCAAGGCTGTGAATGTAGTTTACATTCGGTTTTTTATCTTCTAGAAAAAAAAATCTAATATTTTTATATATGTTTCATTAAATTAAAATGATTCAACAGACCAAATTCCAGCACAGAACAGTGATATGCTAGTCATAGAAAGCTTTATTTATACATTGAAATATATAAATATAAGAGAAAATAGTAATCAAAATGCATGTTTACTAGAATTTTTACATTTTAAAATGTATACAGTACTTACAGCTTTCCAGCTCCAAGGTGCATGTCTGAGTGTCCAGAGGAAATCGACTGAAGTCCATATTGCACATAGCAGTCACAGTAATTCTGCAAAAAAGAATAGTATTGATTAAGGTGAAAGAGAACAATGATGTTTTAAAGTCATAATGAAACTTACAGCCACAGATTTGCACAGCCTGTTATTCAGTTTGTTTTACAAACTCTAATATTGAGAGGTATATCAAGTGTACTAATGTGCAATGTGCAGGTGTAGGAGGTTTCCCATGTGGACCCTACCTTGTGTTTCGTCACACTGTACAGGTGTTCCCTACACTATATGTCTCTCTTACAACTATTAATCCCAAATCTGTTCCACTTTAATCACTTCTTTTTCATGTTGTGAGAGGCAAGAGATGGTAGTATGTGATGTGTCACAAACCACCATGTGCAAGTCAAGCTTGTGTGAAGTGTTCTGTACTGCTGGTGTCATGTATACACTGTGCTATATAGGTGGTTGTTTTACTGTACTACAGTACTGGGTTCATTGTATTTGTGAATACCATATTGCTATAGTGGTTGTATTGTATTGTTTTATAAGTAGTTTTGTTGTAATTTAAGCTAGTGTGACCTGGTCTATGGCAGTGTAATGAAAGTAATTTCAGTATCTACGAGTCACATGCTTAAGAAGAATTATCCCTAGCTATAGATTAATCAGAAAAGTAGGAAAAAGGGAGTAAGAGTAGTTCTTTTTTTTTTTTAAATATTAATGCGACTCTGATTTTAGATACAATCTCATACTGGTTTGTTCAGATAAGTAAGACAAAAAGAAAGCCAATCTGGTACTCAAGTGAGAGGAGGATATTGAAGTATATAAATGCACACAGAGGCAGTCTAAGCAGATTATCAAAAGTGCCAAGGTCTAAGCAGAAGAGAAAATCACACAATATGTAAAAAAGTGGTAAAACTATCTTTATGTATATAAGTGAAGCTAATAGAGGGATAGTTATACTTAAGGAAAAATATTACAACTAAGTAGATGAAAACAAGGGTATAGCAAGTTGTGTAACTTACTACTTCTGTCCTCATTTAGGGGCACTGCAGTAAGTGATAACATATTTAAAGGACCACTGTAATACATTTCATTTACAATTAATGCCCATATGTTTGTTGTGCATGGGCTATTAAAACAGTATGCAGTTTAAAGGAATTAAAGGTTACATTTTTTTCTTAGGTTTTACACTGCATGTTTTCTCCTCAAGCAAAGCTATGTATCTCCTCCTAATTGTGTCATCAACAGGTGTAGCCAGCTCTTCCTATGTGCTGGACTAAAATAAAGTCTGATCAGACTTAGCATGCTCGAAAAAGGAGAGCATGAGCACTGGTGGTTAATGCTCTGTCACTGGGCAGTGTCTATGGTACACCTGCAAACATATTACAATAGAGCTGTGTAGACAATGGATGAAGAGCTAGACTGCTTCCATGCTCCATGATAGTTCAGCACACAGGCACAGCTGGCCCTCCTCCACAGGAAAGAGGAAATACACAGTTCTGCCTGAGGGGAAAACTGACAGTTTAAAAACTAAGAAAAAAAAAAGTTAACTTTTATTTATTTTAAACTGCATACCTATGACAAGCAAACAAAAATAATTTGACAATTTTTTTCTATTTACGGAATATAACATGTTTTTGTATTATTAATATTAAAAGTATATATGTCAAAAGGTCCAGAAAAGTATATCTATATATTAGTGTATTTGCAGCACGTTTTAATCAGTCATAACTGCCAGGAGTAGTTCCAGGTGGAGAATGGCTAATGTAATACCATTTCACAAAAAGGATAGTAGGGGAGATTTTAGTTATAATAGGATGCAAATTAATGGAAACACTTTTGAAAGAAAGATGAGTATAATATCTAAAAACAAATGGATTACAGAATCAAGACAGTACAGATTAATTGCAGGAAGATCATGTGAGACTAATCCAGCTGAATTATGTAACTAAAGGTATAGGTCAGAGCGGAGCAGTAGATGTAAATTATCTATGTTTAAGTGTTTTTCAGTGTCACACACAATAAATTAGTCTGAGATTTTGATTAAAAGGTAGTTTAGTGGATAGGACATTGGCAGAGGGATAGGCATCAGAGAGTCAAAGGTAACAGTATAAAGTCAAAGGAAGGGATGGTTACTAGCAGAATGGCTCAGGCCTCTGTGATATAGATAAAGGGCTTAAAGGAGCGAACCTGCATCTATGCAGGTGACAAAACAATCAAATGTAGAATATATACTTAATAGTATTTTGATATTTATGACAGAAGATTAAATGGCTTAGCACTTATTATATCAAATTATTTAAAATACTATCACATTTATATTTTACCATCTGATTCATGCATTCATCAGATAAGACGGGTGCATTTGGTTACAGATTCATCTAACATAATAAATATTTTCTCAAATATGCAGATTTAATTATATATATAAATTCAGCTTTAAAATTAAGTAAAAAGCTGCACATATATACTATATTTCTGATTTCTGGAAAACTGGAAAGCTGTCCATACAGATATGTTGATTTTTTTGTGTTGCCCATAATAAAAAGCTAACGAAAGCAGTATATTTAGCTGTCAGACAAAAACTAAGACATGAAACACAACCAGAGGCAGATGTGCCCTCAAAACATAACAACAATACTGTATAATACAAAGAGATATGAGAAATATGTATCAAACATCTGAAAGTGAAGCTATACATCTACAAATAAAGGTACGGTATATTGCAAGCCAAAATCTTATGCCGCATAACAATCTTAAAGGGTCCCTGTAGTCCAAAAATGAAATTAACGGACCGCTGACGTCAATTTTTATCTACATGATCTTTTGAATAACTAAACTTGACAATGGGCAAAATCTTTTTAGAAAGTAAATAAAACTGCAGCCTCTGCATTTTTATAATTTATACTATAGAAAGTTGATTGCCAGCATCCAAAATGGTAGATCCCACAGCAGCATAATTGTATATAAAAGGTGCCCATAGAAAAAGAGAAGAACCCCTCAAGCACCATTTATGAATCAGGTAAGGGTCTTTTGAACATTCCTATTACTTAGATCAAAGTGATTAAAATAGTGGTGGCTAAATAATTTGGACATTAGGACAAGAGGATAGGGGGAATACATACTATTAAAGCATGACAACTACACCTTTAATATGATATATTTCTTTTTTCCTATGAATTTTTGTTTATCTTTCCATCTCTACCATAACCCTTAAATTTAGCTGGGTAATTATTTTAATTTTTTAATATAAACTAAAGTTCCCCTTTTCCATGAACATACCATGTAACCTCAGGTAACTTGATCAATAATAATACTTTATTGTATGTGCATATGCACTAATATGGGAACTAGTCTTTTAAAGGATTACTTCTCTTTCACGACCAGTGTAGATTAAGGTAGCATATTTCCTCATTCCTGATCATTTGTATATTGGACGAATATAAATGCTCATTTATTTAACGGTCCATTATTAATGTCCCCTTCGCTTTTTTATCCAGTATACACCTTTGCCTGTCCCCTAATATATTTTTGCCACCTATGTTTTATGGGAAACTCTGCTGGAATGGGACATCTTTTCTATCTGTTTCTGTTCAATCTATTCCATGATGAGGATAAAACCTATCATTTTGGACATGTTTCTCAAATAGCATGAATGTCTGCTATAGACTGGAAGCATATGTGTTTGGTATATAAATGACCTCTTTAATTTAATCATGTACTGCCTACTAATCTCTCTTTATAGGATAAGTACTATATGTAATATACTTGTGTCTTAGGATTTTTTTTAAATGGGACACAAACACATATGAATTAGTTTACTACATGTAAAGGCATCCTCCCCTAAATCAACAGGATATATAGTTAGCTACACCGGTGGTATTACTTTAAGCTGTACATTATGAGGGTGGGTTACACTTCCTACATTTGTTATATTGCTCTTTTCACCCTCCAGTGTAGAAGAATACTGTAGTTTTTAGAGAAAATGACTATGAAATGGTCACAGGTTGCAGGATAAAACAAAAACATATATAAACTAAAAGGGACTATATGACAAATATGGGTGTTGCAATGATTTTTAAATATTTATTTAAAGTAAAAATAATAGATTCATGCAAAAAAGATGCAAGTACAATTCTAAGGCTGCTACTTTAAGTAATGCATTGTGTGTATAGAAATCAATAAATCACATATTATAATTGTCTAACTGCGATTCGTCGTCACGCTTCAGACGAATCGCAGTTTGATAATTATAAACTGCTGCGCATTGCGCAGAGCACGGCGCGAGCCACGCATGCGCGCAGCGCGGCGCGAGCCGCGCATGCGCAGAGCGCGGCGCAAGCCGCGCTTCGAGAGCAGATGGAAGAGGGGTGGGGTAGAGGCACAGAGGGAGAGTGGGGAAGAGGGGAGGGAGAGTGGGGAAGAGGGGAGGGAGAGTGGGGAAGAGGGGGGGGAGAGGCACAGAGGGAGAGTGGGGAAGAGGGGTGGGGTAGAGGCACAGAGGGAGAGTGGGGAAGAGGGGAGGGAGAGTGGGGAAGAGGGGGGGGAGAGGCACAGAGGGAGAGTGGGGAAGAGGGGGGGGGGGAGAGGCACAGAGGGAGAGTGGGGAAGAGGGAGAGTGGGGAAGAGGGGGGGGAGGCACGGCACAGAGGGAGAGTGGGGAAGAGGGAGAGTTGGGAAGAGGGGGGGAGGCACGGCACAGAGGGAGAGTGGGGAAGAGGCACAGAGGGAGAGTGGGGAAGAGACACAGAGGCAGGGGGGAGAGACACAGAGGGATAGGTGGGAAAGAGACACAGGGGAGGTAGATGAGGGGGAAAAGACACACGGGAGGGAGAACAGGGGGAAGATACACATGGGAGGGAAATGGGGGGGGGAGAGGGGAACAGACACAGGGGGAAGGGGGAAAGAGACACGGGCCAGGGGGGAACAGGCACAGAGGGAGAGGGGGGAAGAGGCACAGAGGGAGAGGGGGGAAGAGACACAGGCGGGAGAGATACAGTGGGTGAGGGAGGAAGAGACACAGGGAAAGGGGGAAGAGGCACAGAGGGGGGGGAACAGAGGAAGGGGTGAAGAGACACAGTGGCGAGACACACAGAGAGAGGCGGGGGAAGAGGCACAGAGGGAGAGGGTGGAAGACACAGAGTGGGGAGAGACACAGAGGGTGAGGGGGAAGAGACAGGGAGGAAGAGTCACAGAAAGAGGAGGGGGAAGAGACACAGGGGAGTGAGAGGAGGGGGAAGAGACACAGGGGAGAGAGTGCAGGGGGGAAGATACACAAGGGAGGGAAATGGAGACACGAGGAAGGCCGTAACAGACACAGGGGGAAGAGGAAAGAGACACAGGCCAGGGGGGAACAGACACAGGGGAGGGTTGGGGGAGACACAGGGGGGGGGGGAAGAGATGCATGGGAGGGAGAAGGGGGAAAGAGACACAGGGGAGGGGTTTAGAGACACAGGAGGGAGAGGGAGGTAAAAACACAGGGGGGCAGGAGATACAAAGGAGGTAGACGATGTGGAAGGAGACACAAGGGAGGGAGAGGAGGGGGGAAATAAGACTTGAGGGAGGAAGTAGACAGAGGGAGAGACTCGCAATGAGCTCCAAAGGGGCTCATTGCAAGGCCTGTGATGAGCGCCAAAGGCGCTCATCACAAGGCCAGTAAAGTAGAGGGGGAGAGGCTTACATTGTGTGGCAAACAGCATTGCCAGGCTTTAGTTTTTATTGCCGTCATTTTTGACGGGCAAGTCGCTAGTCAAAATATAATCAGTGTAACAGTCACAGTCTGAATAACATTATCTATGCAGTTTCTGAAGAGACAGCTTCATGAGCTTTACAAACAATGATGAAATTTAAATATCCAGGCAATTCTTGATCAATTTAAGAATGTAAACAACCTTTCCACTCGATTTTCAAAATTCCACCTGACTGGGCACAGTGGCATCCATATTCCTTTTAAGCAATTATAAATGGTAAATTACTTAAACCATATTCCTACTAATATGGGGAATGCTTCTAAATGAACTATTAATTTTATGTCTCATTATGTCCTTCAGAAGTACATTTTACATTTATAAATTACTAATTAGAATAATTATTTTAACATTAATTGTGTATTATACATTAATTATTAAAAATGCACATTTGAATTGATGGGAAAATAACCTAGCCCGACCAAGTTTAACAAAGTTCAAATTGCACAAACTTTTAGCCCTGAGGATTGTTGCACACAATAGAGTGCCTGGAACATAAAATACTAGAGACTTATATTTACACTCTATCCCCCCAAATGCATTCTATGGGGACAATTACACGAGTGGGAATCCAGGTAAAGAATAATTTGTGTGTTGGCGCAACTGGGCATTAATCAGCACCTAACTTTCCAATTTATGGAAAAACCAACAGAGTTTCAAACTTTAAGAAGTCATCTTGACTACCTGGGGCCTAATAACACTCTAAAGTCTTCCATACATATAGACTTTAAGAGACAGTCTGTGGTTCTTGCGAGGTACCATACAAGTTACTTTCTGGTATCCCCCAAGCACATAATTGCCTGTACACTTAATTATTGGTCCCGCTAACTCCTGGACATTCACGTCTGCAAGCGTAGGCTCTGGAACAAAGCTATTGCTGTTCTTGATTGGATTTACAGCTAACAACAACATGTAAACAACACTCTAACCCCCCCCCCCCATATAAGGGCACCTACAGTTGTGCTCAAAAGTTTGCATACAATGGCAGAAATTGTGAAATGTGGGAATTTCTCTTGAAAATATGACTGACCATGCAAAAAAAATATATATTTTATTGACGGATAGTGATCATATGAAGCCATTTATTATTATATAGTTATTCGGTTCCTTCTTAAAGCATATTGATAACAGAAATCACCCAAATAGCCCTGATCAAAAGATTACATACCCTTAGTTCTTAATACTGTGTATTGCCCCCTTTAGCATCAATGACAGCGTGCAGTCTTTTGTGAAAGTTGTCTATAAGGATTCCTAATTCTTGCAGGTGGTATAGCTGCCCATTTGTCTTGGCAAAATGCCTGCGGGTCATGCAAAGTCTTTGGTGGTCTTGCATTAACCGCACGTTTGATTTCCCTAAAGTGGCTTGATGGTAATCAAGTCAGGAGACTGTGATGGCCACTCCACAACCTTCACCTTTTTCTGCTGTAACCAGGGTCAACTTGGCCTTATGCTTAGGGTCATTGTCATGCTGGACAGTCCAAAAGCGTCCCATGCACAGCCTTAGCGCAATGTTGAATGCAAATTGTCTGCCAGTATTTACTGAAATCATACTGCATTCCTCTTGCCATCAATTTTCCCAATATTCCCCATGCTTTTAGAGCTCCCCCTAACACATCAGTGAGCCACCACCATGCTTCACAGTGGGGATGGTATTATTTTCACTATAGGCCTTGTTGACCCCTCTCCAAACATAGAGCTTACAATTGTGACCATAAAGTTCTATTTTGATCTAGTTACTCCAAATTACAGTGTGCCAGAAGCTGTGAGGCGTTGTCGGGCATATTGTAAACAGGCTTTTTTGTGTGGCATTGGCGCAGTAAAGGTTTCTTTCTGGCATCTTGACTATGCAGCTCATTTTTGTTCAAGTATCGTTGTATTCTGCTCCTTTAAACAACCACGCCGTCTTTTTCCAGAGCAGCCTGTATTTCTCCTGAGGTTGGCTTGGTATCAAGATAGATCAAGGTCTAGTAGGAATGCTAGGCTCCCAGGGTATTTGCTACCCAAAAATTACTCCTATATATACAAAGTGGGAAAGGTACAACTAAAGTCTTTATTAATAAGGGGTAACAACGGCGATATATTAAAAACAATGGGTAAAAAATCCCGGATTGTAACAAGAAGATAAAAATAGGCTAATAGGTGTGTGGAAAAATAACCACTAAATGTTAAATACACTCTTAATAGAGGGGTACATGAGTCCACACCTAACAGTATTGCAGAGGAAAAAAGTGATTGCTGATCCAATTTGAATAATCCTGTCTTGATAGTAAATCCTAGATCTATAATACATATATACAAGTGTAGAGGTTCTGGATAACAGTGGCTCTCATCCTAGAGGATTCCCCAAATGAGTTGCTGGGAATAATCTGGCTATTATATGTGAATATATATATATATTCTTGATAGTATACCAAGATACAATTGTGCCATATATTCCATGCTTTTAAGTCAGGGCAGAAGTTTTTAGAAAGTAACAATAAAATTCTGGGGCTATTATATACAAATAATAATTACCCAGAAACGATATTTCTTTTCTATCTTTTGTATTCGCCATCACCTTTTTATGGCTGTTACACTGTCATCATATCCCTTTCTTCTTACACTTTTTCTTTTTTATACACTGCTTTTTACTTTAACCATATTCGGGTTCCCCCATACCACATTATCTGTGATTTATTCATCTCTTATGCAATTAGTTTGCCCCGTTCACTTGCACCCCTTATTATTCACTTTCATATTTCAGTCGCGTCTATTTGCGAATCATCAGTTTTTCTCCACTTTGCCTTTATTTCACCACATTTTTAGTGCCCGTGGTTACTACCATTCATTTCTCATTTTTCTTTGCTTCATGGCTTTAACTTGGCTGTTTTTTTGCCATATTGTTATCTCCCTCTTCCCACTCTACTTTACATAAGGGCCGTTCTATTTACATTCAACTTTGTTATAGCGTAACAAACGCTTCCTGTATCCATTGCGCATGTCCACCGAGTGTCAATTGGTTGCCGTAGTAACGGCATCGTTTAATAAGAGGGCCAGACGGCTTAACAGATTTTACCTTGACAAAGACATCTGATGACGTCGAAACGCGTCGGCCTTTGATGACGTGGCATGCCTCACTGTTTAAGGCACGCCGGCGTCTTCACCACTAACAGTATTGTTTTTGCAAATTATATTTTAGAGGTTGTATGCTTACCCTACCTGTCCGTTTCCAAATGAGTGAATGTTGTGATCTGGATATGAGTTAGATCAAGCACGTTAATTACGGTGCTTTAAGTAACAATTAGCCTGCTGGCTTCTTTGGACTTTTCATCCTCTGGCCTGCGCTATATTATGCTAATCATTAGAATATAATATGGGCGAGATAGAAGTTTAACTTCTCTATGAAGAGTAACTTTGGGTAATTATTACTTGTATATAATAGCCCCAGAATTTTATTGTTACTTTCTAAAAACTTCTGCCCTGACTTAAAAGCATGGAATATATGGCACAATTGTATCTTGGTATACTATCAAGAATATATATATATATATTCACATATAATAGCCAGATTATTCCCAGCAACTCATTTGGGGAATCCTCTAGGATGAGAGCCACTGTTATCAAGAACCTCTACACTTGTATATATGTATTATAGATCTAGGATTTACTATCAAGACAGGATTATTCAAATTGGATCAGCAATCACTTTTTTCCTCTGCAATACTGTTAGGTGTGGACTCATGTACCCCTCTATTAAGAGTGTATTTAACATTTAGTGGTTATTTTTCCACACACCTATTAGCCTATTTTTATCTTCTTGTTACAATCCAGGATTTTTTACCCATTGTTTTTAATATATCGCCGTTGTTACCCCTTATTAATAAAGACTTTAGTTGTACCTTTCCCACTTTGTATATATATTGGTATCAAGATATCCCCAAATGTTCCACTTCTTAATAAGGGATTGAACAGTACTGAAGGCTTTGGATATCTTTTTATAACCTTTTCCATCCTTATAATGTTCCATTACCTTGTTACGCAGGTCATTTGACAGTTCTTTTAACAGTTATTTTCTCCTCCCCATTGCTCAGTATCTAGCCTGTGCAGAGCATCCACGTGAGAGCTAACAAACTCATTGACTATTTTCATAGACACCAATTGCCACAGGTGTGGGAAATTAAGCCAGAGGTGTGGGAAATTAACCTTTAATTGCCATTTAACCTGTGTGTGTCACCTTGTATGTCTGTTACAAGGCCAAACATTCAAGGGTATGTAATTGTTTGATCAGGACCATTTGGTTGATTTCTGTTATTATGATTTAAAAAGGAGCCAAACAACTATGTGATAATAAATTGCTTCATATGATCACTATCCTTCAATAAAATACTTTTTTTTACATGATCAGTCATATTTTCTAAATAAATGTAAAAAACTTTTGAGCACAACTGTACATAAGCTGAGTGACATATTTGTAAAGTAAAAATTAAATCTTGTGCACAAGTTTGCCAAAGGAGATGGTAGATGTATCAACCAGACGTAACACCAAAAATATACAAACTCTTTGCACGCCAAAAAATAACTTACAGACCGGGGTGTGGCTAGCAGCAAACAGAGAGGAAGCAAAACAACATAGCTCCCAGCAACAAGGCTTTAAAAAGCATGAAAATGATATATAAAGTAACTTCTCTATCACCAAATCAACAAATTTGCACACAGGAGGACCCAGCTGGCTTTAAAAATCAAGTTTGGCAACTTTTTTCCTGAGATTTGCAGCTGAACCAGAACAAAGGAGTCTCTGAAACACTGATAAACAACATGCCTACTTAAGGTTGGTAATGACTCATATTGCCTGTCTGTTTCAAACCTATACAATTCTTTGCCTTATACTACTGGAGATCTAGTCTGTGTAATAATCTAAAGATATGGTACACAATAAACTGTATTACTTTTTAAGAGAAGAAGACCCAGCAGCTTATCTCTCAAAGCTATAATATATGAAAGAGGATGTGTGTTTCTGCTGAAAAAAAACATTTAAGACCATATATAAAGTGACATATCTATCACCAAATTGATATATATGACCAGGATTGTGCACAGGAGGACCCAGCTGGTTTTAAAAATCAAGTTTTGGGATCCAGAAGCTGCAAGTTGCACCCTAACAAGAAGAGACTGTGTGAGAGGCCCAGAAAAGATTAGGTTTGTAGTGTTTTTAGTAGCAGCAAGGCTGTAGAGGCACTAAAGGGAGGCTTTAATACTCTTGGCTCCCAAAAGCTCAGGGACCTGTACAGTCAAAAACACTCCAAAGGGACACTAAAGGGTGACCTCACTGCTCCCTGACTCAAGTAATATAAGGGCTTGCTCAGGACTTTAAGATTCTAAGGCCTAGATACTGACCCTAAGGGGACAAAGACTTTGCACTGCTTATAAGACTGCAGAAGGGGGCATACAACCTCTTTATTTTCATCTTCATTACTACTGCCTCATTACTAACGGTAACAAGATTTACCTTTCCTTATATAACTGCTTCAGCCGTGGCCTGTGCTCAGCATTGGTACAACAACAAACCAAACATCCTATTATCACTGGAGGGAGCAGCACTGCCACCTACTGGTGCTCAGAAAATAGTGCAGTCCAGCACTCAACAAGATACATCACCCGCACCAGACAGAGCATTGACGCCATCTTGTGGGACATTGATGAAAGCAGCTTTGGCCTACTGAGAGCACATGATTGACAGAGCTCAACAATACATTGAGATGTAACTACAGCGGCCCTACATGGTTCTAGCAAAAAAAACACCAAGACAACATTACAGGAACTGGGTGTATCCCGACAGCACCAAACACAGCAGATCTAATTACCTGAGAGGATATAGCTGAAGCGGAGGGTTCTCATCAGAGCAACTGGCTAAATGCCTAGGCACCCAACAGCCAACCCGGAGACAATCAGCGGCGCAGAAATGGGGAAAAATAAAAAATCCTTACCGTCAAAAAAAATGACGAGCATTTTAAAACTCTGGAAGCATTGGAAACACCGGCACAAGACCTCGCCTCAGAGCAATCGAACATCTCAGATTTAGACTCTCAGGAGGTAACCTTACAGCCGGAGGTATCCATCAATAGTGCCTCAATGGCAAGAATTGAAGTGCTCCTGGCCTCCCATATCAACGGAGCAGTCACGGCACTGCAAAAAGACATACAAGAGATCGGCCTGAGGACCCATCAACTTGAGGAAACCATGGACCAAGTGGTAGAGGCGCAGGAGAAGGACAGGGCCAACATTGCTGGCAATTCCTCCCGTATCTCGGATATAGAAGATAAGTTGGAGGACTTGGAGAATAGATCCAGAAGATTTAATTTGAGGATTAGAGGCGTCCCCACAGCTATAGTCGATCTACCACGCTACCTTAAGGGCACGATAGATGAGATCCTCTCAGGATACCCGGACCACGAGTGGGAGGTAGAGCGAGCGCACAGAGCCCTTGGGGGGAGCCGCAATCAAGACTTCCCTAAAGACATCATTGTCAGGCTTCTGCGCCAACAATCCAGAGACCTGATCCTCGCAGCTACCCGCAACAAGACCTCGATCAGTGGTCCTGACGGGGCTAAGCTCCAGTTTTTTGCGGATCTTTCTCCAACTACGCTACAAAGACGGAGGCTGATGAAGCCGGCCCTGGAAGTGCTACTATGCCATGGCATCAGATATCGCTGGGGATTCCCCTTTGCCCTGATCTTTTCTGTGGGAGGTATCCAATATACAACACGCTCCCTAGATGACTGCCAAGAGCTTCTTAAGCGTCTAGAACTAAATGGGGGGGACCCAGCCCCTATGGCATCTGCTTCAGCAACTTTGCCTCTTCCAAAGAGACAATGGTCTGAAGTGACCAGACAAAAGAGGCCTGCTGATCACGTCTCAAAAACTGCCAACAGACGCCACAGCCAAAACATGGACACGCTGACACACTAGCACAATTGTCTTTATCCTCAGGACTGTTCAAAACGAGGGTTCGACTAAAGAGGCACCATGCTATCAAAAAGTCCTGTTTCCTTTTTGCTTTTTTTTTGTTTGCTTTTTTGCTGCTACCTAGGGGAGACTCTCAGGAAGGTTGCTCAGAACTGAGCTAACTGTTCTGTACTACCTTTCCCCCCTACTTCTTGCCTTTTGGGCTGGCTCCCGGAGGAACTCAGGACTTTTGCTACGAGTTGTACCCAGTTGACAAAAGACTTATGAACTGTTATTAACCCATGCTTTGCTTTTCCTTCCTACCTAGCAGGTTGTAGTAGATTGTTAAAGAAACACCTACTGTTGCTAATTGAGGGAATAATACTTAGCCTGGCGAGACCCCTCTGGCTAGTCTAGGTTTAGCTGTTTCTACTGTTTATAATTTATGTAAAGAGTTTTGTTATTAATGTTAGCACAAATTATTTATAGATCTGGCTACTCTATTACGGTAACACTCCTTTTTATCTTATTTATAATTGTCCTTGCCGGCAGGACCTGAAGCGGAACCTGCTAGTACTTTAACGGATTGACAGGAATAGGTTAGGGCTAGAGGTCCTAAGAATGCTTGCTTTTTCAATAACCACTCTATTTGTTCTTCTCACAACTTTCTGTATTTGTGCTCACCTACCATTTACTTACCAACCGGTGCTCAACCACCCTCTACTGGGTTCGGAACTAAGCAATTCACTCTCTGATTACTGTGTCCCTGCCAAAGCATACATTTTTAGAGTATATCTAAGCTGGGATCAGCTAATTACGCTGCTTACCCGACCTCCTAATGTCAATCACCATCCAAATAATTTAAACTACCCACATCCTTTGCCTACTCGCCCCCTGCGCCCCTTTAGCATTCCCGGGGTCTCAGGGCATAAGCGTAATGATCCTTATTTGGTGGAGGCTCTAGTGGCTGCCTGTTTGCAGGTCAACGGGCACAATCTAATCCCATTCATAATTACATTATCCGAGCCAAAATTAAGCCAACTGTTTTTTATGATAAGGCACCAGGGGGTGGCATCTAAACTCACGCACTTTTGCTTTTACATTCTAACTAGAATCAAGCCTGCTAGAACTCGCTCACCCAGAGCTCAGCCACTTCCACACCTCCAGAAGGAGGAGCCGCTCCTCACTCCCTCCTCGACAGCTCGCCGGAAATGTAAAGCTAATTCAGCATATCTGACAGACACCTTATTAATTTACCCATGCCCATAACAGTACTCACTCACAACGTGAAGGGCTTTAACTCTCCTTTCAAGCGGAGGAAGGCCTTTTTATACTATAAGACTTACAAACCATCTGTAATATTCCTACAGGAGACCCACTTCGCTAGGCATAAGACCCCTACATATCTTAATAAAGATTACCCTCAATTCTTCCATTCCACCCACACTTCAAAAAAAGAGGGAGTAGCAATATTGCTACATAGGAACCTCCAATTCCAGTTAACATCCAAACTGGTAGACCGTGAAGGGTACTTTATCATTATAAAAGGTACAATCTTGGGAAACACGATTTCTCTGGCTTCCTTTTATGCCCCCACAACGGCACCACATAAGGCCCTCATAAGATTTTTAAGGGCACTGGAAGGGGGGGACTGGGGGAACTTAGTGGTAGGAGGGGATTTCAATTTAGTCTTAGACCCAAAGGCGGACAAATCTCCTGCACTCTGTTAGCCTGGTAGATGCCTGGAGGGGACTTCACCCGAGAGGGAAAGAGTTTACTTTTTATTCACCCACACATGGCTCCTACTCGCGCATTGACACTATTTACATTAGCAGCTCACTTCTTGACAGCTCACACAGAGCGACTATAGTGCCTTGCACTTGGTCCGACCATTCAGCAGTTTTATTGGAAGTTGACCTGGGAAGTCAATTCAGCGTGCCTTACACCTGGAGGCTGAATGAATGCCAAATCTCACTGCCTTCAACTCAGGAGCAGATAGAAAGAGAGTTGCTAGACTTCTTTGGGTCCAATGCGGGCAGGGAGACGGGAGCGGGATGGGTTTGGATGGCACATAAAGCCTTTATAAGAGGAGTGTGCATCAAATTGGCTTCTCAGTTCAAAAAACAGAATCTACAAAGGGAGAGAGATCTTGCGAGCAAATTGGCACGACTGGAGCTTCGAAATCAGCTCTCCCCCTCCTCCTCCCTGAGAACAGAGATAGACAAGACGAGGCTGGAGCTAGATAGCGTATTGTCCATAAAAACGGACAAGGCACTGAGACGGACGCAGCATTTGTTTTACAATAAAGCGAATAAACCGGATAAATTGTTAACCAGAAGCCTGAGAGCAAAGTACGCCCAATCCAGGATTTCCCAAATCAGGAATAAAGAGGGCGACCTCATATATAGCCAAAATGAAATACAAAACGTTTTTAGGGAATATTACCAAAATATATACTCCACTAAACAGGTGGCCATGGAAAATAACATTGCTTCTTACTTAAACTCACTGGACCTTCCTCAGATTTCGCCCGCTGACTTACACTCTCTAAATAAGGAAGATACTATCAAGGAAGTTCTAGAAGCGATTAAGGAACTAAAACTAGGAAAATCCCCGGGCCCGGATGGGTTCACCAATATCTACTATAAGAAATTTTCAACACTTCTGGCTCCTCATCTATGTAATCTCTTTAACTCGATACTGAGAGGGGAACTAAACCATGCTGATTTAACAATATTCCCTAAAGAGGGTAGAGATCAGAGAGATGCCAAGAACTATAGACCTATCTAACTGCTTAATGGGGATGTCAAGTTGCTTGCCAAGATCTTCTCTCAAAGGATCTCAATATTCCTTCCCTCCTTGATTCACAAAGACCAGTCAGGGTTCATCCCGCATAGACAAACTGGCGACAACATCAGGAGAACTCTAAATGTCATCCATTTGGCTAGGTCTAGGGGGTCCCCGGTCTGCCTGCTTGCATTGGACATAGAGAAAGCGTTTGACACCTTAGAGTGGCCCTTTCTATTTGCCACGTTAGCAAAGTTTGGGTTTGAAGGCAACTTCTTAAACTTATTACACACTTACTACACGCTACCCAAGGCCACTTTAAAATTACCAGGCTCCCAGACGGCTAGTATTAATATAGAGAGAGGCACGAGACAGGGGTGCCCTCTGTCCCCGCTGCTCTTTGCTTTGGCCATAGAGCCCTTGGCCCAGGCGATAAGAGCAAACTCCTCTATAGAGGGGGTGCGGGTGGGACATCAGCATCTAAAATGTTCTTTGTTTGCTGATGACCTACTGTGTACCCTCTCGAATCCTGGCTCCTCCATAGACGCCCTACTGGGCACAATCAATGAATATAGCACTCTCTCTGGACTGAGATTGAATCATAGCAAGACAGAAGCCTTAAGTGTGGGCATTCCTGGGGACATCTTGGACCAACTGAAAAGGGTACACAACTTTCTATGGCCTGCCTCTTACATTAACTATTTAGGGATAAAGTTGACTAACTCACTAGCGGATATTTATAAAACCAATTACCCACCCCTATTTAAGACTCTTCGCAGGGACTTAGACAGCTGGGCAAAAAGGCAGATTTCGTGGACGGGCCGAATAGCCACGGTCAAGATGAACATCTTGCCGAGGCTGCTTTATCTGGCCAGGACTCTGCCGATCCAAATTAATAACAGGGAATTGGCACAGTTTCAAGCCCAGGTCTTTAGATTTGTTTGGAGGAATAGACCTCCTAGGATCGCCAGACATACTATGTATAAACATAAGTCTAGAGGAGGATTATCCTGCCCTAATTTCAGTACCTACTTTAAGGCAGCTCAAATTGCCTCTATACCGTTAATACATTCTACTACCCTACAGCCCAATTGGGTTTTTATTGAAGAGCTACAAATGGCCCCATTAAAATGGGAAATCATTTTATGGGCTCCGAGTTCCCACACGTTTGACTCCCTAATCCATAACCCTATAACTAAATTTACGCTGAAAATATGGAAATGGGCTAGGAAGGAACATAAACTGATTCACCCCGTATCACCTCTTACTTCAATCTTTACATCAACCTCTCTAGCGACCACCCTCACAGCTGACTCCAAAGCATTCTGGACCACACACAATTTAGACAAACTTGAGGCATGGTTTGAGGGCGACAGAATTATTTCTTGGGCAGAAATGAACAGGAAAATAGGGATACCACACCAAGAAATGTTTAACTACATCAAAATTAGACATTGGGTTGAGGAGATACATAGGATTCATGGCCCGCCCAAAGAATCGTGGATGTCAATAATATGTTAAAACACAAACTTAACTAGAGGAACCTTAGGCTCACTGTACACTATGTTTAATGCCCCAAAGGCTTCGTGGAAGCCTGCTTACACATTGAAATGGGAGATAGACATGCAACAAAACTGGGAGGGGGAAAAATGGGCGGAATCCTTTCTGAGTCTATCTAAAGGCTCATATAACTATAGCTTGCTAGAAACCTCGTTGAAAATCTTACACCGGGCATACATGACTCCTGCCAGGCTAAATAAGCTATCTCCAACAACTTCAGATAGGTGCTTTAGAGGATGCCAGGGAAGGGGAGACTTTATTCATACGTAGTGGAAATGTCCTAGAGTGGCTAATATTTGGATTGAAGCTACCAAATTAGCTTCACGGATTCTTAAATCTCCCCTAGAACCATCAATCTCGACTTGTCTGTTGGGAATTCATTACCAGGGGCTGGGTAATAAGGGGAACAAATTGGCCCAAATTATTTTTTTAGTCGCCAAAAATATAATTGCTAAAAGATGGAAAATCAGTCATATCCAATTTCAGGAAGTCATAAACAAAATAAATTATCTTTGCATTAACGAAAGAATGACTCACACTTTGTTGGACACTCACCAAATTTACCTAGAAATTTGGGGACCTTGGATTCAGTCTCCAGATAGCACACTGTAAGGTCTGGACAGGAAAGAGCATTACACTTTGGCTAACAGCGGTGGCTTGTCCGGGGAGCGGAGTGTGGAGCGGACTGGAACGGGTAGAGCTGGGAAGCGGAGAGGCAACTCATCTAGACGACAAAAGGTACTGAGGGTGGCCTCGGGAGATCATAGGAATGGATGTAGTGAGGAACATTTAGGAGTGGAACTTTAATTGTGTATTTACTTAAAACCATCACCAAAAAAGGAAAAAAATGTGAGATATCTGGCTGAATGATTGTTTATTGATATGAATACTATATTTTATTAACAATAGACACAATTATCTCAATAATTTCAGTTAACAGATGTTTGCAATGTAATTGTTTGTTATGTAACATAAAAGCTGTTGAATAAAAAATCTTTGAAACAAAAAAAAAATAACTTACAAGCATTTCAATAAGTACCTACGCCAATGAGGCATATATCTAAAACAAACATGGAGACATCCGCCTCAAGCACAAAGGCGGACATTCAAGATCTGAAAGACTTGATATCCTTCTTCAGATCACAGATTAAAACAGAAATTCAAAAAGTTGCAACTGACCTCTCTGTGGAAATAAAGGCAGTAGACTCTAAAACGACAGTTCTAGAAGTCAATTACAATGAACTACTAAAAGCACATACTCAGCTAGAGGAAGAGGTGTCTCTACTAAAAGAGGAGCAGGCTTACCTACAGTCAATACAGGAAGACCTGGAGAATAGATCGAGGAGACAAAATGTCCACATACGTAACCTTCCTGAATCAGTGCAAGATCTTTTGCAATATATGAAAGACTTATGTGAATCTCTCATGCCAAATATGTGTGATGAGGACTTTAAACTGGACAGAATTCACAAACCACTTGGTGGCCGCTCGTCCAACATGGATCGCCCGAGAGATGTAATAGCACAGTTCCACTATTTCTCCACCAAAGACCAAATCTTGAGGGCAGCTAGAACACACATCCCGGAAACAGAAGGTCATCAACCGAGCATATGCTCTGAGTTTTCTCCAATCCCATCCTAGCCCAAGACTGGAAGTATACCTGGGGCTTTCCATTTAGATTGAATGTTTCCAAAGAAGGGAAGATGTATACCACCCGCACTATGGAGGAGGGAACAGCCCTGCTCTCATCATGGAACATCCAGATACCAGCTCCAAGGTAAGGCCGTGGTTTCAGAACACAAAATACTGAAAAAGATTGAATGTGACTTTCATTATCTATTTATTAGATCCGCTGTTAAACTCACTCAGGCTTAATCCATGTATATCAGGTCATTAGTCATGAAAGATCAAACTGAAGTGATAGGATGTTATATCTCAAGTTTGCTTTACATTTTCATAGCTACTTAACGGTTTAAAATATCACTCATGATAATACAATATACAATATAATTGGCTATGTTATATTGTAATTAGAGGGTGAACCACCTCAGTATCCACTTACACAGATACTAGTTGGTTCACTGTTTAAATTAAGAGGACAGCCTTTGCTCTCCTTATTAAGTTACTGTTGATTGCTAAACGTTAGTTAGAACTTTAATCTATACTAATTAGCATAACAACACTATCATATTACCTGGAGGTGTCAGTACACTAAATAAAAAATGATACTTGCTTTAAGTGTTTCTCTACATTTTTTTCTTCTGTTTTTTCTTCTTTTAACCATTTATTTCACACTAATCCTATCTTCCCCCTTCTCTCTCCTTCCCTCTCCCAGTTCTCAGCTTTCAGGCACCCTACTTGCGCCCTCTGTTTCCACACAGGGGATCAGTCCATCCCAATATCCAAGAAGCCAAACTGACTGTCAGACATTCTCAGCCTAGACCTTCCGTTCCAGCACTTGGTGAGTCATGGATATCAAAATAGCCTCACACAATACCCAAGACTTAAATGAGACAGTTAAGAGGGGAATTGCCTTAAAAGAATATCCTAGGAGCGGCATAGTACTAATACAAGAAAAAAATATAAAAAAAACTTAGTACCCAAATGTTGGGGTAAATCCTATACACAAACATTTCATGCCACTACACTAGAAAAAAAAAGAGGAGTCTTGATTTTAATACACAAGAGACTCAACTTTCAACACATAAACACCCAAAAGGCCAGTGACGGTAGGTATATCGGGGTACATGGAACCATTAATGCAAGAAAAGTGTCGCTGCTTAATGTGTATGTACCAAACTCACAACAATATGCTTTTTTTTACAAAATATCCGACTTACTATCCATCTTGGCAACACTCTATTTGGATTATATTCGTGGGAGGGGATATGAATGCGGTCCTAGACCCAATAATGGATAAATCAGAACCCACTACACCCAATCCAGTTCCCACCACACAAAACCTTCAAATCAATTCTAAAGTACAAATGCCTATTTGGCACATGGAGGGGAATTAACCCAAAAGTTAGAGACTTTACCTTTTACTCGGCCAGACACAAATCCCACTCACGTATTGACTATATACTGTTACAACAACGAAAGGCCTCCAAACTGAAGCAACAATTCACCCTATCTCGTGGATAGAACACAATCTTGTTAGTGTGTCACTGTGTGATTTGCTTCCAAAGGGTTGGTCCCCCTCTTGGACATTAAACCCAGCACTCCTCAATGACCCATTAACAAAAGAGAAAATCCATGAAGCACTCGCAAGGTAGACAGGATGGGGGTGTGGTCAGCCCATAAGGCAGTCTTAAGAAAGGTATGTATCCAACTAGGCTCAGCAGCCACAAAATCAGAACTATTTCAAATAAATAATCTAATTATTAAAATCTTAAACCTTCATAAATCATTTACTATTCAGAATTCACCTAAAATGTATGAGTAAATACTCAAATGTAAACATAACAAACATGATTTTGAGAAAAAGAAAGTGGTGACCATCCTGCAGCATACACAATCCAAACTCTTTAGGTACTCCAATAAACCTGACCCAATGTTAGCTAGGAGACTGAAACAGCAGAGGGCTAACTCATTTATCCCTAAACTGATAACCAGAGAAAATTACGTTACATACCAACCAGAACAAATTACAAAGACCTTTGAGCAATTCTATGCAGAGTTATACTCGACAAATCAACATTCTGGGACACAAAGTCATAAATCCAAAATCAACAAAATTTTATCAACAATCAAATTCCCCCAAATTGAAAAAGATAAAATAGATTTCCATACTACTCCTATTTCTATAGAAGAAATTAAAACTGCAATCAAAGCAGCTAAACCCCATAAGGCTCCTGGTCCGGATTGGATTCACTAACTACTATTATAAGCAATTCATGGAAACTCTCATGCCCCATCTTCAACATCTCTCTAATGTTTTTCTCACTGGCAAACCCATTAAAGCAGAATTTTTGGAGGCAAAGATCATTGTCTTACTCAAAGAAGGTAAAGACCCCACACAATGCAACAGCTATAGACCCATACCCTAATTAATAATCATATTCAACTTAACTCCAAGATTCTGCCAAACAGACTGGCCTTACTATTGCCGTCTGCAATCCATCCGGACCAGGTAGGCTTTATCCCAGGTAGGGAGGCATCTGATAACACCAGGATGTTTAACCTCATGGACATAGCCTTCAATAAAAACAAACCTCTAAAGCTGCTATCCCTAGATGTCAAGAAGGCATTTGACAGGATTCATTGGACCTACATGAAAGAGGTTTTGCTTAGATTTGGTCTCAGTAAAAATTTTCTAGGGAGTATCATGAAAGAGCATTCATTTCTTAGATCCCAACTATTTAAAATTTCCAGAGGAACAAGACAGAGTGTCCCCTATCTCATCTGCTTTTCAGACTATGTATTGAACCTCTAGCTATAGCATTAAGGGAAACCCCACACGTCAAAGAGATAAAAATAGGTGGCAATGAGTACAAACTTAGTCTATTTGCCGCTGATATCTTACTCACCATTACCGATCCATTAATTAGTCTTCCTATCTTATTTAAAGTACTAGGTAAACTTAGTCACATTTCGGGCGTCGAAGTAAATACGAATAAAAGGCCCTTCATTTTTCTCTGCCTAAGCAATTAGAAAACTTGTTAGCATCAAATTTCTCTTTCAAATGGGCTTTGAATCACATAAAATATCTGGGCATTCACATTCCCAGATATACTAAGCTAATCTATAATGTAAATTATCCCAATATCATTAAAGATCTACTCAAAGATCTCCACACATGGTCCACCCTCAATATCTTGTGGTTCGGTAAAATTCTTGTTATTAAAATGAATACTCTGCCCAAGTATTTGTACCTTTTCAGGACTATCTCAACCGCAATCAAATTAAAAGATTTATCAAATTTACAGAAGGCAATCTCTCGCTTTATCTAGGACAGTAAAAAGCCAAGGATAAACAAAGTGACTATCAGCCCTATTAAATTCGGGCTACGTGTTAAAACATAGCCCATAACTCTCATCTTAGGACTATTCACATGTTAAGAAACCCCGTAAGGCAGGCTGCAGACTACTTGCGGGTTCGCTGCGAAAAAAGCCTACAGGTTGAGAATTGTTGAACTTCGCGGCCGTAAATCCTTTGATCAGTCAAGCCGTCAAGTGCTACGTCTTCAATTTAGCTATTAAATTGCAACAAGTCACTGGCGAGCAAGCCGTAACGAGCAAATGGAGCCAAAAGCCCAAAGTGTGCTCGAGAGGATCCGCAATGGTGGTAAAGTCTAATACGGAGCACTTGTAAAGGAAAAAAAAAGACAATACTGTACTTAAATTAATTTGAAAAATGATGTTATGTCTTAGAATTAATAGCACAACATTCTCAAGCCCACAAATTGGCTCAGAAAATTACTTGATTTCATGTGTTTTTTTTGTGTTATATCGATCCCGGCAATCAATGTGTTAATACATGTACTGTAACTTGCATGTGATAGAATATTGCATCTTGACTGGAATGTGCGTATGCTCGTAGATCGTAGTTGAACCCTGTAAGACTTTGAAATCCATCCTCCATTTTCTTGTGACGCAATGCTTAACATTTCTGTTTCCATTGGCTCCATCTAAACCCGTAACAACAGGCTTGCTTAATTGTTTGCGTTCTAGCCCGCAACTCCGACGGCCGACAACTGGTTTACGTTTTCGCGTCTCCAGCTCGTAGCTCACATCCTTTCTAATTTAATTGCACCATAACTTGGCCAAATTTCAAGCATGCAGCCTTTATGTGCTTCATGTTGGAGTTACGGGGCTGGAATTTAAAATGGCCCTATGTCGGCTTCAAAAAAGACAGGTGGGCTAGCCACTCCTGATTTGTCTGAGATATTATAAGGCTGCTAGACTAGCTCAACTAACAAAATGGTATATCAAAGACTCCCCCCGGTGTGTATAGAGAGAGAAAAACATGTCCTTCATGAACAAAACATATTACTAAGCCCGGCATTATGGCTAAGCGTACACCATAAGACTAATTTGAAACCACTTCCCCAATTTGTAAGCTACTCTATCACACTATGGAAAAAATAATCAAAAGATCCCAATTGATAGTAAAAGGATCATGGCTTTCCCCCCTATGACTACCCCATAGAGATTCCTCAATAAATCAAAATACCAGATAACAATCGTAGCAGACATACTAATGGAATCTCATCATTGGTCCCCAACAGAATTTAGAAATCCACCACTCAAAGAATGGTTTAACCTGATGCTGATTAACACCAATTTAGGACACATTTCTAGGGACAATAAACTAGACAGAAAAAACCCTTTGAAAAATGCTGTTTATGCAACCCAAATGGTAAGAAAAATATTATTATTCTTTACAATTATTTAAATGATCAGGCTACTCCTAGCAAACTATTGAAAACACTTTTTGAAAGATTCAATTGCCTTTTATAAATTGGAGTTTCTAAGTAGTTTTAGGTTTAACAATATTTATACTATTAGAATTTTATTTTATATTTAATGAAGAAAATGCTACTAAGATGTTGGAGATAAACCAATTAAGAAAGAAAGAGAAAGACATCTTCTTATAGCATATACTCCTTTGTGATAAACACTACATTATAATAATTGACAGAGATTAAATTAATGTTGATAGATTATTTAAACATTTTTAAAATATTGGAAAACCACATATTAAAAAAATAAAAATCACATTGAAATTGGTCGACCTAGGTTAATATTTTTTAACAATATCAATGTCTATAGAGTCACCTCTTGAGTCTTGAACTAAATTGAATACTGGCGATTTATATATACACAATCATTGAGGTACATACAGTAGATTTTAGGACACTTTCTTATTTATCCATGTCATTGAAAGATATACATATGTGATTTAAATAGCAATATTATTACATAGATTTCAAATCAAATATCATCCTATGGTTACTTTCCTAAATTGGATGCTTGAACTGGAGACAGTGATGAGTGAGCACAGTCTGCCAATTATGCTGTTTCCAAGTAAACAATCTATAACTAATCTTTGTAAAGTGCTGGTGCATATATAAAAATAAATTCTATCTTAGATAAAGTGCTTGAATTAAAAAATATGGGGTCAGTCCCTATTCTTAAAAATGCAGCAGAACGGGGGATCCTTCACCTACCCCTTACTAAAAGCAGCACTTATTAGTGTATTTGACCACACTTCCAGTATATTTACATTTAGATAGTTATGCATTAGAACTAATTATAATACTTATTTTAGTCATTATGAGTCTTTCCTCATTTATTTTCTGCACACACTAAAAACACTTGTCTTATTTAATTGTTCAATATTCATAATCTCCTTTGCCTATCTGCACCTTTGTCTAACCCAGTATGCTGATTTTGTCCCCATTCCTGGTTTACTTGAAATTCTTTTTATCCCATACTACAAAATGGGAAAATCTAAAATTTTTAAAAGGCTCCCCATTAAATCTAGTATGTATAGTCTATGCTTTCTGCCATATTTCTCATATTTTTTGGTGCTTGTCTCCTATATACTGAATACTCAACAAGACAAGAAAAACGAATTAAATATTAAACTTGAATAATGCTATAATAAACTTTATATAAGCACCTACCAAGAGACACCCGTGTTTGTTTTCAAACTAAAGAACTCAAAGAAGGGTAACTAAAATGGTGCATGGTCTATCAAAAATAATAAGGCCTGAATATGTATAGTTTGGAGGACAGAAGGTAGAGGGGTGACAGAAATCATCAAAAATAGCAAAAGATGTATTAAAGTTCAAGAGGGAAGTGTCTTCAAGAAAAAGAGGAATACAAGAACAAAAGGTCACAATTTGAAGTTGGAAGGTAGATTGTTTAGGCGTAATGTGCGAATGTACTACTCTATGAAAAGAGTAGTAGATGTGGTAGAATCAAACACAGTTAAGGGATTAAGGCGTACATGGGATAAGCATAAGGCTATCCCCAGGTTTAAATAAACCAAACGTTAGATAGAATGGACAGGTCAAATTGTTTTTTGGGGTTCTTATCTGCTGTCAAATCTATGTTTCTGTGTTCAGGAAAAGGCACAATAATGACTTTATTTTACAGAAACCTATTATAAATTTACTATCATGTATTTCCGTCAACATGTTTAATACAGGGGTTTTTCATTGCATCAAAAATGAAACAACTGTAAAACAATGTTAATAAAAGAGCACACTACCTGCATAAATTAACTAATGCATTCATGTTGTTAAACCAAAGTACATTGAAAGACATAGCAGCAGGGGACAAGAATTGACTGGTTTCCAAATTCCTAAAGCCTACCAAATGTCACACCGCTTAATCTAGGCAAAGAAACAGGAGGCCTAATCAGAGCAATCCAAAATTACATTTTAATTGCAATGTGACCTATACATGAACCCTTTCTCTCATAGACAAAATGTGCAAAAGGTCAAATAGTATATTGCTGCTGCCCTTACTCATTGTATAATTCATAAAGCATTGTTTCCTTAAATAAGTGCAGACATGACCACAAATATAGGTTCATTTTGTGTGGGACATACAGTAGGTGCATTCATGCAAAACTCCACGTACGTTTAAAAATAAGGATGATTTAAATAAAATATTAAATCTGTGCATTGTGGTATCCAAATGCTGGCTTAGAGCAGGTATGGCTAAGTTAAGAGAACTGAATGCAGAGATATTTTGGCAAGGCTGATGAACTCAGCGATGATATGTGCACCCACCAGTGATAATGTACATACATATGCAATGGTCTGCTGATGTTAATGCACCACCATGCTTGTGTGTATGATGTTCTTCTGCTTATATACAGTGTTTGGTTTCGATGCACAATGACATGTCTGGCTAAAACAAAACAATGGATCTTTCCTATTGCTGACGTCCAGCACTGGCGGCCATTGGCCACTAAATGGTGTTGCTGTGATGTTAGTGTATGTCTTGTTAGTGTAAAGCTTATTATCTGCCGGTACCCTAACCCCCAACCCTAAACCCTAACCTCAAACCCTAACTGTAAAGCTAGGACATTTATTAAAATCTCAGCTTCACCACCTAATGGCCACCACTGGAGGTCAGCTAAAAGGAAAGGTCGACAAAACAACTCCACTTAAGTACAATCTGTCCAGAAGACATTGTACCAGCACTATTTTGCAAAGTGAAACAGAGAAACAAGGTTCATTTTGGAGAGAAAGAATTTTCTCCTGTATAACCTTCCATGAAATCTGTACTTATTCTGTTTTTTTAATAATGGTAGAATTATAGATTCAAACATTTACCTAATACAGAGGCCGGTAGATTCCTATGAAGACCAAAGAATCACGTGCACTTGCTCACCAGCACCTGATTTTAATTATGGTCTTAACTGATAGGAAAGCAATAAGGGTAGATATATTACTTCTGAATAAATAAGGACAAAGTAAAATGTGTTATGACTTATTTGCTTGCTTTATCTTACTGCTGTTTCTAGTATTATCCAGAGTCTATTTGTATACTTAGTTTTAATGATAACATACAAAAGACAAAAATATAGAAAGTACATACCTCATGCTGTAGAGAACATGTCCATCTGGATAAACACGCAGCATTATGTTATCTGTTGTTGTGTCATGAATGAAAGATCGTTTAGAATGGACAAAGAAGACATCAGGAACCCATATCTTCTTCACAAGTCTACTATCAAATGTCATACTCTTATTGGTGGTGCTGGGAAATGATAATCTCTCATCCTTCCAGTAGTGCCTCAAGTACAGTGTCATTGTGAAGTCCTAAATACAAAAAAAAAAAATAAGTTTAAGATATTATTTCAAGATATTATTTCAGAACTCTTATTCAATGCACTGCACATGTTTTACAATGATTTAAATCACAGTTAAAAATAAAACAAAAAAGAGAGATAAAAAAAAAAAAATTAACAAAGTTACTGATACACAGAATTCATTATATTTATATATCATTATATACGGTATATGATTATTTTAGAGAGAAAAATCCTTCTATCAATTTAAATAGTTATCTGAATATTCATACCAAAGATCTGTGTTTTTTAACACTATGTAAACACAAAAATGAAAAAATTACTTTGACAAGAATCACAGTTTATCTTACACCTGTATCTTTTACTAAAATGTTACTTTTATTGGTATCACTAAAAATCTTTTATAGCACATAAGACAACTCACATGGAAATTAATATTAAAAATATACTTGAGGTTAAGTAACCAGGATTACTACCACCGTTCCCTAGTACATAATGTGTTAAAAAATATAATGTACAAGTTCCATTAAATGTTTCTTTGATTTGGATAACTTTCCCTAGCTTTTTTGCTTTGGCGTATTTGCTCCAGTAAAACTCCCCTATATATTGTTGTAATGAGTTCTTTAGAGTAACATAAGATAGCTATTTGTATAGGGAACTAGATATTAACATCCAATTATAGTATTGAGCATATTTCTTCTCCCAATATGATATTATTATAGTTAGAGTATTATCTTCTTGTCCCAGAATATAGCAACTGATAAAAGTATTTGGAAGAGTGCTCCTATATATAGATGTTTCTCTCTGTTTATTCTTATATTTTTTGGATTCACTAAGATCTCTTCTAGGTATAAATCTCAACTATGGGAGCTAGAGCAAATTAAGTTAAATAGGGTAATCCCTACATGGGGGACTCACTATTACTCAAGGAGTGATAAATCTTTTTGAAACTACATAATTAGACTCACATGTTAAATACATTCTAATTTCGATTGTTTCTAACGTCTCAATGTGAAAAATTGTTAGTTGGAAAAAGAGCTCCTTAGAGGAGGAGCTCCCTAACATGATCCTAGCAGGATTTTTAGATTGAAGATGAAGAACAATAGCTTCAATCAAGCAAGAAGATTATGATTTTCTTCAGTCAACATGGAAGTGTCTGCTTATTTAGGGCTGAAGAGTGAGGACCAGGTGTTTGATGATCTTCTCTGGAGGGTCTTTAGGATATAGGGTAAGTATAACATTTTTCCCCCTATAGATGTATTTTTCTGATTATTTTTTTTCTGTAATTTTTTCTGTTATTATTATTTTTTTTATGTAATTGTTTTAATTGTATGTAATTATTTTTAAGTTGGTACGTTAGGTAGGTTAGGTACTATGTGGGACTTCCATGTGGAGATAGGGTCAATAGGGTTCCATAAAGCCCCCTTATGGTAGAAGGTAGGGTTCCATGAGGCTTTGTAGAGAGCGCTGTGGCTATAGTTTAGAATAACAGGGGAGCCATAGGTCCCCAATGGTATAGGAGTTAATATTAGGTACCACATAGGTTGAAAAGGAACCCATAGTTATACTTTAGAATATTTTGGGGTCCCTAGGAACCCCCATGATAATGGGTTAAAGTCTTCTATAGTTTGAATAAACTGAGCCCTGCCCAGGAAGCACTAGCATGACGTGCTAGTCTGGGCATCCGTGTCTTCCATGCTGAAAGCTAACCTGCAGCATGGAGTAGAACCAGCAGAACCAGACTGAAATATGCTTCATCTGACTCTTTACATTATACAGAAGCCGGATTACCGCTAAACCTCCCTCCTAACCACCGCCTAAATCAACTTGCAGAGTGGAGTCGCAACCCTAAGAGAAGGAGATTCACAGCTGCAAGTAGCTGGACGCCTCAACAGTAGATGAACTTGGTACCGTCGGCTACATTAATTTGGCGCCAAATCCATAGGTCTGAGACAAGGAAAAGCTTCACTATTCATAACTATGAATTTGAAGTAAATGGATCATGGCTAGAGTTCAGTTTGATAGAGCTGTGAAAACAGCTTGAAGATGCCGAAATTCTAACTTTGAATCACGGTAGGAGGCTATTTTCCTAACTACCTAGTCTTTATATGAGGATAGCGGTTTTCCGCTGCTCCATCTAAAAAACTTACAAGGGGACTTTTTCTTACATGCTTAAAGGCTCTCAATCCTCTGAAATGTTCTTTTTTTGAGTACCAAAGGGGTCTCTAAACAACACTAATATAGTCCAGCACAGAGATTTAACCTTTATTTTAGCTGATGCAACACAGAGCTATATTCCTCCAATTAATAAATTCATAGGGGACTGGTATTTATATGCCTACAAGAATTGACATCTTCAAAACCTTTGTAACATCAAAAGGGGTGGCTAATTGTCGCTGATACATCAGAGAGAATTAACCCATAGGTGTTGTTTAACCCCCTGTAGGTATGGAACATATAAGGGGGCCTGATTGAAGCTGACACAGCATAATACAAATAATTATCCTCTACTTTATCTGATACAGCACAGACCTATTTAATTCCAACTAAAGAAGCTTGAAGGGGTCTTGTACCTGTATGTCTATAAGCGTTAAATTGTCTGAACCTATGAACTATCAAAAGGGTGGCTGATTGGTGCTTATACAGCATAGACAATTAACTCCTAATCCAGCCTGTCAAAAGAGGAAGTATAGTCTATTCTTACCTTTCTGAAGTAAATATTTTGTGACAAAGGTGATATATGAGATGAATAATTGAAGCACTCAGCAAACTTTGAATTTATATTGTGAAATATTTTTAAGATGTATTCAATTCTATATGTAAAAATAAATGCTGAGACAGCACCGAGCTAATTACTTCCAATTTAAAAATCTACAAGGGGACTTTTTACTCAAATATCTATAAATGCTTAACCCTCTGAAATCTGGGAGCATTACAGCAGTAGCTGATTGAGGCTGATTCAGCTCAACTCAGATAATTAATTTCTATCCAAATTGATACAACACAGAGCTATTTCTCTCCAATTAAGGAACCTATAAGGAGACTTGTATTGATATACCCGCAGACGTTGACTTTTCTAAATCTTGGAAGCATCAAAGGGATGGTTGATGGATGCTAATACCGCATAAATAATTAACCTTTATTTCAGCCTGTGCAAATGTGAAGTATATTGCTTATCCTTATTTCTCTGAAGTAAAGATATTGCCATAAAGACTACATTGGTGAAAGAAACTATGAAGAATAAGGATTCAAACTTTTCCAAGGCTAAAGCAAATGATAAAAAAACAGGGAAGTAATATGCAGACTCCCCTTTCATCTTCCTTTTTTTCTCCCAAAGATAAATTAGGAACCTCTAATACTTCTCAAATGGAAACCTCTATGCAGAGTCAGTCTTCTACATTACAAAACAAAAGGAAAAGCAATAGTGAATGAAGATCCTATCGCTTCAACTATATTGTTAGAAATATTAACCACTTCCGTGATGAAAAAATTACTTTCTGGCTGCATTAATGTTGGAATTAACACAAGAAATGTATACAAATAAAACGGCAATTAATACCCTCTTGGAACGCGTGGAAGAGCTTGAAAAAATCAAGAAGTCCTAATGAAAGAAAATCGAAAAGTAGTTAATTATACATTGGAATTGGAACAAAGGACTAAACTATTAGAAGCCAAAACTACGCATCAGGAGGACTTTTCTAGAAGGAACAACCTCTGTATTAGAGGAATTCCAGAGACATTTAGTCCTAATGAACTAAAGTCCTTTGTTACAGTTTTTTTTACTTATTTTGTGAAACCTGAGAAGCCATGGATTAATATGTTAGATAGGATACATAGGATTCCTCTGCCAAGAGACTTCAGAGGAGAAGCAATTAGAGATGTTATAGTTAAGATACATTTTTAGGAATATAAAAAGGCAGTATTGAAAGCTTCATGGCAAGAATCAAAATATGAAGCACCTTTTGATAAGTTGACAATATTTTCAGACATATCTGCAAATACCTTAGGAAGGTGTAAACAATACTAGGAAGTGACTAAAGCTTTGAGGAAAGAGGATATTTCCTCCAATTGGGGTTTTCCTATTAAATTGTTTGTTATTAAAAACAATCAAAGAAAGATTATTAATTCAGTAACCAAAGGACAGGAGTTACTTAAAGAATGGAAAATCCTGTCATGATTTAAATGTTTAAGGACTCATATTGTCAGTGGTTTGTGAGTATGTCCAAGGGAGCATGACATTGTTACATTGGGAGGGATTATGTGTTATTGTGTGGTTATATGTTGCCTGTACATGGTTATTATGTATCCTAGGTATAATATATTATGAGGGAAAATGTTATATAGAACATATGTGGAATTGGTAGAAATGCTCTGCATAGCAGTTAGCTGCAGATCATTGCACACTCAAACATGCAGACCTTGGGTCAAGACAGATGCATGGGCTTCAAGTGGTCCTGGGCAAACACTTGAGTTTAACATAAAGGCTTGTTCACTAGATATCTAATGAATGTGATATCAAGAGCTTTGATAGCCCAAGGTTGCAAGCCAGATGGTCTGACATCACACATACACTCACTTAAGAGATAGCCATAAACAATAGGGACCCGCACAGACACAGAGGCCCCATAACTCCAGGGGGTCTACAGCTTGTCCCCTCCCAACTATCAGTGCAGGGAGCAGAGCAAAAAGGACATGTGTCTCCATTGAGAGCCAGAGACCAACTAAATTAGGTAGCCACACCTAGTGGGCGGACCTGGGAGGAGTCTCATGTTTCCCACGTTGTAAAGCTACGGGATTGGCCAGAGGCCATTAGGGGCTGACCTCAGGTAGCCCCTCCCTCTACTATGTTGTAAAGAGTTTATATACGTGTGTTATCCAAATAAAGGTTGTTGAGAGATAGTTTTCACATAAACAAGGTGTGAGACTATTTCTGTGTGTTGTATCCTGACTTGGGGAGTGGTCTTGCTATGGGCCACTAAGTAACCTGGATCCAGTATTTTCTGCCTGTAGCTTTTGGGCCTTGCCCTCTTCAGAGGCCATCTTTTGTGCCACAGAGAACAGGAACTACATGATTCTGCTGGGGTAGGTTTGAACTAGGTTCATATCAGGCCCCCAAGAAGAAGCAGATCGTGACAAATCCCATTTGTGGAAACTACTAAACAAAGCTTGCCTTCCCCTGGTTTTCAAAAATTGCACTTATCGGAGTGGAAAAAATGTAACTAATTAAAGAATGTTGGTTCTCTCCTAAAATATTAGTGGATTAAACATTATATATTAAATTTCAAAGGGAAAAGTTAAATTATAACTTAAATATATTAAGATTGAAAGGTAACCTATGTAGATACATTTTGATAGATCTTGATTTCCTTATGAGTATTGGGTAATTTTTTAAAATATTATCTCCACCTTTCACTATTGAGAATACTTACCTAATCGAATGGTTTGATTGTTATTACTTAACTTCGACAAATAAAAATGTTTTAGTTATTTAGAATGAGGTATACACAGGAAATAAATAAAATATGACATATTTATATATTATTTCCCTATAGTATCTCACATAGAAATAGCTGCTTAGATTTAATTTTTTACGTTCACAATTGAAGTAGATTAGACAATAAACACAGGTAGTAAAAAGTATTAAATACTACTAAAATTCTGTGGTTTGGAGATAAATAAATATCACATTATTAAAAGAATTATAAAATAAAAATTGGTAATAATATATTAATCACTTTTGGAGAATTTGTGATAGAATAGGACACTATATTAAGAGTAACAGACAATTAGAATATTTAATTGGTGGAACAAGAGAATAACATTGTTATATGATTAGCGAATATATTAGGGGAGTGTTGTCCTCTTGGGCAGCATTTAGAAAAAAACAAAGGGGATTACCTCTGAGGGAACTTAATGTACAATTGGCCCTAAATGAGAGAGAGAGAACAAACTACAGCCATCAGTTGATAGAACTAAAATGTTAAAGTCTAAAGTAGATAAATGTATATGTAAACTGCAACAAAGACAGTATCACTTAAATAATAAGATGGGGAAATTGTAGGCGCATAAATTAAAAACAAAAGCGTGAATAAAAGAGTTGAAGAATTAATAATTGAAGATCATAATATGATTACAAGATCCATTACAAACCTGAGCGATATTGAAAAGGCTTTTCTCTAATTATTATAAAGATCTCTACAAGGAAAACAAAAAATGTCTAAAACCTAATATAGAAGAAATGAATATCTTCTTAGATAATATTACTCTACCAAAGATTAACAATGAAAAACTGGAAATTAATATTAATAAAATAGCGAAAGCTATTTCAAACTTTAAACTTAATTCAGCTCCTGGGCCAGACGGATTTTTGAGCTATTACTATTAAACTTTTAAAACATCTCTTTCTAAACAATTAGTAAAAGTTTTCAATTAAAAAAAGATAGAAGGTAAAGCACCTAAAGAAATGTTAGAAGTGGTAATAGTAAATATACCGAAGCAGGATCATTTTCAATCAATTTTATATACATTTTAGACCAATCACAGCTTGGTCACTTAGCTGATGAGCGCCAAAGGTGCTCATCGGCTGTGAGCCTCATGTAGCAAGGCGAGCAGTTGAGGCATTAAAACTAGGGGCACTTAGGCAATGAGCGGCGAAGGCATTTATCACCTGCGAGTCTCGCGAAGCGAGGCAAGCAGTTGAGGTATTGAACCATGCTGGACTTGGGCAGGAATGAGTGCTGAAGGCGCTCCTGTGAGCCTTTTGAAGCGAGGTGAGCCGTTGAGGCATTGAAAAACACAGGACTTAGCTTCCAAGCAATTAGGAAACGCGGGATTGCCTTAGGCTGCAAGCAGTGGAGGAACGCCTGACTTAGAAAAAAAAATGCTAGACGTGGAACTTAGAAAAAAAAAAATCCGAAGTTAACAGCCGAACCACGCACATTGAAAAACACAAAAAATACAAAAACCCCTCACATACAGCACGGGGGGACTGCCAGGAAATTTGGGAGTGAGGTTCCACGCAAATTTAAGCTGAATTTGCCGAGTTTCGGCACTCGAAAATTGGCTAACTGAGAAAAAAAATGGCACCCGAAAAAAATGAAAACGAGGCTACACGACGCTGAAGTGCGCGAAACACTGCCAGGCACGTACGACTTTGCCAGGGATGTACGAGGTACAAAAATACACTGTTAGGAAGCACAGAAAATGCTTGTGAGGCGCATAATACATGGAATATTGCCGCCATTTTACAACACTATGTTGCAAATCTACACATTACGATTCTGAAATCGCGGCTTTCCCGCCTAAACCAACGGTTCTGTCTCGCGCACGCAGAGTATATATAGGGCAGAATTGCCACATTGCTGACACTTTCTCCTCAGGTGATCACAGTGTGACTGGACATTTTCTGCTGCCAGAAAATCCAAAGAGATTGTCAGCTCTTCAGGATATTAATTGCTGACTATTAATTATAAATAGGTAAAGTATATTAATTAATTAATTAATTATTACTAAAAAACATATATATGTTATTAAAGAAATATGCACAATCTTATATTTTACACTGCCTTCATTTTATGAATACATTAATGGTTAATGCTTTCAAATATATTTATTAATTGATTAATTAATTTTTAATGGACACTAATTTATTAATAAATAATTAGTAATCATTATAAAAAAAATGTGTTTAGACTGCCTTTACTGTATGAATATATTAATGCGTAACTCTTTCTAATACATTTATTAATTGATTAACTACTTATTAATCTTCATAAATGTATTAATTATTAATTACTAATCATTATGAAGAAAAAAAGGTATATTTGTGACTGCCTTTACTTTATACATACATTAATGCTTAGCTCTTTCTAATATATTTATTCTTTGATTAATTCATTATTAATGTTTATTAATTTAGTAATTATTAATTAGTAATAATAAAAAAATTGTTTAAACTGGCACAAAAAATATGTACTTTGTACATTATACAGTGCACTTATATATCTGTGTTACTGCTCATTGCCTAAAAAGGGATAGGATCCTCAAAGCAGTTAAATATTGAAATCAGTTTATTATATTATGACATCTGCTACATTTCATATTTTATAGTGCATTTTTTTATGAATATATCCATGCTTACACCTTTACGTTTTGTATGTATGCCAATTAAACATCATACTGTTAATGATTAATGAATTAATTGCATTCAAACATTAAAAATTCTTCTCATTTCATTTTACAGTTTGATCATCTCTGCAGACTGAATACACAGAGTGACATTTGCAGCATTTCATCTGCAATAGTCACATTTACAGGTATATCATTTAATGGTGCTCTTTTTTAGGAGAAAAGGATTAAGGTTTTTTGTTTTGCATTGATCACCGTTCTTGATTAATAAATTAATGTCTATTAATTTATTAATTATTTAATAATTAGTAATCATTATAAAAAATAAATATTGTCTATTTTACAATGTATAGATTTCATATTGCATTTAGATATCTGGAGTACTGATCATTAACGTACATTCATTGATTAACTATTAATTATTAATAATTACAACAAAAAAAAACATTTTAAACTTGCCAAAAAATTAGGTATATTTGCTAATGCACTTATATATCACTGTTCCTGCTCATTGCCTAACAGGGTTAGGAGCCTATGAGCACTTAAATATTTAAATCAGTTTATTATATTATAGTTACATAGTTACATAGTAATTAAGGTTGAAAAAAGACTTTCAGTCCATCAAGTTCAACCTTTTAAGATGTTTTAAGATGTCCTCTGATCTGCAATATACGGATTAGTTATTGTTAATTTTATTTGTTAAATGTTATTTTTTTATTTTTTTTAATTATTAATTAATCCAGAAAAAGGCAAACAGAAAAAAAAATCCAAGTGAAACTTAGCCAATCATCTTAAAGGGTAAAAAAAGATGAATTCCTTCCTGACCCCAGATACTGGTGATCGGATTTCTCCCTGGATCAATTCTCTCTCTAATTATCCAGGATAACCCTGAATTTTTAATTAGAAATTAATCCAGTCCCCTTTTAAAGTTATCTATCAAATCCGCTGTCACCACCTTCTCTGGTAGAGAATTCCACCGATTATCCACTTTTACTGTGAAGAACCCTTTTCTTTCTTTAAGGTGGAATATTTTTACTTCTAACCTCAAGGGATGTCCTCTTGTCAGTTGAAAACCTCTTATCACAAAAAGCTCCCTTGACAATTCTTCATACTGACCCTGGATGTATTTATATAAGGTAATCATATGTACTCTTAGACGCCTTTTTTCTAGAGAAAATAAGTTTAATTTGGTTAGTCTTCTTCATAACTTAGCCCCTCCATTTCCCTTATTAGTTTTGTTGCCCTTCTATGTACCTTTTCTAGCTCTAAAATGTCCTTTTTAAGAAGTGGTGCCCCAAATTTTACTCCATATTCCAAATGAGGGTGTACCAGAGATTTGTATAGTTGCAGAATTATATTTGCTTTTCTTGCTTCTACACCGTTCTTAATACATGCAAATATTGTATTTGCCTTTGCAGAAGCTGCTTGGCTTTGAGCACTGTTACCTAGGTGGTTGTCCACAAGCACTCCCAAACCCTTTTCAATATCTGATACCCATGATTTGCTCCATTAAGATATAAATTGCAAGGCTATTTTTCCGTCTCAGATGCATAACTTTACATTTATTAGTATTAAATCTCATCTGCCATTTAGATTCCTATTCCTAAATTTTATGTAAATCCCTTTGGAGGGAAAGCACATTATTATCTGATTTAATGGAGACACTACTTTTCAGTCCCACCTCTAAGTCATTAATACATATGTTAAAAATGAGAGGACCTAATACTGAACCCTGAGGAACCCCACTTACCACATTAGTCCAATCGGAGCATGTTCCATTTACAACAACCTTTTGCTTCCTGTCTTTTAGCCAGCTCTCAATCCATGAGCAGATATTTACTGCAGTTCCTTTATCTCTTAGTTTGCACAATAGTCTCCCATCAAAAGCCTTTGCAAAATAAAAAAAAACTACATCCACTGAGTTGCCTTGATCCAGGTTCCTACTAACCTCCTCATAGAAACTAATTAGATTTGTTTGACATGACCTATCCCTCAGAAATCCATGTTGACTCCTACTTATAATCCTGTTCAAATAGACAATTCTTGTATATTATCCCTTATTAACCCTTCTAAAAGCTTCCCCACTACAGAGGTGAGGCTCACTGGTCTATAATTCCCTGGATTTGCTCTTGCTCCTTTTAAATATAGGTATCACATCTGCTTTTCTCCAGTCATCTGGTAGAGACCCTGTGCTGAGTGAATCTTGAAAAATTAAATATAATGGTTTCGCTATTACAGAACCCAGTTCCCTCAGTACCTGTGGATGTATTCTATCAGGACCTGGGGCTTTATTAACATTTATTTTTTCCAACCACTTTTGGATTACTTCCTGCGTTAACCAATTATTCAGCAAAGGTAGTGTAGCCCCATTATGTTGCTGTGTCCCAACCACTGGTACCTCCCTTGTGTATTCCGAAGAAAAGAACCTATTTAGCTCATCTGCCTTTTCCTGGCCACTCATTTTCAGACGTCCTGTGTCACATTTTGCAAGCCTTGTTGATTTCCTTGTACTCCCGTAAAGCAATCTTTGTCCCCTCTTGTTTGTCTAATTTAAACGCCTGTTTTTAACTACGTATCTTGATCTTTAAATCATTGTTAAGCTACATTGAATGTGATTTACTCCTTTTACTTTTATTCCCACTTGGTATATGTGGTAACTTGTCTTCCTTGCATGGTAATTTATCTTCCTTTCAGGACCTCCTTAAACAGGTCTAGGTAGGAGGGCTAAGAATCTTTACTTCCCTCCCACAATTGCTAAAGGAAGTGATGCATGGACAGGATGTGATGTAAATCACATCATCTCAACTAAGGGTATATAACATAAGGCCAGGCAGGAAATCGCTCTGTTGCTTCCTTTTCTTCCTTGGTGGATGTGATGTCGAACTTGCAGCAGTGAGCCCTTACTAGATGTGAAGGCCTAACCGTGGGTGAGATCAAGCGTGTGGGGAAGGGGATTACTATATAGATAGATAGATTTAAAAAGGGTTGTTGCTCCGTGGGTCTGGGCTGTGTGTTTGTGATACATTTATAGTATTGTGTTGTTGCCTTTTAATAAATACCTTTTAATGCAGACGAACCTTGTGTAATATATATATATATATATATATTAATTTGGTGATACACCACAGTATATGGTGATAAGTATGTATATTTAGTAAGGATTTAAATGTTGTCCATTTATGTTCAGTGTTTTGACCTATCAGTTCTCTGTCTCAGTCTATACTTTCAATTACTGCCCTTAGACCATTCAAATCTGCCCTTTTAAAATTAAGAGTTTTTGTTGGCCGTTTACAGTTTTGTTTTTTTAATTCAATCTCAAATGAGACTGTGTTGTGATCACTGTTTCCCAACGGTTGCCCTATTCCAACATTTGATACCATATCAGTATTATTTGTGATGACTAAATCTAAGATAGCTTCATTTCTAGTAGGCTCATGTATGACCTGGGCCAGATAATGATCCCTGAGTGTACTCAAGAACCTGCTCCCCTTAGCTGAACTGCTGGTCCCATTTATCCAGTTTATTTCAGGTTAATTAAAAGCTCCCATTATTAGAACTTGCCCATGTTTAGCTGCATTTGCAATCTGTAACAATAACTGTATTTCCTCACTTTCAGCTATATTTGGGGGATTATTGCATACTCCTACTAATATTCTTTTGGAATTTGCTGCTCCGCTATTTAACTCTACCCACAAACATTCAACATTACCGCTATTTCCGCTATAAATATCTTCTCTAACTGTAGGCTTTAATTCAGGCTTAACATACAGACAAATCCCTCCTCCTCTTTTACCATTGCCTCTATCTTTCCTAAATAGGTTATAACCATCCAGACTAACAGTCCTGTCATGAGATTCTTCCCACCACGTTTCGGTAATGCCTATTAAATCCCATTTTTCATTAATTGCTAATAATTCTAACTCTCCCATTTTTCCTGGCAAGCTTCTGGCATTCGTGAGCATACACCTTATGTTATAACTATGAGTCTGTAGTTCTGAAGTGCCTGCCACTGTACTTGAGTTACTTAGTACTAGCTCCCTATTGATTATACTACCCCTACCCCATCTCCTCCCTTATGAGTTGTTAATTCATCCCTTATACCCTCTACACTTTCTACCCCATTACTTATATCTAGTCCCTCCCCCACCTACTATTTTTAAAACTTCTCCAGCCTTTCTACCATCCTATCCCCTAGCACAAAAGCTCCCTCATCACTAAGGTGCAATCCATCCCTGCTGTAGATATTGTTCTGAAGTGAGAAGTCAGCCCAGTGCTCTAAAAACCCAACCCCCTCCTTAGTGCATCTCTAGCGATGCATTAACCTCCCTAAGCTCCATCTGCCTCCCTGCGCGAGCATGTTGCACTGGTAGTATCTCCGAAAGTACTACCTTGGAGGTCCTTGTCTTCAGCTTATTACCTAGTTCTCTAAAATCATTCTTTAGGACACTCCATCTTTTACTAACTATTTCATTGGTACCAATTTAGTACCAAGAACGCCGGTTCATTTCAGGTCCCTTCCAATAATTTGTCTACCTGATCCACAACATCACAAACCTAAACCCCCGGGAGACAGCAAACTGTTCGCTGGCTCGGATCTGGGTGACAAATCACCCCGTCTACCTTCCTAATAATACAGTCCCCTTCTACCAAAACCTGTCTGTTGCTTTGCCTATTCTGCCCTCCCACTCCTCCAGTAGAACTGTTCTCCCGGCTGTTAGAGGGAACAGCTCTATCTGGCATTGCCATTCCTGAATGGACATCCCCAAGAATTTCACTCAATCTGGCAAATCTGTTGATGTTTGCCAACTCAGAACTGGCCTGCCTCCTCCTGTTCTGCCTAATTCCCCTTCTAACTGTAACCCAGCTACCTCCCTGGACATCCTCACTAGCCCCAGCTCCACCCTCCATGCTAGGCCTAGCTAAACTGTGCTCAGTGAGCACCAACTCCCTTTCCAGTGGAGCAATATCACTAAGTGCTGCAATTCTCCTCTCCAGTTCTCCAATTTGAGCTTTCAGAGAGGAAACATGCTCACACCTGCCACAGAGGTATGGACCATTGATCATCTGTTCCAGTATTGCATACATATGACAGGATGTACGCTGAGGGAAGCTGCCACTGGACTGACTCATAATTATTATTATTGTCTACAAAAATTCAGTGAGAAAAATAAAGATTATAAAATAATACATTTGTATAGATTTTTGTAAAAAAAAAAAAATATATATATATATACTTTTTTTTTTATTCCTCCTTTGCACTATAAATCTGCCCCCCCCCCTTTCTTTGAACTCCCTCCTTTTATTTAAACTCCTACACTTTTACTAGAATTGCACTTATACTAGAAATGTTTGCAAGCTTACAAGTTTGCCGCTTCTCCTGTTTATATTAACTTCTGCCTTCTCACTTGGGCACAATTAGTGCACTCTGCAATTTATCAGCCTTTACTTGAAAAGGAGAATCCCCAAACAGCTTTCAAACCTTTTATACTAGTTTAACACAGTCAAGCCACACCCCTCTCACCTGGGCACAATTAGTGCACTCTGCAATTTATCAGCCTTTGCATGAAAAGGAAAATCCACTTGCAAAATTATATTTTTTTATATTTTTTTATATTTTTTAATGCATTTACTTATGAATATATTGATGATTAGGCCTTTACATTTTGCATGTATGCCAATTAAACAGGATACTTTCAATGACTAATGAATTCATTGAATGAAAACATTAAAAATGCTTTTTATGTCATTTTACAGATTCCTCATGTCTGCACCTGCCTGAAGACAGAGAGTGAGCTCTGCAGGATTTGATATGCTATAAGATCAACTTGACAGGTATATGATTTAATGATGACATTCTTTAAGAAAACAGGATTAAGTATTTTTTTTTTTTTGCATTGATGACAGTTATTGATTAATTAAATAATGTATTTTATTTTATTAATTATTAATCAATAAAAAGAAATATATTATGAATACATATATGCTTAGCCATTTATGTTTTAATGAATGACGATTATAACTCATAACTCGATTTAATCAAAACATTACAAATCCTTTTCAGGCAAATCTATAGTTTGCTCATAGCTCTTTCTGTTTTCTCTTCTTTAGGAACACATGATTACCTGTTTATGTTTTGCATTGATGACAGTTTTAGATTATTTCATTAATGTATATTCATTTATTAATTACTTCATAATTAATTATAAAAAAACAAACATATTTTAGCCTGAACTTATTTATCCATATATATATGCTTAGCTCTTTAGCTTTTCATGTATGCAAATTAAAAATAACCCATTGATTGATTAATTAATTTAATATAAACATTACAAATGCATTTCAAGTAATTTTACTGATTCCTTACTGCTATTCAGGTTTTGCATTGATGACAGGTAAAAACAATATGTACAATAAAAATAAATTAAAGATCTTACACCTGCATTTACAATTACAGATTACAATGGCGGACAACGGAGAAGACAAGAATGAACATAAAAGAAGAATGGTAAGGGAAGCAAAGATGCACAGTCCCCTGAGACTTCACAACGCTTAAGAAAAGAAGACCGACAAAGACTTCTAAATAAAAGAAAAATTACTAAGAAAGCTCAAACTGAGTGTAAAACTGTAAAACATTGCCTAATGACCCAATATTGCCTCATGAAACCAATGTTCATACACATGACACCAATGTAGACGTAGAAAGTTGTAGTGATATCTATGTTGACGAAACTCATGATAGTGCTTTATTTACAGCACTAACAGTAGACACTCATTATTGTGGATTGACGAATGTGGTTTGTCAGTTTTGTGGGGCCTATCATTTTCTGAAGGAAAGACCAACTGATTGAGACTTTATTAGTTGCTATCAGAAAGGAAAGGAAAGACTTCCAGAAAGATACATATTTCCAGAATATTTAGAAAGTTTAATGAGTGATCCAAAATTTCCAAATTATACAAAATATAACAGTGCAATTTAATTTGCTTCAATGGGTGCTGCATTAGCAGAAATGTCCCAGGACATTGTCCTTACTGTTTTAAAGTACAAGGACAAATTTACCACTGTGCTTCACATTTACAACCAGAAGCAGGAGAGCAAAGTAAATATGCACAGTTATATGTCCTTGATACAATGGAAGCTGTTGAACAATGAATGATGCTTCCTGAAAATAAACAATGTTTACCCATAGTCTTTGAACAGCTCGATAACATTATGGCCAACAACCCATATAGTCAAGCATACAAAAAATTAGCAGAGGTTGAAAAATAGGCATATGCTCAAATAAATCAGTTGCCAATGCCAAGAGTAAATATTGTTCTCAAAAGAGATCGCCATACAGATTAAAGATGGTATAATTTACCAACAGCAAATGAGGTTGCCATGGTCTTTAAAAATTATGGTGGGGAACCACCATTTGAGCGGGATATTAGAATATATCCACGCAATGAAGACTAACCTTTTATAAACATAAATATATTAAGCAGTAATTTGGATCCAATGACATATGCCATTTTTTTCCAAATGTTGAGCCAGGATGGCAACCAAAATTACAATTGCAAAGTTATCCCAATAGTAAAGTTCGTGTTAGAAACAATATTTCTACGTTGGAATATAAAGTGGCAAAAACTGCTATTTGTGATCATTTTAATCCTATTTTATGTGGTGGAAAACTCACACAACAATTGATTATTGATTCATATCTACAAATCGAAGCAAATAATCTAAACTGTCAAATTTCAAAAAAACAAGCTTCGAGTAGAACAATATTGTGGATTGATGGATTATGTAGCTGAATTGGCTGCAAACAGTGGCATTCCAGCTGGAAGAGTAATGCTTTTGCCATCCTCTTTCCAAGGATCTCCTTGCAATATGCGAGAAAGATACAATGATGCCATGGCTAGTGTGTCTAAATTTGGCAAACCAGATTTATTCATTACATTCACATGTAATCCACAATGGCCAGAGATCAAAGAAAATTTCAAACTTGGCCAAAATACTTCTGACCCACCAGATTTGGTGGCTAGAGTATTCAAAATAAAACTAAATTCATTAATTCATGATATACCTAAAGCACACTTATTTGGGAAATGTGTGGCTTTTGTTTATACCTTTGCATTTAAAAAAAGAGGCTTGCCACATACACATATACTTTTAATACTGCAAGAAAAAAATAAATTGAATACGGCAGAGAGAGTGGACACATAAATGTGGAAGCTTGCACTTCTATCAAATCCATCAAATATGTGTATAAATATATATACAAATGATATGATGCAGGAACTGTTGTTGTGCAAGGTGCACAAAATGAACAAACAATCCAGTTTTACATGATGAACTTTTATCTTATTTAGATGCTGGCTATGTAAGTGTTCCAGAAGCAATGTGGCGTCTTCTCAAATTTGAGATGCATTATCGGTCACATGCTCTGTATCAATTTAGATGTCCATTTGCCACAAAGTCAATTTGTTTGCTTTACTGCAGGGAATGAAAGAAATGCTTTAGCACAAAGTGAACATAGAGCATCAACAGTTACTGACACTTACTGCTTGGTTTCAATTAAATTGCCAGGACACTGAGGCCAGACAATTTTTATACATTGACATTCCACAGCACTATGTATTCGTAAATGGCCAATGGCGACAACGAAAAAAAGATAATCATAAAATTATCCCACAAATTTATACCGTTAGTCCAAGAGACATTGAATGTTCCAGTTTAAGATTACTTCCTTTACATGTTCCTGGTGCACAAAGTTATGAACATTCACGCACAGTGAATTCCATAGTTTATGACACTTTCCAATTAGCTGCAAGACATCAAAACTTCCTGGCAGATGATACGGAATGGGAGAGATGTCTAGAGGAAGAAGCACTATGTCAAATGCCAAAGCAAATGAGAGAACAATTTACTTTCATTTGCATCTTTTGTAAAGCACCTGGTGCATTTGCTTTGTGGGAAACATTTAAATTACATATGTGTGAAGACTTCTTGAAACGTTACAATGAGACCATTGCGCTATTAAATGCATTAATGTAAATTCAGGAAATCTTTTTTTGTCATGGATTAAATTGTGCAAATTTTAATCTGCCTGATCCAGGATTTATAGATGAAATTAACTTTGAGGAGTATGACACTGAGATTGAATACCAAAAACACAAGATCAAATTGGAACTTTAAATGCATTACAATTGGAAGCATTTAATGCCATTACAAATGCAATAGACGATGACGTGCTCAAAGATTGTTATTTCTATCTAGATGGCCCTGGTTGATCAGGAAAAACGTATCTATATAATTTATTGATGAGTTGCATTCCAGCACAGGGTCAAATAGCACTGCCATTTGCAACTACTGGAATTGCAGCACTTTTGTTAGAAGGTGGTAGAACTGTGCATAGTAGATTTAAACTGCCAGTTTCCATTCTAGAAAAATCACTGTCGGATGAATTCATTACAAGCCCAAACATTTCACAAAAGTAAATTAATTATAATAGATGGCAACAATGATGTTATGTCATGCCCTGCAATGTATTGATCGATTATTAAAAGAAGTAATGGATAATGATTTGACTTTGGTGGAAAGGCGATGTTGTTAGGAGGAGATTTTAGGCAAACATTACCTGTGGTGCCACATGGCAATAGGACTGACATCGTCAAAACATGTATAAAGAGAAGTAAACTGTGGAAAATATTTACACACCTTAAATTATAAATAAATATGAGATCTGAAGGCCAAAATCAATTCAATGATTGGCTAATTGAAATTGGAGAAGGAAAACATAAAAAAAACTAATCTACCTGATGATATTGTTGATATTCCATCAGAAATGATTTGCAAAGAATCACGAATATCGACAATCTTTTTCAATAACGAGGATTACTCAGACATTGCAAACAAAGTGATATTAACATCAAGCCTTATAGATTAATATAGCTGACTTTTTTTTTTGGCACTCTATTGACTTATGTTATGCTATAAGGTTCCCATGGTAATGGCAACGTTTAAAAGGCTGGTTCACGTCACTCTTTACTTCTTGTTGACAAAGACATCCGAGTACGGATTTGATGACGCGGCGTGTGTCCTTACGTTAGGAGCATGGCGGTGTCTCTAACCTCTAGCATGGTGTGTGTGTGCATGAATCCCTTCTCTGTCCTTACCCAATTTTTATGTATGCGCTATGAATGTTGCTCAGATGTGATACTTACCAATTGATGGAATGAGGGATTGTAAGGTCCCTAAGCTTGAATTTTTGAGTTCTTTACTGTAGCCACATATATTCGGATCTCAGCAGGCCCCTTCTTATTCAAATTGTATTGACCTATGGATATATTGGCAATTGATATTTTTGCCACCATAATGGACAACATTACTATTGGCTGGTGATGACCTCAATCTAAGGCAGTTATTAGGGGGTTTCTTTCTGATGTTATATTAAGGGGTTATTTACTAAGAAAATTGGAGTAATCAGGGTATATTATGATTAACATATAATATATATGTACAATAAAGAACTGGATAGTTATTGTGTAATAATACACACAGAAATGCAGAGGAGAAATAGTATTGTCCCTCCAATGTTAGCTTATTAACATAATTGTGATAACACATTTCATACAATCAGCTATTTTTTAATTGTATATATTGACCCAGTATTTTTTAAGTGGTTTTAATCGCCGTTGTGATTAAGATAAAATAATAAAGATGCAATTTACAATTTTCTACACTTACTGTTAGAATAATCCAAAAACTTTCAAAGTGTTTTAATATTACATTTTTATTATAAATGGAAAAAAATAATCAGTTTGACTTCACAGTTATGAAACTCTATGGAATATAAAACTCCTGCCTATATTTTAGTATTCTTAAAAACAAGCTTTCACTTCCCAAACTGAATCTGACATGTAAACTACGTAATTAGAATCACATGATAAATGCATTTTATTTTGATTGTTTCTAACGTCTAAAGTCAAAAATCATTAGTTTGAAAAGAAGCTCCCTTAGATAAAAACATTTATTTTTTTGAGAGGCAGGATTTTTATACTGAAGAGGAAGAACAATAGCTTTAATTAAGCAGGACGATTACTATTTTCTTCAGTCAACATGGAAGTATCCGCTTATTTAGGGCTGAAAAGTGAGGACCAGGGGCTTGATGATCTTCTCTGGAGGGTCTTTAGGATGGAGGGTAAGTATAATTTTTCCCCCTATAGATGTATTTTTCTAATCATTTTTTTTCTGTAATTTTTTTCTGTAATTTAATTTTCAGTAATTTTTTTTAAGTTGGTACGATTAGGTACTATGTGGGACATCCATGTGGAGATAGGGTCCGTAGTGTTCATAAAGACTCCTTATATTAGACGGTAGAGTTCTATGAGGGTTCATAGGGACCGCTGTGTTAGGTGCCATGGGGTCCATAGAGACTATCACATATTATAATTGTGTAACTACGATTCGTCGTCACGCTGCGTTGCGTAGTGCGTACGACTTAGCGATGAACACCAAAGGCGCTCATCGCCCAGCGAGCCTCGCATAGCGAGGCGAGCCGTTAAACCGTAGTGTTGCGTAGTGCGTACGACTTAGCGATGAGCGTCGCAAAATATAAAAAAATATGAGGTTTTTAATGTAGCCAAATATATGTCTGTTGATGTTCATTTAATGATATTGATGAAGCTAAAGTTTAAAAATATTTTCTATTTGATTTTACAGTTTATTCGGATCTGAAAGGGAATAAACAGACAGTGTGACGTTTGCAGCATTTGAACAACATCAACATCATCCTCACAGGTATAACATTTTATTTTGTAGTGATGCATAGAAAAAGGCTATGTATTAGATATTTGGTGAAAATTTAAATTTTTTGAAAATGGATAGTACTTATTGAGTCATTAATTTATGATATTTAGTCAAAACTTAAAAAAAATGGAAAAGACAATACTAATTAATAATAATATTTAAAGAAAATAATAAGCTTACAACACTTGCAAAAAATAGACAGTGTGACGTTTGCAGCATTTGAACAACATCAACATCATCCTCACAGGTATAACATTTTATTTTGTAGTGATGCATAGAAAAAGGCTATGTATTAGATATTTGGTGAAAATTGAAATTTTTTGAAAATGGATAGTACTTATTGAGTCATTAATTCATGATATTTAGTCAAAACTTAAAAAAAATGGAAAAGACAATACTAATTAATAATAATATTTAAAGAAAATAATAAGCTTACAACACTTGCAAAAAAAAAAAAGGATGGTATGCTGTGAATTCAATCAAGAAGGAATGTCATTGAAGGATTAATAATATAAAGATAGATATGTGCAGCTATTTCCGATTTCATATATGTCAATAAAATACTTTGAAAAATTGTTTCATTTCTTTCAGACTAAAGTGCAACAATTGAAAATGTTTTATTAGTTTATTCATCTACTTTAATCTAAAAGTACAAAAAGGAAAAAAAATGTATACAAAACAAAGAACAAACAATAATTACATCTCTATTTAAAATTACAGATTAAAATGGCGGACAATGGAGAAGACAAAATTGAACGCAAAAGAAGATTGGCAAGGGAAAAGAAGCAAAGGTGGAGAGATGCTCAGAAACCGGAAACTTCACAACGCTTGCGAGAAGAAGATCGACAGAGACTTTTAAATAAAAGAAAGATGAGTAAGAAAGCTGCAAGTGAGTGTGTTGGGGCTTCCAAGAAACGTAAAAGTAAACAAAAACATCTCTGTGAACCATTGTCCAATGATTCTAATTTGCAGAATGATTTAAATGTAGACACACAAGAAAAAAATGTACATATAGAATGTGGCACAGTAGGAGAAGGGAGAGAAAAAGTATCCTTTTGTATGAAAGTGCACACCCTCTGCCCTAATAACAATATAGAACAGCAGATAAGTAAAACTTAACTTTTATTAATTAATATTACAATGTAAGGTAAAATCGTGAAATACTGACGAGATCCTATGAGTAGTGAAATCTGAAAAGATTGTAAGGACTATCTTTTATAATAGGTAGAATTGGGGAACTGTGGAAATATACACTAAATCCTCTAGTCTAAAGTGATAAGTGACTACAAAGTGCAGTAATAATAATAATAAGGGAATACTGATAGATAGCAGAAATATAGGTCCAGACTAAGAGACCTATATGTTTGCTTTATGCATTATCCATATACATAAAGTGACTTGTGCTAGTAATGGTAAATACAGTGATATCACTTGTAAGTATTGCACCTTCATATAGCTTGTAAATAATGTATTATAAAGTGCTTAGTGCCAATATAAATAGAATTGATTGGATATAATATTGGGTACAATAAACATAAAGTGCTAGTGCTTGCTGAGGATGAGGTTAAATAACACAGTATAACTTTGTTAAAGAAAGTCCAATATTAATAAATATTATAAATGATCAGTGTCACTACATGAACTGAGGAGCTGGATAGAGGCCTGTCTAATTCCACATTAGCTTAATGCTTGATATAGAGTATAAATTATAAATTTAAAGCATGTGGGAATTATATTATTCGATCTTTCGATTTTGTTATAATTCTATGTAGTTTACACAGCTCCTGAGTCCCTAAACTATCCGCGCGTGGTCTAGGCGTCTACGTATGACGTCATGACGCAACGACGCGGCGTAGAACGTGCAACCCGACGCACGTTTCTGAATATTTCATCAGGGGTTACCGTAGGAGTCTCTTGAGGAGCTATTTATGCTCAATGGTTGTCATAGCAACCACAAGGACGAATAAAATCACATTAATTGAGAAAAAAATTACAAGGTTAAAATCTTGCTGATAATATGATGAGATATGAACAAAACCAATAGTATTGTTACTATTGCAATGTTATAATAAGCAAAGTAATGTTTATGGAGGAAATAGAAATAGGACTATGCCCCTCGTGTAATACAGCTAAACATTATGCTGGATATCAAACAGATATATATTGTGTATAGGCTTCCATATATTGATGTTAATGCCCTAACAGTGGAGTGTTATGTGGCTCCACAATTAGTCTAATATATGAATAGGGCAATAGTTATTAGAAATATGGACTATTATTCACTTTTACATTATTAGGTAATATACAACCACATATACCAGCTTTGTATTAGCTTTTTGCTGATATAGAGTATATCAAATATGCTATGTTCTTCTATGCATTATATTATTGAATTATGTGTAATACACATAAATAGATAGAAGGATACTTCTCTGCAATGGTTATCCCATAGTTTCTTTACCTTATTACCTTTACGGTTATTATACAGGGAACTTAGAGGGAGAAATATATATTACCATTGTAGCTTATCTTTTCACTTTCATCAAAAGTAGTGGTATATCAAAAATTAGTGGGTATCCTAGATATTAAATAGAGGCCCTAAATAAATGGTGTAAAAGTGAATCCATCATTGAGGCCCCACGGTTTTTTGGTCTTAAGTGTAAAGATCCAATAGGCCTCCTTTTTTAGTAATTCCCTATCAATGTTGCCTCTTCTAATATTGTGTTTGACACCGTCATTGGCTATAAAAGATATATATCTGAGATCTCCATTATGGTAAGAGTTGACATGATTGGCCACTGGTGTGTCATATTCTTTAGTAATGCTGTATACATGTTCTAAGATTCTGCGTCTCAGTTCTCTACAGGTTTTCCCTACATAATTCATACCACATTTGCAAAGCATGAGATATATAACCCCCACAGTTTTACATGTCATTAGCTGTTGGATCTTGAAATTATCTTTTCCGTCTTTTGAGGGGAATGTTTTAGTAGTATTTACATATTTACATGCTTTGCAAGATAAGCATTTAAAGCAGCCCTTTGTTCTATTAAGCCAGGTGTTGTTTCTAGCACCTTCTAGATGGCTTCCAGTTAGCATATCTCTCAGGTTAGTTGATCTTCTACTGGTGATTTGGGCCTGGTTACTTAAAAATGGCCTTAGATCATCATCATCTAGTAGGATCTTCCAATGGTCACTAAATATTTTCCTAATTTCATGGCATTTTCCGTTATAGGTTCCTATACATCTAACCACTTCATCTTGATCTTTATTTTTGTTGGACAATAGTAGTTCTCTGTCTACTGCTTGTGCTCTTTGATATGCTCTTTTGAGGGGTTTATTTTTATACCCTCTTTCTTTAAAACGGTGCTGTAACTCTCTGGCTTCTATCTCAAAATTATTCTGACTGGAGCAATTTCTTTTTATTCTTAAATATTGCCCCACTGGTATCCCTTCAATCAATGATTTAGGGTGACTGCTGTCTGCTTGCAGCAAACTATTAGTCGCTGTTGGCTTTCTATATGTAGTTGTTTGGAGTTTTCCATTGTCTGACTTTGCGATTTTCAAATCCAAAAAGGTAATTTCATTTTCACTCATTTCTGAGGTTAAGTACAGTCCCATATTGTTGGTGTTAAGTATTTCTATAAAAGTTTTTAAATCTTTTTCATTCCCATTCCATACTACCAAGATATCGTCGATGAATCTTATCCATAATTCGACGTATTGAGTATATTGATCCAATTGGTCAGAAAATACTTTTTGCTCTTCCAACCAACCTAAATATAAGTTGGCGTATGTAGGGGCACATGCTGTGCCCATGGCTGTGCCACATATTTGTTGAAAGAACTTATTGAGAAAAACAAAGTAGTTGTGTGTTAATGCAAACTCCAGTAGTTCTAATATGAATTTGTTGTGATTAGAAAATTGAATGCCTCTCTTTGATAAAAAGTAGTTTACTGCTTCTATACCTCTTTGATGTTGTATGTTTGTATAGAGAGATTCAACGTCTAGGGACACTAAGAGTGCTCCCTTACTGACTGAAACATCATTCAATTTCAGTAGGACATCTTTTGTGTCTTTCACATGTGAGGCTAATGTAATCACAAATTCTTGTAACATGGAGTCTACATATTTACTAGGGTTCTCTGTTATGCTCTCAATGCCTGACACAATTGGTCTACCCGGAGGTTTTTTAGGATTCTTGTGTATTTTTGGGATGGTATAAAAGGTGTTTTTTTTTGGGTTCGGATTTAGGAGGAAGTCAAATTCATTTTTGCATATTCCTTTGGTATTTAGACCCCTGGTTAAGATATCTTTGAGTTCCTCTATGAAATTATCAGTTGGATCTTTTTCTAATTTCTTATAACTCTTCTTATCTTTGAGGAGTCTTTCACATTCTGAGATGTAGTCAGTTTTATCAAGAATGACAATATTCCATCCTTTATCTGAATTTCTTATAATGATGTTGTTGTCTTGTTGTAATTGTTTTAATGCCAATCTTTCAGTTTTAGTCAAATTATAGTTGACATTATTTTTGTTAGAAATCTTGGTCATATCACGAACCACATTATTAACAAATAGCTCTATATTGGGACTTATACTGAGAGATTGTGTATACTTGCTTTTTGGTTTGAAGGCCGAATATGGGCCTATAGACTGAAATTATTCATTATCTGCCAATAAACTTTCAAGGCCTCTCAGAGTCTTAGAGTACATAGGTTCTATTGGAGTTATGTTTTTTCTTTTGGAGTAAAACTTTTTTAAAGCCAATTTCCTGGCAAATAAATGAGTATCCTTTACCCATTCAAAGAGGTTGAAATCCACTGTGGGTGAGAAGTTTAGGCCTTTTTTGAGAACTGCTAAGTGATCTTTTGAAAGTTTTTTGGTTGACAGGTTAAATATTTGTAAAGAGTCTAGTTCTTCCGTGTTCTTTTTTGTTGAGGTTTTTGAGTATCTTGATTTTTTCTTATTTTTACCCCTCCTGATCTTTGTCTTAGATCTAAAAAAGTTTTTGTTGAATTGTTTGCTATTGATGGGTTGGTTATTCCCAATGTTTCATTCGTTTCTAAATCAGACCATTCTGATTCAGATGTAGTGTTATCTACATGTATTTTTGGGGTAAATTGTTTCCTAGATCTTCTAAAGATATTTCCACTTTGGAAATCATTTAAATCCCTCTGGAATTTCTTTTGTTTCCTATCGACCAAAATCTTTTTGAAATTGTCTATATCTTTTTGCAGTTTATTCTCCAATTCTGTAAAGTTAGGATCTGTATGGTGTTCTCTTATTTTTTCCACTTCTTTTTTCAATTGTGGGTCTATCTCTTTTAGTTGTGATTGTTCCCACTCTAGAATTAAATTCATGAGTTCCTTTGAACATCTCAACAATATTGCATCCCATTTCTTTACAAATTCTTCTGGTAGGCCTTGAATTGTGGGGAATAGATTAATGCGTAAACCTCTGGGTACTAAATTGTTAGCCAGATAACTCTCCAAACTAGCTATCTCCCACCATATTCTATATTGTTGTTTATATAGCTTATTTAATTAAAAAAAACTGGTTCTTTAGCATGGGCTCTTTATGTACACCCAGATTTATATCTTTATTGAATATACTTTTGGCTTCATTTAGCCAGCTTTCTTGATTCCAATTTTGGAATAGGAACCCTGTTGTAGGTTCCATATTATCTTTTAAAGTATAAAGTGATACCGAGCTTAACACCTTAGATAGAACTTAGTTCATAAATGATTATAGACACAAAATAGAAAAGATAGGTGGCTCTAGGTATAAGAAAAAATCTGGGATATAAACTTTTACACCATTTATTTAGGGCCTCTATTTAATATCTAGGATACCCACTAATTTTTGATATACCACTACTTTTGATGAAAGTGAAAAGATAAGCTACAATGGTAATATATATTTCTCCCTCTAAGTTCCCTGTATAATAACCGTAAAGGTAATAAGGTAAAGAAACTATGGGATAACCATTGCAGAGAAGTATCCTTCTATCTATTTATGTGTATTACACATAATTCAATAATATAATGCATAGAAGAACATAGCATATTTGATATACTCTATATCAGCAAAAAGCTAATACAAAGCTGGTATATGTGGTTGTATATTACCTAATAATGTAAAAGTGAATAATAGTCCATATTTCTAATAACTATTGCCCTATTCATATATTAGACTAATTGTGGAGCCACATAACACTCCACTGTTAGGGCATTAACATCTATATATTTGGAAGCCTATACACAATATATATCTGTTTGATATCCAGCATAATGTTTAGCTGTATTACACGAGGGACATAGTCCTATTTCTATTTCCTCCATAAACATTACTTTGCTTATTATAACATTGCAATAGTAACAATACTATTGGTTTTGTTCATATCTCATCATATTATCAGCAAGATTTTAACCTTGTAATTTTTTTCTCAATTAATGTGATTTTATTCGTCCTTGTGGTTGCTATGACAACCATTGAGCATAAATAGCTCCTCAAGAGACTCCTACGGTAACCCCTGATGAAATATTCAGAAACGTGCGTCGGGTTGCACGTTCTACGCCGCGTCGTTGCGTCATGACGTCATATGTAGACGCCTAGACCACACGCGGATAGTTTAGGGACTCAGGAGCTGTGTAAACTACATAGAATTATAACAAAATCGAAAGATCGAATAATATAATTCCCACATGCTTTAAATTTATAATTTATACTCTATATCAAGCATTAAGCTAATGTGGAATTAGACAGACCTCTATCCAGCTCCTCAGTTCATGTAGTGACACTGATCATTTATAATATTTATTAATATTGGACTTTCTTTAACAAAGTTATACTGTGTTATTTAACCTCATCCTCAGCAAGCACTAGCATTTTATGTTTATTGTACCCAATATTATATCCAATCAATTACATAGTTACATAGTTACATATAGTTACATAGTAATTAAGGTTGAAAAAAGACTTTCAGTCCATCAAGTTCAACCTGTTAAGATCTCCTCTGATCTGCAATATGCGGATTAGTTATTAATTAAATTATTGATTAAATAATTATTAATAGTATAGTATTGGAGAATGAATAAAGAGTTAGTCCATCAAGTTCAACCTTTTTAGATCTCTATTGATCTTTTTAATTTGGACTATTTATTATTATTGTTAATTGTTAATTATTGTTAATTGATCCAGAGGAAGGCAAACATAAAAAAAAAACCCATTGAAACTTTGCCAATTGTCTCATAAGGGGGAAAAAAAGCAAAATTCCTTCCTGACCCCAGAAACTGGCGATCAAATTTCTCCCTGGATCAATATTCCTTCGCTAGTTATCTAGGATAGCCTTGAATGCCCTCTTTATTCAGAAATATATCTAACCCCTTTTTGAAGTTGTCTATCGAATTCGCTGTCACCACCTCCTTTGGTAGAGAATTCCACAGTTTAACCACCCTAACTGTGAAGAACCCTTTTCTTTGTTTAAGGTGAAATCTTTTTTCCTCTAACCTCAACGGATGTCCTCTTGTCAGTTGAAAATCTCTTGCTACAAAAAGCTCACTTGACAAAGCCTTATATGGACCCTGGATGTATTTAAATAACGTAATCATATCTCCTCTTAGACGCCTTTTTTCTAGCGAAAATAAGTTTAATTTTGCTAGTCTTTCTTCATAACTTAGCCCCTCCATTCCCCTTATTAGTTTTGTAGCCCTTCTCTGTACTTTTTCCAGCTCTAAGATGTCTTTTTTGTGAGGTGGTGCCCAAAATTGTACTCCATATTCCAAATGAGGGCGTACTAGAGATTTGTATAGTGGCAGAATTATATCTTCTTCCCTGGCTTCTATACCCTTCCTAATACATGCTAATATTTTATTTGCCTTTGCAGCCGCTGCTTGGCTTTGAGCGCTGTTACCTAGGTGGTTGTCCACTAGTACTCCCAAATCCCTTTCAATATCTGATACCCCTAGATTTGCTCCATTAAGATTATAGATTGCTTGGCTATTTTTCCTTCCCAAATGCATAACCTTACATTTATTTGTATTAAATCTCATCTGCCATTTAGCCGCCCATTTCTCTAATTTATGCAAATCCTTTTGTAGGGAAAGTACATCATTATCTGATTTTATTACCTTGCACAACTTAGTGTCATCAGCAAAAATGGAGACACTACATTCGAGTCCTACTTCAATGTCATTAATAAATATGTTAAAAAGGAGAGGACCCAATACTGAGCCCTGAGGAACCCCACTTATCACATTAGACCAATCGGAGTATGTTCCATTTACAACAACCCTTTGCTTCCTGTCTTTTAGCCAGCTCTCGATCCATGAGCAGATATTTACTGCAATTCCTGTATCCCTTAGTTTGCTCACTAGTCTTCCATGTGGCACTGTATCAAATGCCTTTGAAAAATCTAAAAAGACTACATCCACTGAGTTGCCCTGATCCAAGTTCCTACTAACCTCCTCATAAAAACTAATTAGATTGGTCTGACACGACCTTTCCTTCATAAATCCATGTTGACTGCTACCTATGATCCTGTTCAAATAGACATATTCTTGTATTCTGTCCCTTATTAACCCTTCTAAAAGCTTCCCAACTACAGAAGTGAGGCTCACTGGTCTATAATTCCCCGGATTTGCTCTAGATCCCTTCTTAAATATAGGTATCACCTCTGCTTTTCTCCAGTCATCTGGTAGAGACCCTGTAGTGAGCGAGTCTTTAAAGATTAGATATAATGGTTTGGCTATCTATTTATATTGGCACTAAGCACTTTATAATACATTATTTACAAGCTATATGAAGGTGCAATACTTACAAGTGATATCACTGTATTTACCATTACTAGCACAAGTCACTTTATGTATATGGATAATGCATAAAGCAAACATATAGGTCTCTTAGTCTGGACCTATATTTCTGCTATCTATCACTATTCCCTTATTATTATTACTGCACTTTGTAGTCACTTATCACTTTAGACTAGAGGATTTAGTGTTTATTTCCACAGTTCCCCAATTCTACCTATTATAAAAGATAGTCCTTACAATCTTTTCAGATTTCACTACTCATAGGATCTCGTCAGTATTTCACGATTTTACCTTACATTGTAATATCACATATTATAATTGTCTAACTGCGATTCGTCGTCACGCTTCAGACGAATCGCAGTTTGACAATTATAAAGTGCTGCGCATTGCGCAGAGCGCGGCGCGAGCCGCGCATGCGCATAGCGCGGCCCGAGCCGCCCATGCGCATAGCGCGGCCCGAGCCGCCCATGCGCATAGCGCGGCCCGAGCCGCCCATGCGCATAGCGCGGCCCGAGCCGCGCATGCGCATAGCGCGGCCCGAGCCGCGCATGCGCAGAGCTCGGCGCGAGCCGCGCATGCGCAGAGCGCGACGCGAGCCGCGCTTGCGCGCAGCGCGGCCCGAGACAAGAGTGAAGAAGAGGGGGGGTAGAGGCACAGAGGGAGAGTGGGGGAGAGTGGGGAAGAGAGGCACAGAGGGAGAGTGGGGAAGAGGGGGGAGAGGCACAGAGGGAGAGTGGGGAAGAGGGAGAGGGGGGGAGAGGCACGGCACAGAGGGAGAGTGGGGAAGAGACACAGAGGGAGGGGGAAGAGACACAGAGGGAGGGGGGAGACACAGAGGGATAGGTGGGAAAGAGACACAGGGGAGGTAGAGGAGGGGGAAAAGACACACAGGAGGGAGAACAGGGGGAAGATACACATAGGAGGGAAATGGGGGGGGGGGAGAGGGGAACAGACACAGGGGGAAGGGGGAAAGAGACACCGGCCAGGGGGGAACAGGCACTGAGGGAGAGGGGGGAAGAGGCACAGAGGGAGAGGGGGGAAGAGACACAGGGGGGAGAGATACAGAGGGTGAGGGAGGAAGAGACACAGAGGGAAAGGGGGGAAGAGGTACAGAGAGAGGGGGAAAGAGGCACAGAGGGGGGGGACAGAGGAAGGGGTGAAGAGACACAGTGGCGAGACACACAGAGAGAGGCGGGGGAAGAGGCACAGAGGGAGAGGGTGGAAGACACAGAGGGTGAGGGGGAAGAGACAGGGAGGAAGAGGCACAGAAAGAGGAGGGGGAAGAGACACAGGGGAGTGAGAGGAGGGGGAAGAGACACAGGGGAGAGAGTGCAGGGGGGAAGATACACAAGGGATGGAAATGGAGACACGAGGAAGGCCGGACCAGACACAGGGGGAGGGGGAAAGAGACACAGGCCAGGGGGGAACAGACACAGGGGAGGGTTGGGGGAGACACAGGGGGGGGGGGAAGAGATGCATGGGAGGGAGAAGGGGGAAAGAGACACAGGGGAGGAGTTTAGAGACACGGGAGGGAGAGGGAGGTAAAAACACAGGGGGGCAGGAGATACAAAGGAGGTAGACGAGGTGGAAGGAGACACAAGGGAGGGAGAGGAGGGGGGAAATAAGACACGAGGGAGGAAGTAGACAGAGGGAGAGACTCGCAATGAGCTCCAAAGGGGCTCATTGCAAGGCCTGTGATGAGCGCCAAAGGCGCTCATCACAAGGCCAGTAAAGTAGAGGGGGAGAGGCTTACATTGTGTGGCAAACAGCATTGCCAGGCTTCAGTTTTTATTGCCGTCATTTTTGACGGGCAAGTCGCTAGTTAATTAATAAACGTTAAGTTTTACTTATCTGCTGTTCTATATTGTTATTAGGGCAGAGGGTGTGCACTTTCATACAAAAGGATACTTTTTCTCTCCCTTCTCCTACTGTGTCATTAAGTTATTTATATCCTCAAGGAGCACCCCTTGTTTATATCCCAGATTTTTTCTTATACGTAGAGCCACCTATCTTTTCTATTTTGTACATATAGAATGTGGGTCTGATATTTATGTTGAAGAAATGCATGATAATGTGTTTACTACTGCAGTACAAGTAGATACTCATTATTGTGGGTTACTTAATGTGGTTTGTCAGTTTTGTGGGGCCTATCATTTTATAAAGGAAAGAACTACTGACGTAAATGTCATTAGTTGCTGTCAGAAAGGAAAGGTGAAACTTCCACTAAGACACCCATTTCCGTATTATTTAGAATGCATTATGAGTGATCCAACATTTCCAAATTATAATAATTTCAAACAAAACATAAGGTCTTATAACAGTGCAATTTCATTTGCTTCAATGGGTGCAACATTAGCAGAAAATGTACCAGGACATGGTCCTTATTGTTTCAGAGTTCAAGGTCAAATATACCACCGAACTTCACATTTACACCCACAAGAAGGACAGCAAAGGAAATTTGCACAGTTATATGTCTTAGATACGATGGAAGCTGTGGAACAAAGAATGACACTTCCAGAAAATAGACAGTGTTTGCACATAGTCTTTGAACAGCTGGAAAAAATTATGCAAAAAAACCCATATAGTCAAGCATACAAACAATTACCACAGCTTGAAAAAGAACAACAGGAACATGCTGAAAGACATCAATTGCCTACACCAAGAGTCAATATGGTGTTAAAAAGAGATCGCAACACTGATCAAAGAAGATATAATTTACCTACTGTAAATGAGGTTGCCATGGTGTTTAAAAATGAAGATGGTGAACCACCTTTTCAGCGGGATATTAGAATATATCCACGCAATGAAGAACAACCATTTATCAACATCAATATATTAAGCTGTAATTTAGATCCAATGACATATCCCATTTTCTTTCCAAATGGGGAACCAGGATGTGAACCAAAATTACAATTGGAAAGTTATCCTAATACTAAACTTCGTATTAGATCTAAAATTTCCATGCTGGAATATAAAGTGGCACAAACTGCTATCCGTGATTGTTTTAATCCAATTTTACATGGAGGAAAACTCACTCAACAATGGATTATTGATTCATATTTACAAGTTGAAGCCAATAATCTAAATTTTATTAAATATCAACAAAATAAATTAAGAGTAGAACAGTATTGTGGATTAATGGATTATGTGGCAGATTTAGCTTCCAACAGAGACATTCCAGCTGGAAGAGCAATTATTTTGCCATCCTCTTTCCAAGGATCTCCTCGCAATATGCGAGAAAGGTATAATGATGCCATGGCTATTGTTACAAAATTTGGAAAACCAGATTTATTTATTACATTCACGTGTAATCCACAATGGCCAGAGATCAAGGAAAATTTTAATCTGGGACAAACTACTTCTGACCGACCAGATTTAGTGGCAAGAGTATTTAAAATCAAACTCAATTCATTAATACATGATATCACTAAAGCACACTTATTTGGACAATGTGTGGCTTTTGTTTACACCATTGAATTTAAAAAAAGAGGATTGCCACATGCTCACATACTTTTAATACTGCAGGAAAAAGACAAGTTGAACACTGCAGAGAGAGTGGATTCAGTAATTTCTGCACAATTGCCAGACCAAGAAAAATATACAAAACTTTGGGAGATTGTTACACATAGAATGATTCGTGGCCCATGAGGAGAGATGAATCCGAATTCACCATGTATGGAAAATAAAAAATGTACTAAAGAATTTCCAAAACAATTTCAAATGCAAACTTATGCAAATTGTGATGGATATCCTTTGTATAAAAGAACACAAGGACAAACAGCTATTATCCGGGGCCAAAAGGTTGATAATAGATTTGTCGTTCCATACAATCAACATTTGCTCATTAGGTACAATGCACACATCAATGTGGAAGCTTGCACTTCGATTAAATCAATTAAGTATGTGTATAAATATATATACAAAGGATATGATGCAGCTACTGTTGTTGTACAAGGTGCTGGAAATGAAAACGAAAATCCAATTTTACATGATGAACTATCAAATTATTTAGATGCTCGGTATGTGAGTGCTTCTGAAGCAATGTGGCACCTTTTGAAATTTGAGATGCATGATCGGTCACATGCTATCTATCGTTTAGCTGTACATTTGCCTCAAAGTCAGTTGGTTTGCTTTACTCATGGAAATGAAAGAACTGCATTATATCAAAGTGAAGACAGAGATACCACGCTTCCTGCGTGGTTTAAATTAAACTGTCAGGATACGCAGGCCAGACAATTTTTATACATAGAGATACCATATCACTATGTATTTGTAAATGGTCTATGGCGACAACGAAGAAGAGATACACATAAAACCATACCACGCATTTATACCGTCAGTCCAAGGGACATTGAACGTTTCAGCTTAAGATTACTTCTGCTACATGTTCCCGGTGCACAGAGTTTTGAGCATTTACGTACAGTGAATGACATAGTTTATGAGACATTCCTATTAGCTGCAAGACATCAAAATTTCATAGCTGATGATACAGAATGGGAGAAATGACTGGAAGAAGCAGCATTATGTCAAATGCCTAAGCAAATGAGACAACAATTTGCATTCATTTGTATATTTTGCAATGTACCTGATGCTTTCACTTTGTGGGAAACATTTAAATTAAATATGTCAGAAGATTTCTTAAAATGTTACAGAGAACCAATAGCTCTGTTAAAAACATTGATGGAAATCCAAGAAATATTGTTGGCTCGTGGATTAAATTGTGCAAGTTTTAATTGACCAGATCCAGGACTTATAGATGACATCAATTTTGATGATTATGACACTGAGCTTCAAAAAAAAAAAAAAAAAGAAAAACTGGCAACTTTAAATAATTTACAGTTAGAAGCATTTCATGCCATCACAAATGCTACAGATGATGAAATGGTCAAAGACCGGTATTTCTATCTTGACGGACCAGGTGGATCAGGAAAAACTTATCTGTACAATTGTTTGATGAGTTATATTCCATCACAGGGTCAGATAGCTATGCCATTTGCAACAACTGGAATTGCTGCACTTTTGTTAGATGGTGGTAGAACTGTGCATAGTGGATTTAAGCTGCCAGTTCCCATTTTGGAAACATCAGTGTCAGATATTCGACTCAATTCCATACAAGCAAAAAAATTCAAACTAACTAATTATCGTAGACGAGGCAACAATGATGTCATGTCATGCACTGCAATGTATTGACAGATTCTTAAAAGAAGTGATGGATAATAAGTTGCCATTTGGTGGAAAGGTGATGCTGTTAGGAGGCTATTTTAGGCAAACATTACCTGTTGTGCCACACGGAAATAGAACAGAGATCATTGAAACATGTATCAAGACCAGTAAACTGTGGCAAATATTTACACATCTCAAATTAGAATTAAATATGAGATCTGAAGGCCAAAATGAATTCAATGACTGGCTCATTAAAATCGGAGATGGAAAACATCCAGAAATACAGCACTTACCAAATGATACCATTGAAATTCCATCAGAAATGGTTTGCAATGAATCACTCATATCAGCCATATTTCTAAACATTCTTAATAATGAGGATTACACAGACATTGGAAACAAAGTAATATTAACATCAAAAAATATCGATGCCTTGAATGTAAATAACGAAATTTTAAAATACATCAATGCACCACAAAATAATTATTACAGTGCAGATTCTATTCTGTCAGATGATAAAGACAGTGAACCGAATTTTAGTATCGAATTTATTAATTCGTTAACACCATCTGGAATGCCCCCACATATTTTACAATTGAAAAAAGGCGCAATTGTTATGTTATTGCGAAATATGAATCCAAAAAAAGGACTTTGTAATGGGACCCGATTAATTGTGCATGAGTTAAAAGATCATTTTATACATGCAGAAATTATAACTGGTACCCATAAAGGTGAACAAGTTTTTATACCAAGAATTGATTTAGCGCCAAGTGAGAGTGGTTTGTCCTTTGTCCTTCAACGGAGACAATTTCCAGTTATCATGGCATTTGCTATGACCATCAATAAATCCCAAGGACAAACTTTTAAGTCAGTTGGGATTTTTTTAAAGGAACCAGTTTTTGCACATGGACAACTCTATGTGGCTTTTTCAAGGTACACTAATCCAAAAGAAATTAAAGTGCATGTTGAAGAAAACGAAACTCAAGGTCATTTATTGGACAATGGATGTGTTTACACCAAAAACATTGTCTACTATGAGGTGTTTGAAAGATAGAGGACAATGGTTTCATTTTAATGCCAACATTTTATGGGACTCAATATGATTGCACAAAAACAACATTTCATGTAAAACATCCAAAGAATGGACAAAAAAACATAGAGAACAGTGGTTTGACTTACAGTACAAAATTAAAGCACTCTGGGACTCTTTAAATAGGGGACCACTATTTCACTTATGAAAATCTATGTGATATTTGCAGAATGGACAAACTGAAAAAAAAACAAAAAAAACCCAACAAAAACAACAGTAAAATATCCTTAAACAGATTTGAATGGGTTCAAAGTTTTATATTTACATGATTGGCCCCACAAAACAATTAACTGACTTTTTCAGGTTTACAAGAGTTAAATGTTAATGTTTGATGTTAAAATTTCAGATGTTAAATATGTGTTTTTGGAATTTTGAAAAAAGTTTGGTAAATATATATGTGGTATAGTCAAATATGTATTGTTAGTATAAAGTTTAAGTATTTTAAGAATAATTGGAAATGTATTATTTAAAGACAGAGTATTGATTCAGGGAGAAATCCGATCGCCAGTTAATGGGGTCAGGAAGGAATTATTTTTTTCCTCTCTTTGATACAATTGGACAAGTTTCAATAGAGGGTTTTTATTGTTTGCCTTCCTCTGGATTCAATGCTAATTTAGTTTAACAAGAGTTTAACAAATATGTTACAAATGATAAAAAGCATGTTATTGTTAAAACTATTTACTTACTCGAAGTTAATATAGTCTGCAGTTACTCAGTGATAAATATGTATTGAAAAGTGTTAGTATTGTTAACAAAATGGTGAACAAATGTTTCATATACAAGTTGCATGTTACAAAGTTTAATGTTTGTGAAATATTAGTTGAAAGTTAAAAAAAGAAAAAGTTAAAAAAATTAATGTGTTTTTATTTTTAGAAAAAAAAAAAGGGACAAATGTAGGTGACTCATTTTGTGTTGCAAACAAATTTCACAACATTTAATTTTTATTGACCGTCATTTTTTGACGGGCAAGTCGCTAGATATATATAGTAGTTTTCTAAGTTCTGATTCAGTAATGCTGTCAGTGGATTATAATCTATGTATTTTACCAAAAAAAGATGACATGTCTCTTACCATATCTACTTCAGAAATACTATCCAGACTCTCCACTTGAACATCAACACCCACAGGAATTGCAGGACCTGCAACCATAAAGATATACAAAATGTCTGATCATAACACCCATAAATTGCATTTCAAATTCCACAGCCCAGTGGTTTCCAAACTGAGGTGAATGGTACATCAGTGATTTGTAGGCGTTAACTCAGAATACAAAATATTATAAAACAAAATGAACAGGATTAAAGGGCTAGTTCAAGTGCAAGATAAAGGACCATGAGTATCTAATCCGAAACTTGCTAGTTCAAAAATGTGTGCTTAGAAATGTAACAATAAAGTCACCTGTAAATACAATGGCTTTAAAATGAATGTTGCCTGCCTGGTATTCTGGGTCTGTATCCATCTAACTCCATAAGTCCAGATAATTTATAACTTATCTCCCTAAAGTCATTTGTGGTATTAGTGGTCTGATTTTCCAAACAATTACTAATTTACAGTGCAATCAGATGAAATGGGTCCTTTTATCATAACTCTTAAATAATTAAACATTTACCCGATAACCTCAATGGCTTCTACAGAAACAATCTGAGTCATGTGACAGGTAGAGATCCAGGAGCACAGACAGATTAACATTCTTTTTTAAACCATGTTATTTAGACATGGCTTTACTATTGAATGTCATAATACATATTTATTGGACTAACAAGTGGTAAACTAGATACTCACAGCCCTTTACCTGGTGCGTATACTTGCCATTTAATACAACTGCATAAACAAATATGGCAGAAGATGCTGGTTACAAGAATCTGTTATTCGGAATTACACCAGATATTTTCTAAAAATTACACATTTAATTTATACATTTGAAACAGCATGCTTATACAATGTATTTGTAGAACAAATACATTATATTAGCTTAAGAAAATTACCAATAAAGTATCACAGAAAGAGATAAAAAAAAATAATGTATTTGATCTGCAGTTGTCTTACCAGTGAATTGAGCAGAAGTGTAAACAAACACTTATATGGAACGTGCTATTTGTGTTAGTTATCTGATCTACATTCAATTGAAATGGAATTCAAGCACAAAGTTGTTATATCTTGGAGGTCTACTTTCCTACTGTTTTTTTTAACATGTCAAGACAGAGGAGGAGAAAACAATCCCACTGACAGTGGGCCACTGTATCTTCAATACTATTTTTCTTCACTACAAACCACTTATTTTGAGTACAAAAATTCATTTTCTAATGTTTAAAAAATATATATATTTTTTAAATGCATGGTATAAATGTTTGCACTACAGTGGCATTTTAAGTGGTCCACCAAGACCATAAGAACCATGACCTTAGCATGTAATGTGAGATTCTGAAGTACAGTGAATGTTAGGGGCAGGGGGACAAGAAAAATAAATACAAAATCATATTAAAGAATGTTCAATTTTTCTTAGCAAGTGCTCTCTCAACATTAATAAGATAAAGACCATTGTTGTTAAAGGGACATACCACAAGTTCAAAACATTTAATATTTTAAAACAATAGGTGACAGTTATCAATTGAATGCTAATACAATTCAATTTCTTCTACAATAAAGAAAACTAAAATGAAAAATAAAACACATAAAGTTTTCACAAAAAAGAATCACAAAAATCACAAAATTAAACAATATTTTAGTACCATAAGCGGAAACATATGGCCCCTCTTAAAATATGAAATGTTATCCAGTGTACAAACTTGAATTATTGTGCAATTATTTGCATGCATAAATACATATTTTTGCTATGCTTTCCAACATTAACAAGGAAGAGTACACAAGAACTTTTGTTCCACTTGAGCTGATTCTTGGTAGGTAAATACGCTGTGTGCACATACAAACACACCACATAACCAATTTAATGCATGGGAAATTCTGAAAGATCAGGGCTGTAAGCTAAGAAATCTTTTTGAGACGTCTCAAAGAGTTGTTATATGGTCTCTTTTCCATCTGCAGTTTGATGCTATTTACTTTTATGTAGCGAACACAATCATCTGTATTAATAATAAGGTCACTCTTCTCTTGCAGCAAAGTCACTGGAGCAGAAACACAATTGTACTAATGGCCTATCTTATTACTGTAAAGCATGTCATTTCCTAATATTCCGCTTGGCTTGTTTATATGGGGATTCACATAGATATGAAATATCTCCAAGCAATTAAAACCTACAAATAAAAGCAGGCATGCCATGCCATAAATGTGCTCTGTATCCCAATATCAACTTCTTTTCATCAGGTGGAGGAGGGGTGACCTGATGCTACACTGATACTTAGAGCACATAAGATATGATCCAATATACTCTTGTCAGTGACTAAAAGTACAGGCTAGACATGGCTGCTAGCACAGAAATAGATAACAAAAAGCCCAGCTATTATGCCTGTTTTATCTATGTAAGGGCTTGGCTTAATTAATCCTTAGGGCAGCTGTATACTTAGCCCATACATGCCTGAAAGCTACTTCTTTACTACCATTTCCGTAAAGTAGTACTATTGCCTTAATAAGTATTCTTCCTTCACTTCTGTTTACTTCTCAAGTTTATGGAATCATTTGATACATTTATGTCATCTATTTTCCTGCTGTCTACTTCTTTCAGTACGCTCTAACATTCTGTTGGTTTATGCTGAAATTTTCGACTACTTCTTCCAAGTCTCTTTCTTCTTGGGTTGGGGTGTTGCTTATTCTTCAGCCAATGTCGTATCCATTATTCAACTGCTTTTAAATCCAAACCTAAACTATAAAGTTTATGAATTAGTTTATTGTGTGGGACAGTGACAAATGCTTTACTAAAACCTTGATATGTTACATTTACTGCTACACCCTAGTATGTCACTTTAGTTAATTCTTTCTTTAAAAAGTATTTCCATTAATTTGCACACTACTGATGTTACACTTACTGGCCTGTTGTTGTTGGAATTTTCCATCCAATTTCTACAGTATAATATATTGTAATCCTCCCTACTAACAGCTGCAAAAAAGAAAAAAAAGTCAGACTGTTTGCTATGTCATTGTATTGCCTGAATAGCTATGATCTGTTTGTGAATTAAGCAGTAAACTAACAATTCATATTTACATATCTATATATATATTTCTATTATTAATTTATCAACTTCTGTTTTCACAATTTAGAAAAAGGTTTCTGACAAACCCAAAATTATATTTTTCTTATTTTTCTTTTCTTTTTGCTTCTCCCTAAAACAAGTATTCTATTTAAAATAAAGTATTTAAAGCAATGCTTATATATACTAATAATTATTTAAATGAAATTATGAAATTAAATATATCAATAGTGTCCATATTAATATAATCATAATCATAATTTACTGATTTTTATATTAATAATGTGTTTCAAGATAAATTATGTTTATTTTCAAGGTATTACTATCTTTTTATTCTGGTTCTTCGATGGTATATAAGGTAATATCTGGCCATTTGCCTCTAAGGTGTAGTAAAAAGAACTTTGTACATTTAAAAGTACCCAAAATACAATTCTGTAGATATGGTGTCATATATTTGATATATGGTGACCATTTAAAGATTTTTTTTTCAGATCCAGTATGTGCTCATTAGGGTTCCCTGGTGGTCAAGTAGTTAGAATGCAGGTGCTTTCACCACAGCATCCTGGGTTCGAATCCAGCTGGGGAACCAAGAGGACACACTTGTCAGTACTTGGATGGGAGACCACCTGGGAATACCAGGAGCTGTATGCTGTGGCCCACTGGAGAAGGAACTGGCAACCCACTCAAGTATCTCTGCCATGAAAACTAAGTGGATCAGCATGGTTTGTTGTCCATGAGGTCACAGAGAGTTGGATACGACTGAGCAAAGCCATTTACATATAATGATTAGAAGGATTTATCAGTTTGTTTTATCATACAGGATTTATCTTATTATTTATGCTGGCCTTTTCAGCTACGATAAAGCATAGTCCTACTATTGCTTTTTTATCTATGTGCCACTGGTAAAATGAGAGAAGATTCCAAAGAGACAATATTTATAGTCTCTGTTAAGTCTTAGTCATGTGAGCTTAGAAATCCATTGGAGCATGGGCGGAGCTAATGCTGTCTTTTTACTTTATTTTTTGTATTTTTTTTTTTTCATTTTGGGCCCCCCTGCAGCCTGCACACTATTGTGCACCCTGTAACTGGCATCCCCCTGGGCCCCCACAACAGGTGCACGGAACCCTCAACCCCCCGGTTTTGGAAATGGACTAGCTTTATTCCCCTGGTCCCCTGATCCTGCTCTCTGATTGTGTCTGCTGGCAGGGGGAGGAGCCAGCAGAGGGAAGAACCAGCAGACTGCCAACATAGAGCAGGAGGTAAGAGACGGGGAGAGGCATGGAGGGAGGGAGGGGGAAAGAGATAGGGGGAGCGGGAAAGAGAGAGGGGGAGGGGGAAGGAGAGAGGGGGAGAGAGAAAGAGAGAGAATGGAGATGGAGGCATGGGGGGAGAGAAGGAGACATGGAGGGAGAGGCATGGGGGGAGAGAAGGAGACATGGAGGGAGGGAGAGGCATGAGGAAGAGAGGCAAAGGGGGAAAAGAGAGAAAGTGAAGGGGGATACATGGAGGGAGAGGGGGAAACATGGGGGGAGAGGGAGGCATGGGGGAAGAGGGGGAGACATGGGGGAGAGAGGCAATGGGACAGTGGGAGGCACATGGAGGGAGATAGAGGTAAGGGGGAGACATGGAGGGAGAGGGGGAGACATGGGGGAGAGGGAGGCATGGGGGAAGAGGGAAAGAGGGAGACACATGGAGGGAGGAAGAGGCAATGGGAGACATGGAGGGAAAGTAGGAGACATGGGAAGAGGAATGCATGGTGGAGAGGGGGAGACGTGGAGGAAGAGGTCGACATGGGAAGAGAAGGAGAGGAATGGGGTACAGAGGCAAGGGGAAAGAGGGAGACACATGCAGGAGAGAGAAGGAAGGGGGAAACATGAAGGGAGAGGCATGTGGGGAGAGGGGGATACATAGGGCAAGGGGGAGAAAGAGAGGCAAGGTGGGAGAGCGAGATGAAGAGAGAGAGAAAGAGGGGGAACAAGAGAAAGAAAGTGAGAGAAAGAGAGAGGGATGGATAGAATGAGGGGGGAGAGGGAGAGAAAAGAAAGTGGGTGGGAGAGAGAGTGGGAGTCAGAGTGAGGGGAGAGGAGAAAAGGGGTAGAGGAGGAGAAAGAGGGAAGGGAGAGAGTGGGGAATAGGGAGATTGAGAGGAAGAGAAAGTGAGGGGGGAGAGGGAAAGAGTGAGGGAGAAGAGAGAGAGAGATAGAGAGGGGAAGGGAGAGAAAGAGAGAGAGAGAAAACGGAGAGGGGGAGATTGAGAGAGAGAGAGAGAGAAAGTGAAGGGAGAGAGAAAGAGAGAGTGGGAGACAAAGAGGGGGAGAGGGAGGCATGGGGGGAGAGAAGGAGACATGGAGGGAGAGGCATGGGGGGAGAGAAGGAGACATGGAGGGAGAGGCAGGAGGAAGAGAGGCAAAGGGGGAAAAGGGAGAAAGAGAAGGGGGAGACATAGAGGGAGAGGGGGAAACATGGAGGAGAGGGAGGCATGGGGGAAGAGGGGAAGACATGGGGGAGAGAGGCAATGGGACAGCGGGAGGCACATGGAGGGAGATAGAGGTAAGGGGGAGACATGGAGGGAGAGGGGGAAACATGGGGGGAGCGGGGGAGACATGGGGAGAGAGGGAGGCATGGGGAAGAGGGGAAGACATGGGGGAGAGATGCAACAGGAAAGAGGGAGACACATGGAGGGAGAAAGAGGTAAGGAGAAGATATGGAAGGAGAGGGGGAGAGGAAGAGAGGCAAGGGGCAGACGTAGACACATGGAGGGAGAGAGAGAAGACATGGAGGGAGGGGGGAAGCACGGGGGAGAGGGGGAGACATGGGGGAGAGAGGCAAGAGGGAAAGAGGGAGACACATGGAGGGAGGGAGAGGCAAGGGGAGACATGGAGGGAGAGTAGGAGACATGGGAAGAGGAATGCATGGCTGAGAGGGGGAGACGTGGATGGAGGGGTCAACATGGGGAGAGAGGGAGAGGAATGGGGTACAGAGGCAAGGGGAAAGAGGGAGACACATGCAGGAGAGAGAAGCGAGGGGGGGGCATGGAGGGAGAGGCATGTGGGGTGAGAGGGATACATAGGGCAAGGGGGAGAGAGGCAAGGTGGGAGAGCGAGATGAAGAGAGAGAGAGAAAAAGAGGGGGAACAAGAGAAAGAGAGTGAGAGAAAGAGAGAGGGATAGAATGAGGGGGGGAGAGGGAGAAAAAGAGAGAGGGGGGAGAGAGTGGGAGTCAGAGAGAAGGGAGAGGAGAGAAAAGTAGTAGAGGAGAAAGAGGGAAGGGAGAGAGTGGGCAATAGGGAGAGAAAGCAGAGAGAGAGCGGGAGGGAGAGAGACTTGGAGAGAAAGAGAGAGAGGGTGAGATTGAGAGAGAGGGAGAGAAAGTGAGGGGGAGAGGGAAAGAGAGAGGGAGAAGAAGGAGAGAAAGAGAGGGGAAGGGAGAGAAAGAAAGAGAGAGAGAAAACAGAGAAGGGGAGATTGAGATAGAGGGAGAGAAAGTGAAGGGAGAGGGAAAGAGAGAGGGGGAGATAGAAGGGAGAGGAATAGGGAGAAAAGAGAGGGTCAATTTATATATATATATATATATATATATATATATATACAGTGTCTTGCAAAAGTATACACCCCCCTTGACTTTTTACATATTTTGTTACATTACAGCCTTAAGTTCAATGTTTTGTTAATCTGAATTTTATGTGATGGATCAGAACACAATAGTCTAAGTTGGTGAAGTGAAATGAGAAAAATATATGCATAAAGCTATTTTTTAGAAATAGAAAACAGAAAAATGGCATGTGCGTATGTATTCACCCCCTTTGTTATGAAGCCCATAAAAAGCTTTGGTGCAACCAATTACTTGCCCTGGATCTCTCTCCTCTTGCTCCGAGTATCTCTTTTCAATCTTGCACTGGCAGTCTCCTTGTCCTCTGCTCTTAACCCTAACCCTCTCTTACATTGCACTGGCTGACATGTAGACAGTCAGACACCATCATCCATGATGTCGTCAGTGTAAACTAAGCTTGGAGTTAGGTAGGCTCTATTAGTGATGACATTATAATTTCCAAAGTGTAGTATCTAAAGTAAGTTTTTACTTGGAGACTTTATATGTTTGTGCACTGTACTTTTTATGTATTTCGATCCGGATAAAATTTACAAAGATACCTAAGATACATTAATTGCAACATCGGTATACAAATCTCTGAGTGTCTTTATCTTTAAAACCTGTGATATCATAGGCCACTCTATTTTTTATTTAAGAAATGGAAGTGTGTTCCTGTATTACCAAGGGAATCAGAGTCAGAAGTCCAAAAACTGTATATAGTCTCAAGATATTTCAGTTATTGTATATTTGTATAGGGTAGTCTTATATAGCCTTGGGGGACAGTGCCAGCTCGCACATACAGTAGGGACATTTATCATTATCTATAATCTTCTAACATATAAGCAAAGACTGAAATTTAATTAAAATAAATTTAGCTAAACTTGAAAATAAAAAAACATATATCAATTCAACATTTCGCCAATCCTTTTGCTAACACATAAAATAATTTACCCTCTATAACATAATATTACTTTATTCCAAAACTTGGAGACGTTTGTACATACCCAGAGACAGTGTATAATGTCTGCCACTGGAATGTTAAACTTTGGACAGTTGTTTTCATTCTTTTTGTCATATCTTTAAATGTTGTAGTATAAGCCTATGAAAAATGGATAGCTGGGTTTGTCGTAGAACTGCTGACGGCACAGTCTGAATTAGAAGTGAGTTGTTTAACAAATATTGTGAAGGAAAGAGATTTGGTATCACCTAGGATAAAAAAAATAATAATTTCATTCAATATCTTGGCCTGATCTTTCCCAGTAATCATCACATATACTGTATAGGTGATTTAGGGAGACTTTCCTATCTGTACCTATGTTTGTTTGATATAGCTCATTATCTCCTGGGGTAGATTGTTTTAGGCTTCTAACTAGATCAGATAGCTGGAAATATTGGAAGAACTGAGAGTTAGAAAGAACAAAGGGAACAATTGAGTGTTTGGCATCATTTGAAACTTACCCCACTGTAGTTACTCCATACCCTGTTCACGAGTAAAAATCAATCCTGGCTCAAACTGGGCGAAATGCTGGGCTACAGTAAAGCATGAGATATAATCCAGAAGGTAAATACAGTTTTGAGGTTTAGTTAGCCTTTCAGTGTATTTTTGAGTAAGCCAATTCAAGTTAGAGGGGCACTATAATCATGAAAAGTACTGTGAACCATTAGATCAAGGACTAAAAATCTAATTTTTAAACATTCTCAAGCTTGCACATCGCCAAATTGTAATCTTTGATTTTAGGTTTATTTTCCGTCCAAAGTCCCACAGGCTTCAATGACCTACTTGCCCGTAGGGACTTGCATGATAGATAGAACATGAAGGTTGAACATGAAATTCAATTTCTTTATTTGCAAATTTGGTAGGTAGGGGAATGTTGAGCTATTAATTATAATACCAAACAACACTTTCACTTTTCATAAAAGTACAGGATGGCTTTTCTATTTGCTTAATTAGTGCCACGATTTGTAAGTAAGCCCTTTACAACACCTCCGTGGCCCAAGTAACCTGTGGGTCTATTTTACCCATTTACGGACTTGACGGAGGCTAATCCCCCAGCCGTTGTGGGTCTAATATGCTCCAAGCCTGTGGGACTCGGAAATTGAACATGAATAACAAAAAAAAAAATATTTTCAGATTTGAGTGTAGGGGAATGTTGTGCTATGAATTCTAACACCTACAATCACTTTCACGTCTCATCAAAGTACAGGATGGCTTTTTTATGTGCTTAATTGGTGCTACAATTTGTAAGTAAGAGCCTTGTGGGACCTTTTTGGTGTAGGTAAGCTGCGGCTCAGTTTTATTGAATGGCGGCCTTGGCAGAAGGGTTCGCGTAGCATTTTAATAGCGACCTGGGCTTTCTTGCGGCCGCAACTCTTGCGGCTGCGTAAGATCAAAGGCTTTAAAGGAAATAAGCTGCGACTCAGCTCATCGCAAGCGGCCTTAGCTCAATGGCCGTAAGCCCCCCGGAGGCCGCAAATTGAATAGCGACGTAGCCTGTAGCCTCCCTTTGTGGCCTTGCAGCTCTCATGGCCCCTAATAAAATGAGGCCCAAGAAGTCCTTAATTTTAAATTAGCATTCAGTCATAATATGACTCACTATCTTCCAAGGCACATCTGTTTCTAAAAGATGGTAACTTGTTTTTTTTCCAGAATCTTAGGGCATTCCCTTGCACCTTCATAGAGGCAAAGTCATTCTGTCTCAAAACTTCTCAAACAGATGGGCAAAGAAAATAAACCCATTTTTGCATCTACTGAGTCCTCAAAGAGTGGTAAAATATACTTTGACTTCAATGTCCAGGAGATCACCGATATGTTAATAGAATCAATTACCGTATTTATTGGCATATAACACGCACCGGCGTATAACACGTACCTCATTTTAAGAAGGAAATTTCAGGGGAAAAAAAAATTCAAATAAAGAACTTTGAAGCAAAATCCTCAACCTCAACCTCCCTCCTCATCCTCCCTCCTCAAACCCCCCATCTTTAACCCCCTCCTCCACCCCCCATCCTCATCCTCCTTCCTCAACCCCCCTCCTCAACCTCAAACCCACCTCCTCAACCTCAACCCCCCTCCTCAACCCCCCTCCTCATCCTCAACCCCCCTCCTCATCCTCAACCTCCCTCCTCATCCTCAACCCCCTCCTCAACTTCCCTCCTCATCCTCCCTCCTCAACCTCCCTCCTCAACCCCCCCATCCTCAAACCCCCTCCTCAACCCCCATCCTCAAACCCCCTCAACCCCCCTCATCCTCCATCCTTAACCCCCCTATCCTCAACCCCCTCCTCAAACCCACTCCTCAACCGCCCCATCCTCATCCTCCTTCCTCAACCCCCTCCTCAACCTCCCTCCTCAAACCCTCTCCTCAACCCCCCCATCCTCAACCCCCCCATTCTCATCCTCCTTCCTCCTCAACCCCCCTCCTTAACCTTAACTTACCTCCTCATTCTAAACCCCCCCCCCCCTCCTCACCTCCCCCTCACTTACCTGCTTCTGTTCCGGCCTCCGCTCCTTGACCCGGCGCACATGTGACGTCACATGTGCGCTACGTCATTAGCATAAACCGGGTGCACCCGGTATATGCTAATGACGTGGCGCACATGTGACGTCACATGCGCGCCGGGTCAGGGAGCGGAGCGGAGGCTGGAACAGAAGCAGGTAAGTGAGGGGGAGTTATTTAGGGGGGTTTAGGTTGAGGAGGGGGGGTTTAGGTTGAGGAGGGGGTGGTTAGAATGAGGAGGGAGGTTGAGGATGAGGAGGGGGAGGGAATATCGGCGTATAACACGCACCTATAATTTGCTCCCTATTTTCAGGGAGAAAAAGTGTGTGTTATACGCCGATAAATACGGTACATACATGCTTAGCCCAGGACATTAATACTCAATGACAAGTCTTTTGCTTCTGTATTAAATCATCCTCACTGGTCGTCCGTGCCGAATCCAGGTAACAATCCAAAATTGAGCAAGATATCGATTTTTCTGGATACTCAATGATGTTTCTTTAGTTTGTGAGAAACTTTGCTTTCATCCAGGAGAATGCAATCTGTATATTGTAAAGCAAATTCACATGTCGTTTTCATAAAGAATTCTTTCTAAACACAGAATTAGAGGACACCATCTCAGCCAGAGGACAATGTGGGCTAAAACCAAAAATACAGAATAAACACATAATTGCACCCTCTTTCTCTCTTTAACTTAAAATACAAACATCCAAACTAAACATCTGATTTAGATATTCAAGCACTAAGTTAATTTCCCTTAGAAATTCATACAAGTTGCATTGTAGTTACAAAATTCATAAACAACTAAAAGCAAGAATCAACATAGCTAGTAAATAAAACCACCACCACTGAATCTCACATTTCAAAATTGAGAGTTGTATATTGTTATACAGTATGAAATATAAAACCCACATTAAAACATATAGTATCATATAGAAACACAGATTTAGCTGCAGATAAGAACCATTTGGTCAATTTAGAAAACCCAATCTCTTATCTGAGAAATTATTTTTAGGACAGCCTTATTAAATATCCTAGATACTCATATACTCTAGTATTGTATTTCCCTCTCCACATTTCTCCACATTTCTATTAAATCTTCTACATAGAAGTAATTTTACAAATGGTTTCCTTTATCTGCTTTTAAGGCAAACTAAAAAGGATAGAGGACTATGAGTCTTTATATGAACAAACACAATAAGAGTTTTCCTTGCTGTGAGGAATTAGTGACCATAGTCTCAACAAGCTAACAGCTTAGTACTGGATCCAGCATGTTTTATTTACATATGGGGATAAGCATGTTGTATAAACCACGCTGAACAGGAAGAGATTATGACATCACACGTATCGCATTTGAATTTATATTAAAGGTGCCTTCGAGATAAATATTTATTTCAGTGACAAAAGCAGATTAAGAAAATAAAGGGTAATATATCTGTTATGTTGTTACTTTACTCAAATCTTTTATTCTTCAATCTATTTTTATTCAACCAAAATATAAACAGCTACCAGTCAACAATATAAAGTTAGAAATAATAGTACAATGATCCATGAGAATGTATAGTATTGTGTATATATCTCAATTCTTATACAAATTACTAATATATGAAAACTTAAAATCATTAATCAATAACTTATAAAACAAAGCATACGTGAGCATTTCTTCTTATCTTTATTATACATAGATTAGAATGCTTTTTAATTTTGATGATCATCTATATCACCTATACTGATGTTACCTCAACTTGGTTTCTCTCCAGCCTCCTCTTGTGATTTGTCTCTAAGCTCCCTTAGTCAAGTCTTCAAAAAATCTGCCATATTATAGGGGTAATTTTTTTTACAGAAACAGTAAAGCATTTGGGCCATAAGTAATTAGGATTTTAAAGATTAAACTGTATCCTGTTAGTAAAAGTCCACAGGTTTGCAGAAATAATGGTTACTATGTGTTCATCAAAAAATGCTTTTTGATGCCACATCTCATAAGTCAAAATTGGACATTGACAATTTTAATTACATTTTTGACAGTCCCAGTCATGGGTGTAGGAGTCCAAAACAATTTGGGTTGAAAATACAACTCCCAGGACAGGAAGCAGGGGCAGATTTACCACCACAATGCACTTGGGTCCTGTTCTGGACGGCCCCTCAAAAACTGCTCTTTGGTCATATAAAATGATACCACAATATATGGTTGGGAAACAGTTCTACAGTTGTTATTATATTAAGCCTCACTAGACATATATATCAACAAAATGTAATGGACCTGCAACTCACAAATATGTCTGCATGCATTTTTCAATTTGTGGCATTCAAAATGAGCACTTCAGTGGTAAAATAACTGTACTTTTAATCCCTCTGCAAACATCATTTTACGCAATGCCTTTTGACTATAGTATGTATCAGGGCACTGCATCAGATAGATTATGAAGCTGCATGAAGTTTCAATATACTCCCTTTATAGTCTAGACCAGTGACGATTAACCGTTTCACTTGAAGGCCCCTGAGTCACTAAAATGGCCTCACAATGGTTTAAATATTTTTTTACCTAGCAAAATGGTACATTTGCTGTAGGAAAGGAATGCATTGGTAATAGAGGTACAGTTAATTAGAACTATTTTGGAGCACACTGGAAATTAAATGCTTTGCTTTTGGGGAGATGCACCCCCAAGCCACCTGTTGTCCACCACTGGTCTAAACTGATTGCTGTATGTGACACTCCCATATCAGACTACGTCAGAAGGATATGCTTACAATGCTTTAAAGCTACATTTTCATAATAGTTTTTACATTTTGTCATTGTTATCAAGAACACTTTGGTGATTTTTAAAGTCACCTGTTTTATATATATATATATATATATATATATATATATATATATATATATATATATATAGTATTGGAGTGCATCTGACAGCTGCTGAAGAGTGCGTGGTGGAGGATGCATACTGTGAATATGGCTATCAAGGTGGTCCCACAGGTGCTCCAGAGGTGTTCCGCAGGTGTTCCACAGGTGGCAGGCAAGTATTCGGAAGTCTTCGATGTGTTCTTTCAACCTCTAATGGACAATTCTGTCTGTATGACGTGTTGCATTGTCCTGCTGGAAGATCCCATTCTCTCCAGGGAAAACAATCAACATGTATGGGTGATCTCCAAGATGGATGCAGTGTCTTCCAGAAGTATGAGTGGACCCAGACAATGCCAAGATAACATTCCCCAGACCATAATGCTGCCACCACCAGTGGTTGCAGAGTGTTTTTTTTCTTGGAGGTTTCGATGCTGACATGTCAACATCCATTCAGTCGATGGAGGAGAAAACATGACTCATAAGCAGAGATCCAATTTTGGTACTGTTGTGCAAACTGAAGCTGTTTCTGATTATGAACCCTTTTCAGCATGGATGCAGTGACCAGTTGTTTGCTTCGGAGCCCCATACGCAACAGGGTTCGCTTTACTGTCATTTTTGACAGACATCTGGTAATCTCTGGGTCATTTGGACGGTGAGTTCCTCAACTGTATAATCTCGGTTGGCCCTCACACTTCTTTGCAATGGTGCCCTTTGTCCAGTCACAGTACACTTTAACCACAGCAGCACGTGAACAGTTCACAAACTGCTCTGTTTCAGAAATACTGCCAACCTTGGCCCGAAAGCCAATGATCATTCCCTTTTCAAAGTCAGATAAATGGCATGTTTTGCCCTTGGCAGGGATGGATGATATGTTTGCAGAATGACTACATTTCACCTTATATACCCACCAAGCCAGCTCACGACACATGCCATATTTAATTGGCTACACGCTGCTAATGTCAGAAGTAGGTGGTGGTCATAATAATGTGACTGGACCCTGAATAATAAATATGAACATTGATTCATATACTATAGTTGTTTTATCTATATATAGAGTCGTTTAAAAAAGGTTAAATAGATTTAAACCTTAATGTTTTTTAATCCAATGGATTTTTATAAATTTCCTTCTATTACATTGCGCTTGCTTGCATGGATAATATTTTTTTATTAGCTGCTGCATGTGTATAGTCAATAATAGCGATTACATTTAGTACATATCAATATGTGAAAGTTTGTTCAAATCAACTGTAAATAAATGGAAGGCATAAAGGCACAGGCAAAACAAAAATGCACACAATAGTTATAAAGTTTTATCATACTAGACACCATATGAACGCACCTTTATAGGTTTTAGAGATAGTAATGGAGTTTGGGGCCCAGTAAACATGTAACATGTAACATCCAGGGGAACTGATATTCACATATATAATAGCAGTGTTATATCTAGCCACAATCTCTACTACAGATACATCTTATAGTGATAAACACACAAATGCTCAATCCCATGCCTTAAATGGTACATGGAGATATATATATATATGAGGGAGGTGGTTTCACCTTGATCATGTAAACATTTGTAACCCATCTACAGTTGAGCCTAACTCAACATGAATGTACAAAGATTAGTTACACATGCATGAAACCTGTCAGGAGTCCTCAGGAACCTCTTTGTATGGAGCATTATACACCAGTAACCCCTGTAAACCCACCATGGTAGACCCTTATAGAAGAAGTTTAAAATGTTAGTAATGTTAAATCAGTGTATTTATCTTTCATCATAGTAAAACATTTTAAACAACATATCTTCTATGTCACTTGATAAATAGAACAAGTTTAACCAGAATACACCAGACATAAAAATAACATGGAATTAAATGCAGTGTTTTTTAAATGTCATTGATAAATGTCCATTTAAAACAATAAGATGGAGGTTGGGATCATATTGTAAAAAAAAAATTACTCTGATAATATTGCATTAAATCATCATACTGATGCCATTATATGGACCAAAATTCATTAAATAATAACAAATTATGTTTTTAATGGAAGCACAGTAGTAGTATATTTAAATTATGTTATTTTGAAGAGAATGTAAGAACAATCTGTAATGTATTACCTTTCATAACCAATTGTGAGTAATCTATAATTTTGGTTTATGAGATTGGAGGACGTTTTGAATGTAGAGGAAGTTTCTATCTATACAATAGGAATGTTGCATCTAAAACTGCCAGGCTTTCCATATGACTAATGGAAAGCTCCTGAGAAATCAGCAAAATTATATCATCTGAGAAAGGAAACTGGAATCTTGCAGTAAAGAATAATTGCATATAAACATTAAAACCATAAAGATTGTGTGATATTGGCCTTAAAGGACCACTCCAGTTCAAGAATCTACACCATTAACCTCTATGTACAACCCCCGGCTTCTACACAATTAACCCCTATGTAAACCCCCAGCACCTAAACAAGTACACCTATGAACAACCCTCAGCATTTACACAATCATCCCCTATGTTCAACCCGACAGATAAAGAATTAACCCTATGTACATTAACGCCCTATGTACAATGGGGGTCTAAAGATACCCCCATGGTTACCTAATTAACCCTTATAATCCATGGGGGTCTATATAGACCCCTATAGATACCAAATTAATCTCTAAGATACTATGGGGGTCTATATAAACCCCCATAGTATCCTAATTAACCCGCTATCTACAATGGAGGTCTATACAGACCACCATGGTTAACTAATTCATCCCTAACATACCATGAGGATCTATACAGACCACCATGGTAAAATAAATGAACACATTAAGTGCCATGAGCGGTCTCTAGGACCCCCAGTGACACTCTAAATTTAAAAAAAGAAAAACACCCCTACATAAAAAAATAAATAAACCCTACATTACAAAAAAAAAAAACCTACATTACAAAAAAATAAATAAACATTACCAAAAAAAATACAACTATGCATTGTATATACCATGTTGGTTGATTGAAGAGGTTCTGGCCGTCTTATTTCTTGATTGAAGCCATTGTCCTCATCTTTTGGGCCGGAAAAGGGCCCTCCATTAAAAAAAAAACGCTTGTCTATAAAAAAAAAATACACTGAACTGAACTAAGCTGCAAAAAGAGTGGAAAATGCTCCTTAGTTTAGTGTATTTTTTTTATAGAGAAGCATTTTTTTTGGAGGGTCCTTTCCTGGCCCAGAAAATGAGGGCAATGGCTTTAATCAAGAAAAAAAGTTGTCCAGAACCACTTCAATCAACATAAATTGATGGATCAAGTTTTATTAATTAGTTTACTGTAATTATTTTTATTTTATTTGTATTTTTTTATAGTTATTTTCTATTTTTGTAATGAAAGTTTTTTTTTATTTTGTAGTTTTTAAATTTTTTGTAATGTAGGGCTTTTTATTTTTTAAATAATTTTGATTTATTAGCTTATTGGGTGGGGGGGGGGTTAATGTATTGGTTTAGTGTAGTGTAATTTAGAGTGTCATGGGGTCCTTTTGATTATTTTCACTTTTGTGGAGTGGAGATAGTGGCTTTTATTGAATTCTCTCCTTTTTCCAAAGTAGGGTTTCAAACTGCTCTAGGTGTCATGTGACAGAGATAGACATCCAGAAAGAGACATTGGTTAGTGCCTACAGGAAGTGTCTTTGCCTGTGGGCATTGGATGGGAGTTATTCATCACTGCTATAGGTTCCCTTGGCCTCTGAGCACAAACATTTAGGGAGATGAGCCGGAGAGTTATTGAGGATGTCTCTCTGTCATCCTCCTCATCGAAGGGATTATGATGTATATGAAACAACTTACATAAACATAATAATGGTATGTCATATTACCCTTATAATAATTATATTGATGTTTTAGTAAATTAATAATAAAGTTAGATTAGAAGTTTACACAACATAGAGAACCTCATGGCAAACTTCAGGGAGCTCTTCTTTCAGTGCTACGTTCACACACATTATGACAACATGACTAATGGCACAAATAACTTTATCTGTAATGAAGTGAAATCACAAATCATCCTCAACATGTTCTTTTTCTATCTTCAATATTGACATATTCATAAATTCTAGAAGAGAGGGAGAGGAGAACAAAATGACCAACTAGTGTAGCATGAAAACACAATTTATTATTTGTTTTAAAAACTATATTCACATAAAAAGTGGTATCAGCAAACCAATGACATAACAGGCTCCTGTGCATTTCATCCAGACAGGATTTTTTCAGGGAAAATGTACATCAAACAAAAAGGTCTATGAATACCTTTTCAAACGGATGTCCGTCATAAAGTCAATTAGAAAGATCAACCAAAAAGTCCTTATTGGATTAAATAGCAACCTTCTAAGTGGACATAGTAATAATAACAATAATAATAATAATAAAATAATATGAGCCCCATTCAATTTGAAGGCCGCATCTCGTGGTATATAGGCCGTATGTCTGCTATTCAACTGAGCAAGGGTGCAAGTTACAGGCCGAGGCCTCAAGCCCATAAACCCCTCCCGCGGCTGCAAACTGTTAATGGGCTGGACTAAATGCGGTCCGCAGTTATGATCAAATCATGGTATAACGGTGTGCGACACAGGCCTTGCAGCCAATAGAAAGCTGTCTAGCCAAAGATGATTGACAGAGAGATTATAAAGTTGCGTTCCACCCATCCATGCATTGAGTTTTGTAGATTCTGACGAAGTAGCACGCAGGTCTTAGAGTTGGTAGTTTGAGCAGAGTGAGTGAGAGTAGGAGAGATTTCAGAGCATTATTTTGCAGTTTTGATCTTTTATATTGATCTATTTATGAATTTACACTTAATCCTTGATTATACATATTTACAGATTACACATAATACCAATACACATAAATTAAATTACACACATAGATATACATAGAGCTAGGTCACTAGGACATCAGGGCCAAGGTGATGAGGATGATGGCCAAGGAGGACAAGCAAGCTGCAGCACCAAGTGGTGGCCCAAAAGTGACTGTAAAGTACAATGAGTGGGAGCGGGTGGCCAAGGACCTTCTGAGGCTGTTGCCCGCCGCTGGTGCTTCAGGTCTAGTGGCCCAGCAGGATCCAGCCTCCATGTCAGGTGAATATGACATACACCAGCATGCCACCACATGTACATCTCACACACTACACATGTACATGATGACCAACAAGGACATTGGAATTAACAAGGATTAGATGGATGCTCCATTAAATCCATGAAACTGATAAATCACTGTCATTTGAGGGCACAACAACAGTAATCAACCAACAGAGAGTTCATGCATTGGTGTGCCCACTGCAGCTTATGCAGTTACAGAGCGAAGCCGGAATTAAGATAGCGTTAAGAGGCAAGAACAATCAAGATCAAAGAACCAAAGAATAGATCAGATCTAGCAAATGATAGCTACTCATAGTTGCAATTAAGTGAATCATCTAGGTTCAAGCCTAGATGTCAGATAGTTAGGAATGAACACAAAACAATGTATTGTTCATCATACTAACAACTTATACCTTTCTTTTCTCTCAGCATCAAGGAGGTCTGGGTCCAGTGGTGAACCAGAGGCAGGGGCGTTGGCTCCATTGAAGCAAGGAGTCGGCGAGCAAGCCACCGCCCACTAGGAACTGGCGCAGAGGGAGGGGGAAAGAAGTGGAGCAGAGGGCAATGATTCGGAGGAGGAGGATATCATCTGGGCTGTAGGGTCACCAGCAGGACCATCGGCCGCACCAGCAGCATTTGACCCCACTTTCCATCTCCTCCAGAGACTCAGCATCTCCCCAGGGCCATCCTACTGGAGGGACCAGCAGAGCTTGAGCCCATCTCCTCCTCCACGAACCAGTGCCACAGACTGGCCACCACTACCACCACCACCAGGTCCAGTAATGACACAACCACCCTAATGGAGTGAGGCTCCAGCCGGGCCCCAGACCTTCCCCACTGGGACACCGCCACCTCCTCATCAAGTAACGACCCAGGGACCTCCATCCCCACCACTAAACAAAGCTGCGCAGGCGGAGATGCTGGCCATCATGTAGCAGCAGATGGAGTGTCTCTGGGGGATCAAGGCCAGCATCTCCTCCAATCATGCGGAGGTCATGCACAGTCTGGCCAAGCGCAATAGGGAGGAGAGGAGACACTATCTGATGACTGAGTCCTACCTTGCCAGGCTGCTCAGGATAGGGGACGTACCAGAGCATATTTCAACACCTGACTACAGACACCTTGCGCAGTGCTCTAGTCCCCAGCCCCGCCTCCTCCACCCCAGAGGCCTACCTCACACACCGGCAGCCCAGCCGCTCCTCTCCTCCCCCCATGCCTCTACCAAGGCCTCCGCCACCAGCACCACCACCACTGCTCTTGCCACTGCCTCCTGGGGCATCACCACCACCAAGGAGACAGCGGCAGCCCACAGGGAATTGGGGACTTAATGCTAGACGGAGGAGGATGTAGGGGCTGCACATATGTATTGTGCCTTTTCAACCGCACTCCTCAATGACAATCTATTGGTCCAAATGTTAACCTAATCTAGCATGGCTACAGAGTCTTGGATCTTGGCCTAAGTGATGGTGATATTCTGTACATATATGGCTACCTTCCATCACATGGTCCATGATCCTCTTCTCTGTGGACACGTAGGGTTCTGCTTAACATTTCACCAATTGATGGTCACTGAGGAATGCTGTGGAGAAGATTTGCTGCAGTCCCAATATATTTTAAGGCTTTATTTTGCAGGTGTTATATATTTTTTTTGTTCTTAGGTACAATTCAGGTTCATGAAGGCATCAACTGCATCTGCAAGCATTGTGGAGGAAATGTATGAGATGTAAGGTTTGCCCAGTGCCTCTCAGCTAGACATTCCTTCAATAACAGCCCCCCCCCCCGCCTTAACATGTAGCTCCCACAATGTTAAAGCAATCATATAGCCAGATATCTAATACATGATTGTTGGTAGCTTAACTGTAGACTTATACCACTATGGCAGTGGACTTGCTAAGTCTCACAATGGCATTTTAATGACAGCCAGCATTAATATGTGCACCAGTGAAGCTTGTGATCCTGACCTCAATATCAGTCTGAGAACAGATACTTGGGTCTGATGTAAATAACATTGAATCTGGCTGCTGACCTTTGTGTCATCTCCGTATTAATGAGTATTTTCCCCTATTGCTGAGTATCCTTTAACATGTGCTAACACCTGTATAGCTGATGGATGGGATATTTATGTTGATGAACAATATCATATTGCAAAGGTGATAGTACACCTTGACCACTGATGCTGGTCACTGCTAAACATTGAGATGAAACTATTATTAATGGTCATGGCCAGTGAGTTATCCTGAGAACTAGCTAATGGTTAGTAATGCTTGCAGATGGGAATCAGGTGAGTTGGTATATTGTTACAGTTACAGTATTTCGCATGGTACTGTACATGCATGTTTTTTCATTTTTTATCCTACTCGACCTTTTTTTTTACCACTTTGTTTCAGATTTTTGTTTTGCAAACACACTGTATGTGTGAAACTGGATTGGATTACACAGTCCAGGGGTTTAAGCATCTGTTTAACTGAGCAGATATATATATATATCCCCATTAAATCCACCCAACGTGTAAAACCGTAGCTCGTTACAGAGCCCGCAAGACTTACGTCTATTAAATTGGCCTCTTAAAGCTACCCACAAACGATCTGCGGGTTACAGGTGGAAAACCCCTACAGGATGTCGAAATCTGAACTCCGTTGCCGCAAAACCTTTGATCTGTCAAGCCTGTAAATGTTACGTTTGAAAATCGCTATTTAAGTGATACGAATTCCCAAAGACACCCTGGTGTTCAAACCCGTAACCCTCAAATGGAGGCAAAAATATCACGGCCTCCAAATAGGACCCGCAAAGGGTTTACAGACAAGTTCTCAACACTGTAAAAGACAATATAAACACACCAGTGGATTTTAAAATATGGTGAAAGCATGGAAAGGCATTACAATTACTTGCACAATAATCCCCAAATAAAAAATAGGCATTTCAAAAAGATTTGATTTCATTATATATTGGAATGGTCATGCGTATGCCAATATGAAAAGCCATGCTGCAACATGCATAAAGCAATTAAAGACACACTACCTGATTAAATAGCGACACAAAAACATGAAACTGATGCCATATTAACCTTTTCTCACTAATAGAGGCTCTAATCTGGACCCTGGCACGTAGCTTGCGGCATGGTTGAATGTAATAGCTCTGTAACGCAGCAGAATTTCAAGCCTGCAGGCTTTGCGGGTGTGCCGTTGCAGCTACGGGCTTGGAATTCAATGAGGCTGGTAGACAAGTTGTAAGTGCTATGCACATTAATGGTTTCTTCAATTAAATGGAGTGATTTCTGATGATCGTTTTTTTTTCATCAGATTACTCTTGCAGTGGTGTAGTGACCGCATGTGAACCTGGTAGGTCTATACAAAATCAAGCCTCTTACCCTTCCGGGATCCACCCACACCACACCTATGATATTAATGCACAGTCTTGTTCATTTCTGATTGTGCTCTGTGTATGAAATACAGCTGTGTTATACCGTTCTCACTGTGTCAGTGTGTTTTCAATGGTTGGGGTTTTGGGACATCCATATACATCACATTTGTGTCACATTCCTATATCAGTAAACTAATGAGCCCTAGTTACTATGCAATAGGTTAATACATATAATAACAATAATAAAAATAGTAATAATATCATAAAATATCATATATATTATATACAATAATAAAAATAATAGGTTAATATACATGCAAAATCCAATTTGTGATACTGTGAAGTATCAACATTCCCTTGAAGGCCTGATAAGAATATGACAGGTGATAATGTAAATTGATTGACAGCAAAACACTTCATGGTATGTCACTAAATGATAATGGGTATACATCTTGGCTTATGGCTACTAGCAATGGTGTGGGACTTTCCAGGATGGGCGTAGCAAAGATTATCCCTGATGGATATCCATGTGTTTTTGCAGCCCTTCCTGATGGGTTAGATTTGATTAGTGAGGTGTATGGTCCCCTGGTCCCCTTCTGGACTGCTAAGTGGTGGTGGTGAAGAGGCTTGTGTACCCGAATGAAGCTGTGAGCTATACTATGTAGGGCAACTGTAGGTGGGCAGGTCATAGCAGAGAGGTCAGACAAATCACAGTTCACTAGAGAAGGAACTGGCAACACACTCCAGTATCTTTGGCATGCAACTCTTGTGGAAAAGCACAGACATAGACATAACTGTATATGTTGCAGCCCATAGGGTCACAGAGAGTCGAACACACCAGAGGGACTGAACAACCATAAATAAAATGTTCCCCTTTGCCGGTCCTATTTGGAACCTGTAAGATTTGGGCTGGTCTTTGCCATTTGTGGGCTTGACTGCAGGTTTCATCGTTCGGAACTGTTGCGGACATGAAATATCAAAGGCATCGATAGAATGTAAGTTCAGAGTTTAACAACTGCAAGGATTTCAAACCCGTAACACGAAAGCCATTTTTGGCTTGCAAAAAAACTTCAATTGAATACCAAATTAGCTTATGGGCTCCATTACGGGCTCCAGTAACTCACAATTGCTCAATTGAATGAGGCTCTATAACTTTACGAAACCTCTACCAGTTTTGTTTGCCAGAGAAAATAAACTTTATGGTAGAGATTATTGAAAACATCAACAACTCTGACGAGAGCAAGAGGGAGAGAGAGGAGCGAAAGGGAGATAGAAGGCGTTAAAGGTGGAGAAATAGGAGCATAGAGGTAGACAAAAAAGGGTGCCAGGTGGGAGAAATGGGAGCAAGTTAAAGATAAAGGATAACAAAGGTAAAGAACAAGAAGGTAAAAAGACGTAAATTGAGCTAGAAATAGAAGCAAAAGAGAAAGATAAGCAAGGGGTAAAAGAAATAGGGGTAAGGGGAAGTAGATACAGGGGCAGCTAAGGGAGAAAGAACAAAAATAAGAATAAGAGGAGCAATGAGAAAAAAAATCAAGAGGCAGAAAGAGAAGCAAGGATGGAAGAGAAAAAGAGGAAGATGTGCAAACAAAAGAGAAGTGATGTGTAATGGGACATTTAAAGAAGAGAAATAGTGAGGGAAAAGGAACAACATAGGGAGAAAAGAGAAGCAGTTGTATTTGAAGAAAGAAAGTGTTTAGAAAAAAACAAGCAGGTCAAAAGAAGGCAGGAAGGAGCATATAAAGGATAAGGGAGAGTGATAAGTAGTGTGAGGACAACAACTAGGCAGAATAAAACTATAAGGAGGATAGGGAGAGTAGAAAGTAAGGAGGAAGAGGAACAGGGGCTGACAATAAAGTGATTCAAGAAACAAGCTGGAGTTTAAAGAGACACAGAGAAAAAAGAGAAAGTGGTGTATAAGATAGAGGGAAGAGGGGATGAAAAGAAAGGTAACAAAAATGGTCCATGGTCTAAAAGATAACACTCATAATGAGAGACTTAATATGTATAGCTTACAGGGCAGAAGGGAGAGGGGTGATATGAAAGAAACCTTCAAATATATCAAAGGATTTAATAAAGTTGAAGAGGGGAGGTTGAAGATTTAGGGGTAATATGAGAAAGTACAACTTTACAGAAAGATTAGTAAGTATGTGGAACAGCCTTCCAGTGAAATTGGTATTGTCAAACACAGTTAAGTAATTTAAACATGCCTTGGATAAACATAATGTTATGAGGTTTAATTAAGTCCAACTTTGAGGTAGATATATTGACCTTAGATGGGCCTTTTTGTCTTATACGACATAAAATCTATTTTTCTAAAAGAGGAGTAAAGAAAAGCTGTGAGAGAGAAATGATAGAAAGAGGTGTAGGGAGGAATTGGGGTTATTTTGAGTTTACCTGCTTGCCTTTCTACTCTTAGGAAAATCAATAATTATGACAAATAAAATCTGTTCTCACTAAACGCTTTCATATGCATAGCAGAAATATACGATATGATTGGATTCGTGGAAATATTGAAGGTGAACTATTCTGATAAACAGGAATCCTATAAAGCACAAGCTTTAATCCTTTTTAATCCATCTTGCCACAGAAACCATGCATGTAACATTGTAGGTTTATATCCTCAAATAGCCACGTCTTGTAAATATATTGGAAGATTAAAGAATTTGCTTCCTTGGTGTTGTTTTACAAACAGTAAAAACGTTTCTTAATAATGTTACATAAAGAGATGATGGAAGTAAATTCCAGCAATGTGTCTCTATATTTCAAAATCTGAATAAATCCTAGTAACCATGCAGACAGCAAGCTATCTTTAGCTTAATTTTCCTTGTCTGAAGTGGAATATTAGTGTTCATACAATAAAAAGCAACTGGCTATACATAAGAAATTGTAGGTTTTAGAAATGTTGGCAAAATCTATAAGGAAATGTTATGTGTCTCACAAATGAAAGGAAAATATATACAGCCTTATTAAATTGCGATTTGTCAAATTTAAAAGGGCTCTATTTAAGCACACAGCATATTTTTTTACAGAAGTTTTTAGTTAGTGAACTTCTATCCAAAAGCAAGGTCTTCACTAACTAAAAACTTCTGTAAAAAAATATGCTGTGTGCTTAAATAGAGCCCTATTCAATTGGCCAAATCACAATTTAATAAGGCTGTTAGCTTGTAAAATGGTAGAATAATTTAAAATATTAATTATGTGTTGTAAATTAGGCGCATTAAAAGATGGTACAATCTTAAAAAAAATACTTAAGTGTAGTTAATTTTTCATCTTACCTAAAGTGACAGAGAACAACACCAATTGTATTATCCAAAATTATATAGAGGATTGAAAACATGGGAAGAAAAATCTTTGCAACTTGGAAATTGTTGCTTAATTGATGGAGCTAGAGGCCTTTGTATTTAGGGGTTACAAAGTATCTGAGTACCAATCTAAACTGTCTGTATTTATAAAGAGGATGCACCAATAGAGATACAGAAACCTGCTGCATACAGAGTGATGGAGAGGTGCGCAGGGTGCTTGCACTTTCAGGGTTGCATTACCATAAATGTCGCTGTAACACTGATAGCATTGTGACTCTATAATGTTTTACACACTTTGGCCCCTATACAATTGAGCAAATTGTAGTTTCGGGAGCCTGTAAACTAATTTGCTACACAATTGGAGTCTTTTCGCTAGCCGCAAACAATTTGCGGGTTACAGGCTGAAAATCCCTGCGATTGTTAAAATCGTAACTCCTACACAGCTAACCCTTTGATCTTTCAAGACCCTAAATGTTACAATAGCTGAGGGCTTGTTCAATTGAATCGCTCTGTAACAAATTTCAAGCAGGCTTGCACTTTAGTAGTAGAACATTTGCATTCCATGTAAGAAGTTATTGGTTCAAACTCAATATTCCTTAATTTTTATTAATAATATTTATTGAACTCACAGAATAAAAATGGTGGTTCTTTAAGAGGTTTTCAAACTAATTTGGTGTCATAATTTCTGTTCCCTAAATAGTAGCGACAGATTTGTATTAATAATGGTCAGAACTAACTGTTACATGCATTTGCTAGGTTAATATCATGAACATACAAATAATGAAACATTATTAGTTAGAATAAGCAAAATGCACTAAATATGTTGCATGTTAATGAACACTATTGTTATATTATAATCGTTTATTTATAACGCACCAACATATTCCATATAGAAAGACTTGTTAATCCAACTGGATAAATTATCATTTTACCATATTATTATCATATTATTCATTACATTTTTTTCATAGTTACAATTGTTATTTACAACAATTTTGGTGGAATTTAGTATAGCTTATTTAATAGCTTTGTTAATCAGAGAAAATAACTTCAGTTGAATTTTTATTATAATAACAGAGAATGGGTATAAGCTGTATGGGGCGTGTATAAAGCATCTATTGATTCTGCAGTAAATTGACATCCCAGTCACCCTGCTGCACACAATTAGAGTATTATTTTTTCACCACTTGCAGAGCATTGTAGAACATTGTTTCTTCCCTGCATACCCGGTACAGGAAAAATAACTCAAATTATTCCAGTATTGTACTTATGATACTAAGTATATCCACAAAGTATATATGCATCACAAACTGTTGTATTTGATGATACATACACAGACACTTTGGTTGCTGGACTCTTGTTTGTCATTCCAAGGGTCTGACTTAGCTCAATTACTTTCACTTGACTGGTTGGTCATGCTCAATATATATTAAGGTGCTTTTTGGAGGTCTTCAAGCAATCCTAAAAATGCCTATATTAATACAAATTTCTTGTATTATTTTTTAGCAAGTATCTAACTTGCGTATTCATTTTGGTAAGCTCAATGTCCCTTTAAAATCAAGCTGCTTAACTGACAGGCTTTTCTTTCTTATATTTTTTTCATGCAAAACACAACTCTGGTAATGTTTAATGAATGCACTATTAAATGAATGAAATTCCAGAAACAATACCAAATATCACACAAATATGACCAAGTACTAATAACTGGGCGGCATGAACCAACATTGTACTGCCTCTTACTTTCAAGATGATTCCTGTGGATCAATTACATCACTGACTTAAAATGCAACTAATGTCCCAGATTAACACTTGGACAACATGGCTTGTCACTGGAAGAATCGTTGGCTTGCTTCTGTTGTAAACAAGGGCTTTCATTAGATCTACTTGCAAAATTATCTGCATTCAATGTCCCATACAAAGTGATAATCCAGATAATCAAATCCAACAATGGCTGTCCCCACTACAGCATAATGGCATTTAAATATGTAATAAATGTAATATATACTTTGCAAAAAATATGTACAGTATATCTAACACTATTTGGTTCTTAAAGGGATATTGAATTGTATTTGTTGTTGGACCTGAATGGGGGTATTTGTGTGTTTTTCTTTTATCAAATATAGCTTTCACAGCAGTAAAACTAATTCAAATGTATAACTGATCTGGTAGCTTGCCCCTGTCAACCAGTGAGCAGTAATATAAAAAATATTACTACAATACTTTATTACAGGCATCGTACCAATCATACTTGTCGGGCAATTAAATCTACAAACATATCTATATATATATATATATATATATATATATATATATTTTTTAAATGCATGCAAAGTTACAAACACGTGAAAAAATCCAAGAGATGAAGAGGCTAAATTGTCCAATTCAGACAAAAGATATAATTCATAGGGAGGCATTTGTTTCTACAACAGATTGAATTATTTTGAACGGACCAATACACTGCTTGCCCATTTTAATCTTCCACTCATATTTACATTGAAGATCAGTCTTTACACTGAGGCCAGATTTATGAAACAGCTTATTAGAATACGTCATCCATTACAGCAGGCAATACTCCACTCTATATGAATACGTTATCCATTACAGCAGGCAATACTCCTCTCTATATGAATACGTTATCCATTACAGCAGGCAATACTCCACTCTATATGAATACGTTATCCATTATAGCAGGCAATACTCCACTCTATATGAATACGTTATCCATTATAGCAGGCAATACTCCACTCTATATGAATACGTTATCCATTACAGCAGGCAATACTCCACTCTATATGCAAGGCGGTATTAATCAAGTAGCGACTGTGCCTTTACACCATTCAGTACGATAGAAAATATGTACAGCCAGTTTGGCAGTACAAAGGGTGGCAAAGAGATTGGAAATTGCATTTTGATAAACCAGCAATGATATTCTAGAACATATTAATAATAATAATAATAATAATAATAATAAATGTGATAACAGTAATAATATAGTAACATTAATAGTAATCATATACATAAATATTAATAAACATTAATGTTAATAGACATTAATAATAATAATAAGTTAGTAATAATAAACCAATAATATATAATATAACAATATAATAATGAGACAAAATAATAGTAATATTATAACAGTATATATATATATATATATATATATATATATATATACACACTATCAAATTATTAATATAATTTTATAATTATTATTAATTACTATACTATAATAATTTACTATACATATATATGTAAAATGGCATTCACTTTTAAATATACCATAAATTGACATAAACATTTATATACATTTGAAAAATGGCCCTTTTATGTTATGTAATATGCCACCATTGAGAACCATTACTAGACATGCTAAATACTACAAATGTATCACATATGCCATCCATTACAACATGCAATACACCACATAGATAAGAATATGTTCACTACTGATAACTTCACATATGCCATTTGATATTTTTGTGTATTTCCTTGCTGAACTCTAGTGGCGTATTGATGTGAATTGAGATTAATTAATACACCAAAGTGCATTCACTATTTGATAACTCTGAGCCATAACCTCATACACTTACAATTATAAGTGTTTCCAGATCTTCTCCACATACTGAAATCAATCTGTGCAGTGATAATGTTTGTACACAGCATAAACAATGTCAGCATCCTTTAGTTCTTGTAAAATGTATATATTCAGTAAGAGTTACAGACATTCTTTGCTTGCAAAATACATGTAAAACTGGTCTGGTATGAGAAAAGCAAATGGGAAGAAGTTTGGGAATGAGTAATATTCTCTGTCTTAGATGTCTGGTATTATTTAATCTTGTATGAGTGGCTTTGGGGTATACAAAAATATGCTGGGTTCCCCCCTCAGGAGGATCTCAAATGTTTTATTGTATGTTAGCCCCCCATTAAGTCCCCCTTTGTTGCTAACTCACTCAATGCCACCTTTTTGCCCCATTTCCATAACAGCTCCTTACCCCCAATACCCTTTCCATAGTTGTTCACTTCCCAAAACCCCTTTCCATAGCCGCTCTCATCCCCAAGACCCTTTCCCATAGCTACTCTCATCCCCAAGACCCCTCACCATAGCTACTCTCATCCCCAACACCCTTTCCCATAGCTGCTCCCACCCAAAGACACCTTCCCATAGCTGCTTTCTTTCCCTTACCTCCCACCTGCAAGTAGCTTCTCTGCCAGCAGCACAGCTCCAGGACTAGCATTATAACTCCACTTTCCGGCGACATCCCCTACACTATACTACAAAAATACATGCATCTATCTATCTATTTATCTATATTTTGGGATTCTCTGACCAGATGAGAAGTCACGCTGGCAGGGGACTTATAACTGCAAAAAAAATATCTGTTTTGGATAATATATACATTTACAATGCATTCAAAACTTATGCAGAGTTTCATAGGCCACAGCATAATTCAATTTCAGTGCAAAGCACTTAAAGGGGAGGTTATTTGGAACAGTGTAGGGATTTGTGATGTAAATTAAATTATACATAAGGCACTGCTGATGAAATCCTATATGTAAGGACGATATGAGGGATTGAGAATGATAATGTATTCCTTTTATTGAACATGTAAAGTTATGTAACCATGCATCTATTTGCATGTAACTCCATTCTGACCATAACATAATAATGACTAGGCACTATGAAGTGGTAACATTCACTGTTATTCCAAGTTTTGATTTGAAGAAATAAACAAATCATGTAATGGAAAGTAAAGAAAATCACATAAATTTCACTTTCACCATATTATCCACCGTAGTGGTCTTGAATAAAACACAAAGCACATAGCTTCCATTTATATCAAAATGATCTTCTAGTAAATATGCTGAACACAGTTTGCAAGCGAAGTATAATATATCTGCATATGTGTTACAGATGAGATTGCTGCCATATGAAAATAGATATGTCACATTTACCATAATTGAAACTGAAGTATCCATAGTGCATTGCTAAGACCTAATAATTATGAGTTGCTGGATGTTCATTTTGTCCTATATTCTTAAAATAATTGCTGTGTTATTTGGTATAGAAAGAAATCTGCTTCACCCCAGATATAGCTCAATACCAACAATGTTTGCCATACACAGCACATGAAACAAATAGCAGGTAACTAGTTTGCACTTAGCTACTCTGGGACTGATGTCACTTTTGGATTGGTTCTGCTCATCTTCATAGTGTGTGCTGTTTCCTTTTTTATAAAACTAAATGAATCCACAAAATAATTGTCATGAAATCAGCTAATTTTATTAAACTTTTAACACAAAACTAGTTATATGCATAATAGATAAGTAAAATCAATTTTTCCCACAAAATAAACACTTTACAACATCAGTTTTGACATTAAAAAGCTAATGTTCTGGAAACTTTGAATTGTATTCATCCTTTTGATATAAAACAAGCACACTTTTTCGTTATTCCCTTGTATATGTTCACAAAATACATTTTTGACATTAATTTCCGACACAAAATTGCCTGTTCAGTATAAAAACTGCTTTTTTGAAATACTTGATTTTATTAAAAGATGATATATTAATGCAGGAGAAATATAACAAAGCTAGTTTTTAATATAATAAAAGCTAGTTTTTTGTTTTTTTTAAATACATTTTTATGATTTTGGTAAACCATGGAGCCATCATGATCCATTGATGGAGGATGTATGTATGAAAGGGGTGTTTACATCTCTGCAGGAGCAGGGATTGCAAACTGCCTGCTTCTGAGAGTAAGCATTGGAGCAACGTAGGTGTCAAATCCCAAAAGTTACTGTTATTTTACAAATCCCCCAGCTCTCCCGCCCATAACTCCTTACACTGTTCAGTAGATAAGAATATGCCTTCAGGTCCTAAGCTATCAAAAAATGCTCTGGTTAGATCAGATGGAAACTTCTGTACACAGAGCATTCAAAACAATGTTCTCTAAAATGGTTTTATGTTTAGGACCTACCTTACGTTTTTCTCTAAATATTGTTTAACATTAAAAGGAAAATAAAGTTAAAACATTTCTCAACCACTCTTCATGTTACTTAGAATGTATAATAGAAAACATTTGCACCAGCTTTAAATTTTTTGCCCACAATGTTAACAATGTACGGTACTTTTATTGAACACAACATATGGGGACAAATATGAGAGCTTCATGGGAAAAAAGTTCAAGCACTCAAAATGTTTTGCTACAAAGGGGTTAAAAAGCTGCTGATCACTCACATAAAGATGCCCTGCATTTTTCGTTCAACTAATCCTTGTGATCATTAGGAAGCCTTTACAGTTAATCCTGATGCCCTGCAAAGACACCCACACATGCTGCACAGCTCCAGATGTTGATTAGACACATGCGCCATTAAAATCATATGAAAATATAGTTTCTATAATGTCAACAGTGTATATTCTAGATAAAATAACCAATACTAATGAATCAGTTATTTTTTATTAATTTTGCCAGTAGTAATCGGTCATGCAAACATATTCTGCCATACTTAACCCCTGTATGGCGCTACGGAATATGTTGGCGTGTTACAAAGAAATATAATCATAATAATTTTGAATGCATTTTTAAAATAATTTGTTAAAGGCTTCATTGCATTAAAAGTTTGCAGAAGGACTGAATATTATAATAACCAGAGCAATAATAGAAACAGCAGAGCTATTGAATGGAGGGTCTTGGGGCAAAAAAACATTTTTTTATGCCCTCCAGCTCCCACCCCTGCCCCTCCTTGCCCCCACCCTTGCTCTTCGTGGTTTCCCCTCGCACCCTGGGCCTTACTGGCTTCCAGCTTGTCTGCTTCCCCTGCCTTTTATGGCAGGGGCAGGGAATCCCGAATGATGTCACATGGATATGATATCATTCAGACGCTGGTGAGGCTAAGGGTGCCCAAGAGGGGCAGGGGTGGCATTAAAAAAATAATAATAAAATAACGTTTTACAACAATGGGTACCCCTGGGTACCATGTCAGTAGCAGTAACCTCCAGTTGCTACAGTTATGAGTAGATTATACAAATAATGCTGTTTTAATATTTCTTCAGAATAGGAATCCACCTAATTCGAAGTTCATACTGGTAATACGAATAAGAATCAGAAGGCTGTTTGTACAAACCATATTTTAACTCCCACAGGAAGAAAGGCTTACAAATTAATTTGTAAACATGAAACCCAAATGGATTTGGCTCAGCTTAGTTTCTACCTAGTTAATAACCTTGCACTGTGCTTGTGCTGACATTTTCTTCTGCATGTACAATGTCTTGTCTTCCCCTTTATATTTTTTCATGTTCCTTTAAGTGCCAGAACTAGAGAAATAATGAACTGAAAGGCCTGGACAATACCCAAGTACAGTACCCCCAAGCAGTGACCAGCCATGGCATAACCAGTGATAGTAATCTTACTAAGGGTGAGCAACTAAAACAGACAAGTCCAATCTCTATCAGTATCAACAGACTAAATTAATCAAACTGATAACTACAAGCTTATAAAATGACTATGGTCAAATCAGACATAGACTTGTCACGTTAACACAGGGAAATATGACATGCAAAGTACTGAAGGGACAAAAATGTATAGTTGCAAGTGCTGAGGGTGTGTTAATTCAGGGACGGAACTACCCAGTTGCACCAGGGTCCTGTTTTGGGGGGCTCAGTCCTTTAAAAATGAGGGGCTCCCACCATTTGTTTCACCAGTACCAAAACCAGAAGAGCAGTGAGCCATGTTGTGTGAGTCAGATCATGTTGCAGGATTTAGAGTGCATTAAGCAATCATCACTGCAAGGACAGGGCACTAGACTCACACTGATCTCACTCACAGCACACTAGCTGCCCCTCTTGGTCTGTATGTGGGCAGTGGCAGCAGGCTCTAATCATCATGTTGTCTGGGAGGATGGAGGAGATGCTTGGACACCCAGCAGCACCCACACCTGAGATCTGGCAGATGCTGACATGGCTGGGTAGGAAGCTCTTCTCCTGATAACATACTGCTTATGAACAGACGTTACTGATTTTTAGAGATTATAAGTGGGGCACCATACAAAATGGGTTCAGAATGATCAGTGACCAATGCCACATAAACACATGTGTCTTCCATTTAAACTCATTTATTGCAGTGTTTATCTCTTTAAATACAGTTTTAAACTTATGTAAAAAATGGTAAATTTTTATTTGAAACTTGTATTTACCCATAGTATAAGTGGTACCAAGCTCCAGACTTGAAATGGACTCCCCATCCTCCATCATTTAGTTTATGTGTGCACAATTTTTCTGTTTTTTTAATTTAATTCTTATTTAATTGAGTGTTATTTGCAGCTCCTAATGTGAAGATTTCATGGGCTTTTTTCTAATGTATGTGTCACATAAGCAAATAAAAAAAAATCGAATCTATCTTCTATTATATAATATATATAATGAATTAATATATATATATATATATATATATATATATATATATATATTTATATATATAGTATATATATACTGTATATATATATATATATATATATATATATATATATATACATATATACAGTATCTCACAAAAGTGAGTACACCCTAACATTTTTGTAAATATTTTAATATATCTTTTCATGTGACAACACTGAAGAAATGACACTCTGCCACAATGCAAAGAAGTAAGTGTACAGCCTGTGTAACAGTGTAAATTTGCTGTCCCCTCAAAATAACTCAACACACAGGCATTAATGTCTAAACCATTGGCAATAAAAGTGAGTACACCCCTCAGTGGAAATGTCCAAATTGGGCTTAAAGTGTCAATATTTTGTGTGGCTACCATTATTTTCCAGCACTGCCTTAACCCTCATGGGGATGGAGTACACCAGAGCTTCACAGGTTGCCACTGGAGTCCTCTTCCACTCCTCCATGATGACATCACTGAGCTGGTGGATCTTAGAGACCTTTACTCTCCCATCTTCCGTTTGAGGATGCCCCACAGATGCTCAATTGTGTTTAGGTCTGGTGACATGCTTGGCTAGTCCATCACCTTTACCTTCAGCTTCTTTAGCAAGGCAGTGGTCGTCTTGGAGTTGTGTTTGGGGTCATTATCATGTTGCAATACTGCCCATTCGTTTAGGGATTGATTGCAAGACGAGCACAGATGCCTTATTTTACAGATTTGTCACAGTTGGTTAGCCAGGTCTGCCATAAAATGGGTGCCTCAGACTGATAGAATTTCCCTCAGGAACCACACCCCAGAAATAGTGATTAGGGCTTCTGCCACAGTAGCAGATAATGCTACTTTCTCTGGAAATCTGGTGGCATAGTCCACGATTGTCAAAATGTTTTTCTTTTCTATCCTACCGGGTGAGCTAAGGGACCCACAATGTCGATGGCAACTCAGCGAAAGGTTGTTTGAATTATTGGTAGAGGCTCAAAGAGTGCCCTGGTTCCATTTCCCTTATTCTGTAAATCTATTAGGATAATGAAAAAGAACAAGGGTATACAAAAAGAGAAGAGATGAAGGTAGAGAATAAAAGGAATGGTAGTATGGGGAGAAAGATAGCCACGGAAAGCAGAAAGAGTTGCTATGGAGAAAGTCCAATTTCTCAGAACCAGCATGATGAACCAGTATGTATATATGTTTTGCTTCTCTCCACAATCATCTACTAACGATTCCCAAAATAACAGTATCACTTTAAGTGTCTCAGCATCCTTCCCAGATAACTTCCTTTCATTTATCTACTCATGCCAGTTTTCTTCTTACAACTCATGTATTAAGAATGACATATATGCCAAAACGTGTACCTTAACAAAACGTGTTTGGCTTCTCTCAGCATGTTTATATTTTGTTTGCTAAAAAATTTAATTATTGATTGAAATATTCTATCCTAGTGGGCCAACAACCATGTCCTATTACAACAGTCTGACCAGGAGATTGCTGGTAGCGATCAGATGTTGTAGGATTGCTTGTCATATCACATGATATAGGATGATACAGAGAGTGTGACAAGTAATCAGATGTTGTAGAGGGGTCTGGGCACCAGTTGTGCACTGCTGGTAGCTCTGCCCATGGAACAGATATAATGATGGAAGGAAGAAATGTTTATTAATTAAGGACGTGGAAAGTATAACAGTAGTTAGTAACAGCCTTATTCAATTGCGATTCAGTAAATTTAAAAGGGCTCTATATAAGCACACAGCATATTTTTTTTATAGAAGTTTTTAGTTAGTGAACTTCTATCCAAAAGCAAGGTCTTCACTGACTAAAAACTTCTGTAAATAAAATATTCTGTGTGCTTAAATAGAGCTCTTTTAAATTTACCGAATCGCAATTTAATAAGGCTGTAAATGTGGAAACATTGGCTATGCTCCAATAAGCCAATTTACATAGACTTAGGTTAAATGTGAGGCACCATATGACAACTTGAATGAGATTGCCTCTCTATTGAGAATGCATGTTAATCATATTTCTATTCACTTGATTAAAATGTGTACTTAAGACACTGTCTAGTGGATATTTTGCCTGACTGGTATGATGCTGACCTATTTTATAATGTCTCTGAAGGAACTGCAGCGGTTGCATATGCAAACCCTTAATGATTAAAGTCAACATGAAGAACTGTATAATGTCAACCCAAGCATGTTAAATGGGGATGTATAATTACTCAAATTATTTCAGCCTAGAAAACTTGTTTGTAGTGAAACATAATAAGGTGCTGTAACGTACATGTACAGAAGGAGATGTTTTTCACAATACAAAAAACATAGTACATATTCCAGTATTTTAACTTATTAACTATCACTAACACTGCACACTTCAGTGAACTAGCTGGCAGGAAGTGTTGAATGTGATAACATGGAACCTTCTATATACAAACAGAGAGCCCTATTCTATTAGAAGCCTGTAAGTGACTCTAACCTGTAATTTTGGCTGCTGGTGTTTTTTTCTCTAAATGTTTAGATGTTTTCTATTAACTCAAGCTTGCAATTTATGAGCCCGATTCAATTGAGCCTTTGCAAGTTACTGTAGCCAGTAAGTGAGGTTGCAAGTTAATTTGCTATTCAATTGGCATCTTTTTGCGGGCTCCAAACGGTTTCCGAGTTTTGGCCTTGAAAAAATTTCGTTAGTTAAACCCTTAACTAAACAGACTCCTGAAGCCTTTGATCATTCGCTTTTGCAAGAGTTAAGAAGGCTAAAATCGCAAATCGATCTTCAGTTGCTCCAATTCTGCAAGCCTGAAAATGTTTTCACACCCGTAAATGGCAAATGAAGGAGAAAATCCTAGGAGTGCTAGAAAGGACCCACAAAAGAGTTTAAACACCTATTCGTAGCACTGTAAATGCAAATAAAAAATCAATACTGCACTGTAAATAACGGGGAAAGCGATGACAGATATTAGAATTAATTGCACAACAGTCTCAAGCTCGCAAATCGGCAGGAAATTAAATGTATTTTTATGTTTCATTTCTGGTTTAAATCGATCTCGGGTATCAATGAGTTAATACATATCAGGCCACCCATATGGACTAGAACAGTATTGGCATTCATTTTCATAATTCTGTATTTTGCGTGTTTGCAAGTCTGATCACATATCGGACCTCTAAATGCTAATTGATTGACATTTTCTATTGGCTGATTTGAAATGGGAGGTTACGGGCTTGCTTAATTGATCATGTTTCCGCCCTGAACTGCTACGAACCAGTGCATGGGACAGTAACTTGCGGACTTGAGCAATTGAATAGCATCATAATCGGAGACAAGCGGGAGCCGGCAACACACGCGCAGAAATACAGCCTACTACGATCGTGTTGCAGGCTTGTAATTGAATCGGGCCCTATGTCTTTCAGCCTCCACAAGTAAACCCTGCATTTTTAAGTAGGATTCCAGGGGGTATGATCATATGATCTCACAATATTTAAGTAAGCCCGTAACTTACTTCTTTTTTGTTGTTGTTCAGTCCTTCAGTCTTGTTCGACTGTTGGTGATAATATGGGCACAGCACGCCAGGCACATCTGTCTGTGTTTCTGGTTGTGCTCATCCATATGGTTTCTTGGCAAGGATACTGAAGTGGGTTGCCAGTTTCTTCTCCATTGGACCGCAATTTGTCTGACTTCTCTGCTATGACCTGCCCTTCCTTGGGTGACCCTACATGGTATAGCTCACAGCTTCATTGAGATATACAAGCCCCTTCACAATGACAAGGTACCAATCCAGAAGGGTGATTTACTTCTTAGACACAGCCAATAGTAAATGAGACCGTCATCATGTGTCAGTAAAACATGGAAGTTAGACTTAACCTGCAATTGGAGGCTACAAATTAATAAGAGCCCATAAGTAATATTTGCCGATCGGGCAGTCAAACAAGCAATCTAGCACTCTATAAAGTGCATTAGAGCATCTGTTCTAATCCATGTGGCTTTCATGATATGATAATTTTACTCAGAAATAACAGTTAATAATTATATTTTTTAATTGCATATTTGTGGGTTTGAGGCTGTTGTGCAATTAATTCTAAAGTATTTATATGCCTCCCCATGCTTTTAAAGTACAGTATTGTGTCTTTAATTAGTGTTACAGCTATAATAAGTGTTTGAAAAAGCCCTTGCGAGTCCTATTTAGTACTCGTAATATTTTTGACATAAAACTTGATACTTTTTTCAGTTGCAGGTTAGACTTTATGTGCGATTTAGCTCTACAGGTCTCATAGAATATTGATTTTGTGTGTCTTTAATTATTTAGTGATTGTAATATTTGAGCTGTGCTAACACCAATGGAGTTCAAAGCCTGTCGTGATTGTGGGCAGGTAACTCGTAATTCGATTGCAAGTAGCTAATAGAATATGTGGCAATATTAAGTGTGCGGTTTTTAAGTATGTATAAACTTACAAATTGGCCAATAGAATAGGGTCTAGAGTTTGTTAAGATTTTCTCAAAAAATGTATTGTATGCTCATGTTTTACATAACTGGTAATGGTGCTAGTTTATTATGTAAATCACAAACATTTTAAATTGTTCCTAAACTGCAGTGGTCCTTTAATAACAAGCAACTGCTTAAATATCTGTTTAACCTGTAATTTAAATATATAAACAAGCTCATTTATTTCCCAACATAACGCTTAGCTTACCCCATATATTTTATTACAGGTAAACCCCGTTTATCGCTATGATGGGAGCTGATTTGCTCTAGCGCTGTTTTCCCTCCTAATTCCGCTCTCAGTGCCATCTTGCGACAGTGCAAATTTTGGGAGCCAAATCGCATTTTGATCCTTTAGCGCTCGCCAATTTGCCCTAGCTCTGTTTCACATAGAGCTCCTGCATACATGAACGCATGTGAAGAGCTAACGGGGTATTTCTATATTTGTGGACAGCATCAAAGATTGAAATTCAGCAATACTAATATGAGGAAAACATTTAACATCTAACATTTATCATCTTCCAAGCTGAGACGCATTTTGGAAACAATCGCCTTTGTCAAATTTGACTTCATTCTTTGAGGTTTCAGTATTGTAGGTTCAATGTAAAAAGACAGAAAACATACACATCCTCTATGGTTCCATGCAGATAGGATATATATTGAACATATATGTATAATAATAAGGATGTATGTTTGTTTTTTTATGCATATAAATAAGATTTTGATGTGACATAAATGGTTACAAACATTTAATTTGTTTTCTAAATGCATAAGGACAGGCTTGTTCTTTAAATTTTATACATTTAATAATCAGGCCAAATATGTTATGAAAGGACAACAAAAATTGCCACATTTCCTTTGCACCCTCATTTATCAGGTGGAAAAATATGTGAAAATGTTTTACAATTTTGAAATTGATCAAGAATTGACTTAGATATTGTTATTTTAGTTTAGCCGTCCTGCAAGAATCTTTATGAATAATGAGGCTGGAGTCTGTAACTCTTACACATTGTATCATAGATGTACGCTGTGTTCTAGAGCAGAGTGTGATGGTGTAGTGGTCAGTAGTTTGCTTTTAAGATTTTTTTCTTTTGTACGTCTTTGGTTTGATTCCTCTGCATTCTACTTTTTTTGTTTAACTAATTTATATATAATACAGTGACACAGGCAGTTACATTGGAGAAACCAGCCAAAAAAGTTAAGGATGAATTTACATAGACATTCAATAAGAAAGTATTATGAAGAGTTATTGCACCCCAGTGGGACATAATTTTAGCCAGAATGATCACTCCATTGAACAACCTAAAAATCTAAATACTAAGAGGAAAATTGAAAAATGTCCAAAAGAGAAAGATTTTGAAATAAAGATGATCACATTCTTCAACACTAAAAACACAGGACTTAATATGTACTTACACATTATCACAATTCCTTGTGATTTTATCTTATTTTACAATAACGGGCTGGCACTCTTAGTGTGATGTTTGTCCAACAGGAAGGATATCACTGTGGACTACAGTGCTCTGTGTTTTTCATATATATATTGATGTATATGTGTATATAGTATGTGCATTTATGTTTCCTATACTATGTTGTGTTGATTCTCCCTATATGTATTTACCTGATGTCAGATGCTATCACCACTCTCTTTGCATCTACTGTTTTTATCCAAACTGAGGGTTCCATCTCATGTTAGTATTGCTTTATACTTGATAAAGAGAGGTTAAACCTCTCGAAAGCTCATCAATATAAAGGCATTTGTCCAGTATTAAAGGTATGATACAGCCTCATTATATTCGGGGTACGTGTTAGAATGTAGCCCGTAATGTTGAAAGTAGGACTTACGGCTATTAAATTAGCCCAGTAAACGTCCCCACAGACGACTTGCGGGGTAAGCCGCAGGATGGCCGAAAAATGCCTACGAGACGTGAATGTGGAACTTCACAGCCCACAAATCCTTTGATCTGTCAAGCCCGTAACTGCTACAATTCCAGCCATGCTATTAAATTGCAACTAGCCGAAACACGCAAATGGAGCCCAAAGCCCTACGAGTCCTGAAGAGGACTTGCAAGGGGGTTGAAGACCAATACATAGCCCCGTAAATGCAAATAAAAACACACTACTATACTTTTATTAAATGGGAAAGTGATGTAAGGTCTTAGAATTAATAGCACAATATTCTCAAGCTTGCAAAACGGCCCAAAAAATACTTTATTTTATTTTTAATTTCTGTGTTATATCTATCACGGCAATCAATGTGTTAATACATATAATGTAGCTCGCATGTAATAGAATATTATATTTATGGCTTTATCATTATTGTATTACATCTTGAATGTGGGTCCGATCGCAAGTTGTAATTGAAGCCTGTAGGACTTTGAAATCTACCCTCCCCTTTTTCAGTGACGTAACGCTAACAATCTCTTTTTCCATTAGCTCCGTCTAAACCCACAACTACGGTCTACACTAATTGATTTTCCGCAAGGCCGCAAATCCAACGTTCTATGAACGAGCTACGATTTGCGTGTCTAGCCCATAGCTCGCAGCCCATCCTAATTTAATAGCAACTTAACTCTGCTAAATTTCAAGCCCACAGCCGTTGCGAGCTTCACGTTGGACTTACAGCCCAAAATTTAATAGGGCTGATAATATACTGCAATTCTCATTATTAATCTACATATTTTTGAATGTAAACAGTGATGCAGAGAGCGTGGAGACAGCAATTGACATCATAAGGTAAATACATATAGGGGGTATCAACACAACATAGAATAGGAAACAAATATACACATAGAGCCTCATTCAATTCCGAGTTGCCCAATTGAATAGGGCTCTATATAAGCACATACAAAAAGTCTTGACTGAACTTTTTAGTTACTGAACTTCTATACAAAACCAAGATTTTCACTAACTAAAAACTTTTGTCAAAAAAATATGTTATGTGCTTATATAGAGCCCTATTCAATTGCCAAAATTCAAATTGAATGAGGACCATATTATATACACTTATACATCAATATATACATTAAAAACCAGAGTACTGTAGTTCACAGTAATATCCTTCCTATTGGACAAACACCTCACTAAGAGTGACTATTATAAGAAAAAAAAATCACATCTTAAGTCCTGTATTTTTAGTGTTGAAAAATGTGATCATCTTTATTTCAAATGCTTTTCTCTTCTGGATATTTTTAAAATTGCCTTTGAGTATTTAAAATGTTTAGGTGTTGGATGGCTAAAATGGTGTCCAACTGGGGTACAATAACTGTCTTCATCGTGCTTTTTTACTGAATGTCTGTGTAAATTCATCCTTAAGTTCAGTTTTTGGCTGGTTTCTCCAATGCAACAGCCTGTTTCATATAGAGTACATTGTATTATTTAAACCACATTGGAGGATGTACATGAATACAATCCTTTGATGTCATAGGTCTTGTTGTTATGTATGGCTGTATCTTCATTACACATGTGTTGACATAACTTACAGGTACTTTTGTTACAATGTTTAATTCAATTTTCTCTTCTTAGTTGTTCATTGGCCAATCTTCTGCTGACAAGCTTTTGTTTTAGGTTTGGTGGTTGTTTAAATGCAAGGATGGGAGGTTTGGGGAATATATATTTTAATTGTGCATCTTCGTGGTTTGTAGCCCTTCTGTTTGAAAGATTCAGACAGCGTTTTTATATTTTTGTCACGGTCTCCAGTGTTTGAGCATATGCAATGGTATCTAATAACTTGACTATGGATGATGGCTTGTTAGTGTGGAAGGGATGGAAACTGGAGCTGTGTAGGTAGCTGCATCTGTCTGTGGGTTTCCTATATACAGATGAGTGGAGTGTGTCATTGGTGATGGATATAGTAGTGTCTAGAAAGTTTACCTGTTGTGTAGAGAAATCCATTTTAAGTTTAATAGATGGATCGAAAGTGTTGAATAAACTGTGAAAGTCTCTGAATTTGCTTTCTCCTTCTACGTAACTGTAGTATCTGTATGGTTTGTTAATGGATATAGATAAAGAAGGTTTCTTCCAGATTGTCCATAAATAGATTGGCCCATTGTAGAGCCATTTTGGTACCCACGGCAGTCCCCATTATTTGTAGGTAGGTATCTTTGTTAAAAGTCATATAGTTGTGGTAAAGATGTATTCTATTAGTTTATAAACTATGTGTGTTAATAAATGCATTATTCAAGTTAAAAATGAAGTGGAAGGCATTGATTTAGACCAGATGACTAATGAAAACATTTTATGAAGCAACACACTTACCACTACACCAACATACTCTGCTTTAAAAAAGTATGTTTAAAAGTGAAAGTAAGTTTCTTATTTGAACTATTTATATGTATTGAATTATTATAAGAACTAGTTATTTACAATTTTATGTGTGTGTATGTATATTGTTTTAAAAAAATAAATAGTTCAAATAATTATTCAAATCATTTTCTTAACCTAAATAAAAAAACAGCATCTCATTCTGACATATGCTTTATTACATAACTTAAAGAACATATTTCTTATTTGTTAAACAGTAAATAAAAATATCTGTCTCTAAAGGGAATTGAACCCAGAACCTTTAACACCACATACTTTTGCAGCACCTCCTAAGCTACTTGATCAATTACTATATAGCAGCTAGAATATAATGAAGTAGTTACAATGACTCAACTACTGAATCATTCAAAACTGATCATAATTAATATTTATTATGTTCTGCTCTGTATAGAGCTCATTATCATTCAGACAGAGGTAACACACTAAAAGAGGCTATCTTCTATTGATCATATCCCCATGATCTCAACATCAAGTTTAAAAATGAAAACACTTTTTTCTTTTCTCATACTTTGTCACCCTCAACCTAATGGTGCAGAACACATATGGGGACTGTCTCTGTCCTTTATGTAAGTATGTCAAATTTAAAAAACACAAGGAAATGTCCAACCAGGTAAAATTATAGATATATCAAATGCATTCAAATATTTTGGGGTCACATATGCAGGCCTCAAAGGGGTTGAATAATACATTGTTTTTTTATGGATGAAGCTCATTGTGAAAATAAAAAAGTGGGTAATGGAAGACATTCTGAGGGAAAGTACTCCGTGTGTCAAGTGAGAATGATATGCTGATTCTAAAGGAGAATATGGAGGAGAGAGGCATGATTTAATACTCCAGTGAACAGAGTGTGGGATGCATGGGAAGTCTTGGAGGGCCAAAAACCACCAACAGGCAACCATTGCTGTACAAAGAAGACTGAACAGCTTTGAGTCTTTGATAAAAGATGTTGGTTTCAATGTGAACTGATCTCAAATCAACCCTTATCAATGATAAAAAATCAGCCAACCAATTCACAACACTAAGTCAATGTAAGCTTCAATTTGTTGTGACATTTGTAGAAACAAAAGATCATCTATACCGTCTATTTTAATTGATTGTTTATTAGTTTTTTTATTACCACTGTAAATACATATATACTTTTGCTGGAATGGCAATTAATCATGTGAAGGGTTAATCATTTTCTTTTTGGACACAAATATTTCACCAAAAGATCCCTTCAGCGGGAGCTGAGCCAACGCCGAATAGTTTCAGGCGGCTCAACAACCTTGAATTTTGATTATAAGACAATACTATGACGATAATACATAGAATTATGCAGGTGTTCAATTTGCCATTGTTTTTGACAAGCACTCTTAAAACAGGTGCAGATAGCAGACAATGCTCCATTCAAACATAAAAATGTATTTGGTTCAAGTGTTCACTTAGAAGGTCACTGGTACATTCCCTATTACTCCATAAAGCAAGTGGTCCTGCTCAGACAGGGTCTACTTGCTAATCTCATAATTGGTAAGGTATAGCTGTGTTCCTCTATTTCATGTTATAATAGAATTGAAATAGCCTTTACACAATCTTTCTGTTACATATTTCTAAAGTGGATACAACTTTAAATAAGGTATTGGTAACCATAGTCCAAATATGGTTCCCAATCCATGACTTTTCTCCTTGTGCACATCTTATCTTGCTTTGATAAATTAAGTTTACTCAATACAATCCTTTATGGTATAATCTAATACCTGTATGAGAATTTTATTTAGTTACATTATAAACTAAGCAGTTTCATATTACTTTAGTATACTGTATATTCTATCCTGACTGACATATAGGTTTTTATGCCTGATATTTGCTCTTTGCTGCTGTGTTGACTATTGATATATGAATATGCCATATCACTGAATATCAATGCCAAATATATTCTATGGAATAGATGTTTGATTGTTAACCAAGCTTGATAAGATTTTATATACTTCCTATTGATTTCTATACTGATCAAACTGAATGTAGAATGTTTAGATATTTGATATTAGCCAGTTTTAAAAGGATTCTGATAAACCTCCCACTGATTTTATATTGTGACCTATCTGAAAATAGATTGTTTTCACATGCTTTGATACATACAGTTGTTCATTCTTGGTTTGCTATTGTTTTCAATAAACGCTGTTCTGAATAAAGTGTATACTTGTCTATAAATTGATATTGAACTCAATAAAATGAAGTTTCTAGACATTGTAATATTTTTGTCATATCCTAATTGCATGACAAATAAAAACAGAGCTGTACACGTTTGCTGTTTCCAATTTTATCTACTACAGCAGAAAATACTTTTAGAAAATAACTACCGTATATACTCGAGTATAAGCCGACCCGAGTATAAGCCGAGGCACCCATTTTACCACAAAATACTGGGTAAAATGAGTGACTCGAGTATAAGCCGAGGGTGGGAAATGTGCAGCCCCCTGTGTCCCTCTTGTGCCCTCTGTGTCCCCTTCTCTCTCCGTCTCTTCTCCCCTTTCGCTTCCCTGTGTCTCTTCTCCCCTCTCCCTTCCCTGTGTCTCTTCCAACCTCTCCCTTCCCTGTGTCTCTTCCCCCCTACCTTATCACCCTCCTCAACCCCACTCCTCAACCTCCCTCCTCATCCTCAACCCCCTCCTCAACCTCCCTCCTCATCCTCAACCTCCCTCCTCATCCTCCCTCCTCAACCCCCCATCCTCAACCCCCATCCTCATCCTCTCTTCTCAACCCCCCATCCTCAACCCCTCCTCCTCATCCTCAACCTCCCTCCTCATCCTCAACCTCCCTCCTCAACCACCCATCCTCAACCCCTTCCTCAACCTCCCTCCTCAATCCCCCCATCCTCAACCCCCTCCTCAAGCCCCCATCCTCATCCTCATCCTCAACCCCCCCATCCTCATCCTCAACCCCCTCCTCAACCCCCCATCCTCATCCTCACTGCTCAACCCCCATCCTCAACCCCCCTCCTCAACCCTTCGTCCTCTTCCTCAACCTCACTTCTCATCCTCAACCTCCCTCCTCAACCTCCCTCCTCATCCTCAACCTCCCTCCTCATCCTCAACCCCCTCCTAAACCTCCCTCCTCACCCTCAACCCCCTCCTCACCCTCCTTCCTCATCCTCCCTCCTCAACCCCCCCATCCTCAACCACCTCCTCAAACCCCCCATCCCCATCCTCTCTCCTCAGCCCCATCCTCATCCTCTCTCCTCAATCCCCCATCCTCAACACCCCTCCTCAACCCCTCCTCCTCATCCTTAACCTCCCTCCTCATCCTCAACCTCCCTCCTCAACCCCCTCCTCAAGCACCCTATCCTCATCCTCCCTCCTCAACCCCCCCATCCTCATCCTCAACCCCCTCCTCAACCCCCCATCCTCATCCTCTCTCCTCAACCCCCCATCCTCAACCCCTCCTCCTCATCCTCAACCTCCCTCCTCATTCTCCCTCCTCATCCTCAACCTCCCTCCTCATCCTCCCTCCTCATCCTCAACCTCTCTCCACAACCCCCTCCAAAACCTCCCTCCTCAACCCCCCCATCCTCAACCCCCTCCTCAACCTTCCTCCTCAACCTTCCTCCTCAATCCCCCATCCTCATCCTCAACCCCCCATCCTCAACCTCCCTCCTCAACCTCAACCCCCATCAACCCCAACCCACCTCCTTAACCTCAACCACCCTCAACCTCCCCCCTCAATCCCCCTCAACGCCAACCCCCCTCCTCAACCCCCCTCCTCAACCTAAACCCCCCTCAACCCCAATCCTCCACCACCTAAACCCCCTAAATACCTCCCCCTCTCCCTCACTTACCTGCTTGTGCTCCGGCCTACGCTCCTTGACCCAGCGCGCATGTGACGTCACATGCGCGCCGCGTCATTAGCATATACCGGGCCCGGGGTCAAGGAGCGGAGGCCGGAGCACAAGCAGGTAAGGGAGGGGAGAGGGGGGAGGTATTTAGGGGGTTTTAGGGGGAGGAGGGGGGTTGAGGATGAGGAGGGGGGAGGGAAAGAGACACGGGGGTAGAGAGACACACGGAGGGTTAGAGACATACGGGGGGTTAGAGACACACAGGGGGGTTAGAGACACGGGGGGGGGGTGTTAGAGACACGGGGGGGTTAGAGAGACACAGGGGGGTTAGAGAGACACGGGGGGGATAGTGACTCGGGTATAAGGCGAGGGGGCCCATTTTTGCCTTAAAAAAAGGGCTGAAAATCTCGGCTTATACTCGAGTATATACGGTATTCTATTTTAATGTACTGCGTTTATTTATCTCCATGCTGACATATGTTATAGTAAAGCAGAATTCGGAATGTACAAGTTTGCAGTCATGCAACAAATTCAATTGATTTAATTAGGTAATCAAATCTTCGCTGGCGCAAGTGAAGCACAGATATTTTACTGCCCAGGTTGTCATTTCCTTTTGCTTAATAATAATACAAACTGGCTAGAAAAGGAGGCCGGATTTTCACAGTTTGTAGATATGAAAGCTGAAACCTTTAAATAAAGCAATTTGCCTTACCTCCAAATGCAGGCCTCATTGTAAAATCATGCTCATCAACACGGAGAAGCTGGTCATTTTTATTTTTTCGAATTTTGGTAATGTCATGATTCTTTTTATATACATGGCTGAAATGGTAAAAATAAATAACATTAGTTTGCGCAGTATTGACATATAAATCACATGTGCTGTCTTTTATTATTAGTATCAACAAATGTTGTCTGTGCATTAGGGTAATGGGGCAGCCTCCATCCAAAATATTACCTGATCATGCATTTACATAACAATACACACTATCCTGTATATATATATATATATATATATATATATATATATATATATATATTTATATTTACTTTTTTCTATTTTTTTGTGTGTTATACTTTTAAAAGTTCTAATATCATGATTGTATTATGCACCCACTCATAATAGCCCCCTAAATTGCCTAGATCACAATGGCTGTGGTTACTAGAAAACAGGGCTAGATCTTGTGTTCGGGATCACAGCTCATAACAGCCAATTCTAGCCACCTTTATGTCTTAATAAAACATCCCCTATGTGAGCTGTTTCTGCATTATCCAGTTTGCTATTAGTATGACTTGACTTGCATCTATTTACAAAAAGAGATATGAAGGACAGTGGTAGGTGTGGAATTTTCAGGTGTCCAATAACAAGCTTAAGAATACAGAAAGATACTATATAGCATGCTCAAGTTTGACAGTATTAAAGGGCCAGTGTACACAATCATCATGTTAAACCTAATTTTTAATTCACCATTAACTTAATGAAAATATGTGCGCAAACCGCAGCAATGTAAAGCTTTAGTTAGAAAATATAATTTTAAAACACAATTTATCTTATTAATGTATACTGCTGTACCCCTCCCCATCTCCTTCACTAGTGGAAAAAGTGAAAGATTTCAACATTGATTATGCTGTGTTGGTAAAGCTTGAATAATGCTCAAAATCAATGAGATAGGTGGTCAGCGGTACAGCAATGGCCATTACTTAAAAGGTGCTAATAAGATATTTTCTGATTTGCTGCTGTTTGCACATGTATCTTTACGTGAAGTAATGCTGAACTAAAAATAGGGTTAACATGAAAAGTGCTTACTCCCTATAAGCATTATATCGTAAATAATAATGATAAAAAAAACATTCCAATTAAAAAATAATAATGGAAAAATGTTGGAAGTTTTTTTTTGCAGAAAACCATAGATTATTAAAGATATGGTAGTTGCTTACAGTGTCAGACTATGCTATGTGCAACAATACAGTGGTTGTCAACTTTTATGTGGGAACCGTAAAAGAGATATCGTAAAATGTTGAGAACACTTCTATCAAACTTAAATTATCAATACTGTATGAGATGGGATTTCCAACATTCGAGGCAGGATGTCTGACAACAATATGTTATGATCATCCTGTTGCAATATTTTGCTTAATGTGTAGAACACTTTTTAATGCCATTTTTTAAGTTATATGAAAATCATGTGAAAAATTGTAAGTAACCCTTCACTGTTACTCTAAAATGGTAAGCTTAAAAGTCAAATATTGTTTATTATTCAAGCAAGCCAAAATCCATTATATATATAAATATACAGTGAGATATTTGATTCCCTGCTGATTTTGCAAGTTTGTCCACTGAAAAAGAAATGATCAGTCTATAAGTATTATTATTGATTCATTTATTAATTCATTAATAAAAAAATAAAAAAAATTGACTAAATTGTATATTTTTCACATGATGTTATTTAACACTTGCTAAGTTACCTCTATGTTTAAAAAAATATACATATCAACATAGCTTGAAAAGCCTTATTAGTCACTAGTTTATTAATTGATTATTAAACATATATATATATATATATATATATATATATATATATATATATATATATATATATATATATATATATATTAGACTCACGTTACTTAACACATTGTAAGCTCTGTATGTTTGGATTGTATAACATATAGTCATTACTTATGTATGATTTTACACTTTGCCGGGTTCTGTGATTTTAACAGTGACACAGAATATGCCTGCAGTGCATGTTTATTAACAGACTGACACATGTGCATGAAGTAGCACACAGTAACTTAGAACAACAATTTACAGAATATTTCAAAAACTGAATTGCTTTTATATTTATTACAGATTATAATTAGAGATGTCGTGAACAGTTCGCCCACTGACTATTCGCGGCGATTTTGGCATGTTCGCGTTCGCAGTGGACGGCGAACACATGCGCTTTTCGGTTCACCCCCTATACTTTATCATTGAGAAAACTTTGACCCTGCACCTCACAGTCAGCAGACACAATCTAATTGCATATGCCTGCCTGCCAGCGTGTGTGTGTGACAGGCTAACACCTAACAGCTTATATTGTGCTTATTTTCACTACTCATACCTGGTGGAGTACCATACATTGAAAACAACCATTTTTTTCCTGTAATCTAATTTCAGTTGCCTGCCTGTGTCAGGCACACAGCTTATATTGTGCTCAGTGAAATAAAACAACACTTTTTTGACTGTAATAGATTGAATAGCAATTGCCTGCCTACAGGCGTGTGTGTGAAGCCTATTGCATCTACTCTGCCAACTTTTGCCAGTGCACAGTGATACGTCATATCTGGTGCAACCGTAGTGTACAGTAACATAAAACAACACTTTTTTTACTGTAATCGATTGAATATCAGTTGCCTTCCTACAGGCGTGTGTGTGAGGCCTACAGCGCCTACTCTGCCAACTTTTGCCAGTGCACAGTGACACTCATATCTGGTGGCACCTTAGATTTCACGCGCAGTGCCCCAAATTTTGAAGTGGGAGGACCGACCAAGCATCTTTTTCCATCTCACTGTTCCAAAAATGAAGGCCATATACACGTCCCCTAATAGTGGACGTAACAGGGATTAAACAGATAGGAATAGTACTACTTAACACTACACACCTTATAATAACGCAGACAGAGGCAACGCAGAGAGAGGAGTCTGAAGAAGAGGAGTCAGAGGCGGAAGGTGGCTATGAGGAGGTGGAAGACCAAACACAGCAGGCGTCCCAGGGGGCTTGTTGTCACCTTTCGGGGACCCTTGGTGGCAGGGTGGAGGAAGAGACCTTCAATGACATCAGTGAGGACAAGGAACGGGACATGGCTAGCTTGGTATCCAACCTTGTGCAAATGGGGAGTTTGCGGTTGTGCAAAGGGACTGTATGCGGTTGTTTGCGGTGCATTAAATGGGGAGATTGGTCTGTTACTGTGAAGCGGGTGTAACCCTTACACTACCTGATCGATACAACATCATACCTGATGTTTTAAAGCATGTTATTCCAAACAATTTAGGAATGTTAGGTGATTTATGCCCTTTATGGCTTTAAACCACTCTGCATCAACTATGTAATTTTCCGTGGGTGTTTTGCCATGGATCCCCCTCCGGCATGCCACAGTCCAGGTGTTAGTCCCCTTGAAACAACTTTCCCATCACTATTGTGACCAGAAAGAGTCCTTGTGGGTTTTGAAATTCGCCTGCCCAATGAAGTCTATGGCGTTCGCGAACATTAGATGGAAGTTCGCGTCCGCTGTTCGCGAACCTAAAATGTTATGTTAGCGGCATCACTAATTATAATATGTTAAGATATTATTAATTTGTCATGCCCAGGGCCTGACTGGACTGTTTTGGACTATGGCTTGGGCCTGGGGTGGGAATAAGTTATCATGTTTATGGTTAAAGTTATGTATTTGTATTGCTTATGGTTAAAATATGATTACACTGTCATACTGCATGTATGTTGGTTTATGTATTATGTTTCATGTTATAGGAATTGTTGTAAAGAAACTTATTAGCTAGTCTGCAGGCTATTGCACAAGCCTATTATGTTACAATGTAGTTATCTAGTGATAACTCATTCAGCCCACCTAAATATAATCAACAGGATGAGGTTAAAGATCTGATTAAGAGGTACAGGGGTTTCCAGTAAGCATGATCAGCCTATTATGTACAGTGTTGTTATCTGTTGTTATCCCCCAGCCTCACAGGGGCGTGAGACAGTCTGAGTGGTTAGAACAATTGTTTAAAGTTAATATAATCACCCGGATGAGATTAAAAGATCTGATTTCAGTCTTGTTAATAATAAGAATTTTTTGGAACCTCCTATAGAGAAATATTATCGTATCCCATTGCCTAAAGTGTTAGCCAAAGATACATCAAGAGATCTCATAGTTAAGATTCATCATATGGCATACAGGGAAGAAATTTTGAAAGCTTCTTTTCAAAAAGGAAGTTTTGAATCTCCCTATGAACATATAAAATGTTTTGTAGATTTACCAGGGGACATACTGTTGCAAAGGAAAACGTTTCTCCCCATTACTAAAAAATTAAGGGAACATCAGATTTTATATAAATGGGGGTTTCCCCCTAAATTAAATATTACGTTCAATAATCAAAGATACATGATTGAAGATGTGGAGGAGGGAGAGCAACTGATGAAAACATGGAAACAATAGCCAAGAGAATAAGAGAGGTTTATAAAATATACAAATAAGATAGGGGTAAAACTGGAGATAGAGGTTAAAGTGGAGGATAGGAGATAATATGTTGTTTGTTGTTATCACATATGGATAAAGGTAATTCAAAATTCAGTTTTTTTGTATTAGCTAAAGGGAATCTCTTTTGTTAATAAAAACTTGAGGTTAATAATAAATATACACAAAAGAAACTGATTACGTAGATTTTATTAAGAATTTCACGAGGAAAAATAAGAAAGGGATAAGTGTGAGTGGAAGGGGAAAAAATTGAGAATAGAGAAAAGAGTAAATCTATATTTTCACAATACGAGAATTTATCATTTTTATTAGAGTTGTTACTTAGATAAATACACTCAGTCACAATTTTTTTTAAAGATATATATAGTAGAATACACTAATGATTAGTCTCTTAGACCCTGACCTTCTCTCTCCATTTCTTTCTTTGGATAAGATAGTTAAACAGGATTGTGTTTTTGTGTTTTTTGTTTTGTCTTCTTCCACTCCCACTCTTGCTTGGTTGATTAACTATATGAAGATATGGGAAAGGAAAAAGTGAAAAAAGAGAAAGGAATTCATTTGAGCCCTTATAAATTTTGTATATGGGAGAGCTTTAGTAGGGGCTGAGAAATTAGAACATTTTGTAAAGAGTGTATTGATAAGATGTAGTGAACAGTGTCTTAGGCATTCAGATGAAAACACCTGACAATTGTGCATTCTAAGAAAGCTGTCTGCTTATTGGCGGGGGGAATGGAAGGAAGATGCATCATTGGAAAATTGGTAGTTTTTGCTTTTAAACATTTTTGTAATGTAAAGTTAGTTATGTGTGGTTTATGTTTATGGCTTGAGAGAGAAAATCCCGTAAAGGAACAGAGACTGATCCATAAAAGAAAGCAAGTAAAATTACTTTAAAAATAATTACACAAAATATCCAAGGATTGAATAATCCTTAAAAGAGGAGTTTTGCATTTAAAAACTTTTATAAAGAGGATGCAGACATAATTTGCCTGCAAGAAACGCATTGGAAGGAAGGGGCATTCCTAAATTGGATAATAAAAAGTATCCCTTGATTTATCATTTTACTTACAAAAAAAATCTAGAGGAACTTCTATTCTGCTTAGTAATAAATTAACATATAGTGAATTAGTGGAAATTGATACAGAGGGACGCTATGTGATCTGGATCGGTTTAAAACAACACCAGAAATATTCCATTTTGAATGTGTATATTCCTAATAAGAATTTAAGAAAGTGATGCAGGGTTCCATATTATGCTACAGAGACTTTAATGTGCTAGCAGATCCTATCCTGGGTAGAAACTCTGTTTATAGTCCAAGACCTGATTCTTCTCTGACAAAAAACTCCAAGGAGTTTAACTCCATTATGAATAAGCTCCAATTATATGATATTTGGAGAATCTTACATAATAATGAAAGGGATTATATGTGTTTTACACAACGATTTCAAACATATTCTAGAATAGATTACATCTGGGTGGACATTGAGCCTGTTAAAAGATCACTGAAAGCTGAAATTGAGTATGGACAGAGCATGCATCAATAAAATTAAATCTTAAGATTAATTACCCTAGACCCTCTTGTAAACCTTGGAAATCGGATTATTTTGTGTTAGAATCAGATAAAGATTTAAAATTCTTGGAAAAAGAAACTGAACAATATTTTGTCCAAAATCAAAACTCTGTAGAATCAGGATGTATTTTATGGAATGCCTATAAGACTTTTTTGAGAGGGATTCTGATTAAGATGAAAAGTCAAAATAAAAGAGAAAGGGTTTACCTCTAAGAGATTTATATGTTCAATTATTTAAAATAGAAATAAGAAATTAAGTTAACCCTAATAAAAATGATTTAGAGAGATACAGCTACAAATAAAATAAAAAAATCAAGTAAGAACAGATAATTCAATCTGGTTACTACAACAAATAATTTATCAATATGGGATTAAAGCCAGCAAGTTGCTGGTGAATAAATTAAAAATAAATGCAAAAAGACAGAAGAAGGATAGAATGTATAGAGATGTGAATGCTTTATCTAGACCAGATCACATAGCAAGAGCCTTTGTGGAGTATTACTCCAGATTATATAATTTAAAAAATGAGCCACAATTCGAAAAACCTTCTTTGGAAGAAATTCAGAAATTCCTAAGTAAGCTAGAACTACAGCAAATAACTGAAACAAAAAGCATAAGTCTCAATGCTGAAATTTCAGAGAAAGAAATAGTAGAAGTTATTTCAAAATTGAAATTGGGTTCAGCTCCTGGACCAGATGGGTACATAAATCGTTTTTATAGACTTTTTGTAACTTTTTGACCCCTTATTTGAAAAACTTATAATGAAATTATGATTCAAGGTTATGTGTTTATGGCTTTATAGGCGGTAGACAGGGTGCGGATAATACCCGCAAAATATGTGATTTGATTTCTTATGTTGATTCCCGTTAAATCTCCAATTTGTTCCTCTCTATGGATACCCAGGAAGCCTTTGACCGAGTCAGATGGGAGTTTATGGAACAGGTTTTTGAAAAATACAGATTTGGAATCTTTGGCTTAAGAACCATCAAGGCACTGTATTCTTTCCCATAGGATTCAGATTAATAATGGGACCAGGCATGGTTGTCCATTGTCCCCCCATCATATTTGCGCTTATATTGGAACCATTTGCGGTTTCTCTTAGGAACAATGAGGAGATAGAGGGAATAGCAATTGGAAAGTCAATACATAAGATATCGTTGTATGCAGATGACATTGTTGTCTTTGTAACAAATCCAGCTAAATATCTGAACGTTTTGCACGATAGACTAAATATAAATTAAATACCTCAAAGTCTAAAGTTTTGAGTTTTTAAATGTCTAAATTTGAAAAAAAAATATGCTGTGTGCTTAAATAGAGCCCTTTTAAATTTACAGAATCGCAATTTAATAAGGCTGTTGGTGTCTCAATTCAATTACAACTGGCAGGCAGAAAGTTTTACTCATTTGGGTACTGTTTTTTTTATAATAATATTTCTAAGATAATTAATAATATTCTGTAGCACTATTTATTGATGATTTATGGTCATCTTTTCAAGACCTGAATAAGAAAAATAATCTGCCTGAAAATTGTTGGCTAGAATATAACAGACTCAAACTCAATCTCAAATATAGAGAATCAGTGTATTTTACTCCTAAGATGAGATCTTTAACTATGTTTGATGATAATGATGAGAAAGAAAAAACATTCAATTTCTAGCTCTTATAATATACTAGCGACTTGCTAAAATTTGAAGCTTGGTAATGCTGTTTGCCACACAATGGGAGCCTCTCCCCCTCTACTTTACTGGCCTCGCGATGAGCGCTTTTGGCGATCATCACGGGCCTTGCATTGAGTGCCGCTCACTCCCATGTGTCTCTCCCCCTCCTCTCCCACCCCTGTGTCTCTCCCTCCCCTGTGTCTCCCCCCCCTCCTCTGTGTCTCCCCCCTCCTCCCCCCACCCCTGTGTCTCTCCCCCTTCCTCTCCCACCCCTGTGTGTCTCCCCCTCCCCTGTGTCTCTTTCCCCTTCCTCTCACTCCCCTGTGTCTCCCCCACTCCTCTGTGTTTCCTCCTCTCACTCCCCTGTGTCTCTTCCCACTTCCCTGTGTCTCTTCCCCCTCCTCCCACTCCCCTGTGTCTCTCCCCCTTCCTCTATTTCCCTTGTGTCTCTCCCCCCTCCTGACTCCCCTGTGTCTCTCCCCCTCCTCTGACTCCCCTGTGTCTCTCCCCGACCCCCCCCCCCCGTGTCACTTTTGGTGCTCATCACGGGCCTCGCAAAAACGTGTTTTTTTCATATATAAAGGCATTTTTTATTCAAATCGTAATATTGGCTAAATTATTGATTGCTAGAAAGTGGAACCAGTCTTCTGTTCCTAGTTGGAAAGACATAATAGATATGATTGGAAAAAAATAGAGATTTAGAAAGATCTTTACAAAGGAATGGTTTGATAGTGGTCAAAGAGTACACATGGAAGATATGGGATCAAGTAGAAGACTGATCTCAGTTAAGGTAATTTTGGCCCTTGAACCTCTTTTCTTCCATTTCCTTTGCTTGCTGTGTAAAAACATTTTTTCCCTTATTTTGGATTTTTTAATTTTCAAGCCTTGTTTGTATTTATATTTCTATGTAGAAGTATTTGTTGTAAAAAAGATACATTGATGAGATTTAAATGTATGTTTTAATGTTTAGATAAAAAAAAAAAAAAAAAGATCTGATTTCATCAGGTACAGGTTTTCCTAGTATACAAAGGGCAGCCTATTATTTAGGAATGGGGCTTACTGATTGGTCAGCCTGTGTGCCAGAAACTTGTATAAAATCTGCCAATTAATAAAGGTATACAGTGGTATCTACTTACATAAACAATTAGTGATGTCGCAAACATAACATTTTCGGTTCGCGAATCGCGAACGCGAACCACCGCAAATGTTCGCCAACCGGCGAACCCGGCGAACCGCCATAGACTTCAATGGGCAGGCGGATTTTAAAACCCACACGGACTCTTTCTGGCCACAATAGTGATGGGAACGTTGTTTCAACGGGACTAACACCTGGACTGTGGCAAGCCGGAGGGGGATCCATGGCAAAACTCCCACGGAAAATTACATAGTAATTTAAGGGCATAAATTACCTAACATTCCTAAATTGTTTGGAATAACGTGCTTTAAAACATCAGGTATGATGTTGTATCGATCAGGTAATGTAAGGGTTAGGCCCGCTTCACAGTGACAGACCAAACTCCCCGTTTAACGCACCGCAAACAACCGCAAACAGTCCATTTGCACAACCGCAAGCTCCCCATTTGCACAAGGTTGGATACCAAGCTAGCCATGTCCCGTTCCTTGTCCTCAGTGATGTCATTGAAGGTCTCTTCCTCCACCCTGCCACCAAGGGTCCCCGAAAGGTGACAACAAGCCCCCTGGGACGCCTGCTGTGTTTGGTCTTCCACCTCCTCAAAGCCACCTTCCTCCTCTGACTCCTCTTCTTCAGACTCCTCTCACTGCGTTGCCTCTCTCTGCATTATTATAAGGTGTGTTAAGTAGTACTACTCTTATCAGTTTAATACCTGTTACAGCACCTATAAGGGGGTGTGTATAAGGCCTGGATTTTTAGAACCGGGAGATGGAAAAAGATGCTTGGTTGGTCGTATCACTTAAATTTTGGGGCACGGCACGTGCAATCAAAGGTGCCACCAGGTAGGAGTGGCGTGTTTGTAAGTACTACTCTTATCAGTTTAATACCTGTTACAGCACCTATCAGGGGGCGTGTATAAGGCCTGGATTTTTGGAACCGGGAGATGGAAAAAGATACTTGGTTGGTCGTATCACATAAAATTTGGGGTACGGCGCGTGCAATCAAAGGTGCCACCATATAGGAGTGGCGTGTTTGTAAGTACTACTCTTATCAGTTTAATACCTGTTACAGCACCTATCAGGGGGCGTGTATAAGGCCTGGATTTTTAGAACCGGGAGATGGAAAAAGATGCTTGGTTGGTCGTATCACTTCAATTTTGGGGCACGGCACGTGCAATCAAAGGTGCCACCAGATAGGAGTGGCGTGTTTGTAAGTACTACTCTTATCAGTTTAATACTTGTTACGTCACCTATCAGGGGGCGTGTATAATGCCTGGATTTTTAGAACCGGGAGATAGAAAAAGATGCTTGGTTGGTCGTATCACTTCAATTTTGGGGCACGGCACGTGCAATCAATGGTGCCACCAGATAGGAGTGGCGTGTTTGTAAGTACTACTCTTATCAGTTTAATACTTGTTAGGTCACCTATCAGGGGGCATGTATAAGGCCTGGATTTTTGAAACCGGGAGATGGAAAAAGATGCTTGGTTGGTCGTATCACTTAAATTTTGGGGCACGTCACGTGCAATCAAAGGTGCCACCAGATAGGAGTGGCGTGTTTGTAAGTACTACTCTTATCAGTTTAATACTTGTCACGTCACCTATCAGGGGGCGTGTATAAGGCCTGGATTTTTAGAACCGGGAGATGGAAAAAGATGCTTGGTTGGTCGTATCACTTCAATTTTGGGGCACGGCACGTGCAATCAAAGGTGCCACCATATAGGAGTGGCGTGTTTGTAAGTACTACTCTTATCAGTTTAATACCTGTTACAGCACCTATCAGGGGGCATGTATAAGGCCTGGATTTTTAGAACCGGGAGATGGAAAAAGATGCTTGGTTGGTCGTACCACTTCAATTTTGGGGCACGGCACGTGCAATCAAAGGTGCCACCATATAGGAGTGGCGTGTTTGTAAGTACTACTCTTATCAGTTTAATACCTGTTACAGCACCTATCAGGGGGCGTGTATAAGGCCTGGATGTTTAGAACCGGGAGATGGAAAAAGATGCTTGGTTGGTCGTATCACTTCAAATTTGGGGCACTTTGTGACATTAGCTTCTTACGCTCAAACATGTCCTTTACAGGCACCTGACTATGGGCAGATGAGCAGGAACTGCTCAAGGCGAGAGACGGAGTGGCAGATGGTTGAGAGGGGCCAAGGAGGACAGCAGTGGTTGATGTGGCTGATGATGCTGGACAAGAAGGAGGATGGCTGCTTTAATTTTGTGTGCTGCTTATTCATGTGTTGGTCTGGAGTCACCCAAACATTAGGTCTCAACCTGTAGAGGATAAGGGAACCAGGCTACTCTAGACCTCATTCATCATTACAGGTTTTGACAGATTGGTACTATGCGTGCAAGCTACTGTGACAACAGATATGAGTGGCACTGTGCACTTGCAGAAGTTGGCAGAGTAGACGCTGTAGGTCTGACACACACGCTTGCAGACAACTAACTGCTATGCAATCTATTACAGTAGAAAAATAAAAAAATAAAAATGTTTTACATGTACACTACTGTTACACCAGATATGAGTGTGTGTTAAGTAGTACTACTCCTATCAGTTTAATCCCTGTTATGTGCCTTTTTTGGGGGTTTGGTTGTTGAAGCCACAGGGCAGCACCAGAGGCCAGAAAAATTAGGCATGTACACATGCCTGAAAAATTAGGTATTGTTGATCTTGCAGCGAGCAGAGAAGAAGGTAGGCCTGATTCAACGCCCCAGCCCCGCATACTTACACTCAGAGATTGAGGGGGGGACCTGAGAAGGCCACAGGCCGGAGATATAAAGGGGAGCTATCCCAAATAAGCACACAAGCGGGGACAAAGGTAGTGAAGGGGACATAGAAGCCCATGGACTGACGGTCGCCATCTTGGCTGGAAAAGGGCCCAGCAATTAAGCCAAACTGACCCAGCACAGGCAGCTACTTGAGTCAAACGCTGTACAATTGCACCTTAATAAAGCTGAAACATGCAGCAGCAGGGATTCTAAACGGCCACACGGGGACAAGGAGGCTAACAGCCCCCACAGTCTCTGCAACACTCTTTTTAACAGATAACCCAAGGGGCCTTGCCCACATAAAAAAACAGAATTTTATTGGAGGAATTATTAGTGTCTTTACCCCCCAAGAGACGACATAATATACGGTATCTTTAGACTACGTGATGGCCAAACCTCCTTTAGCCCCAATGCTATCCAAGAAACACTTCAAAACTTCTATCAGACCATATATTCATCCCAATCCCGCTGCAGCGGATCTGACATAGAGTCCTTCCTACTACAGCAAGAAGTCCACAAAATACCTGTACCTCAATTGGACAGCTTGAACCTAGACATATCCCAAGAGGAAGTTAAATCTACAATCCAAGATCTTAAATTTGGCAAGTGCCCAGGGCCAGACGGTTTTACTCATCTGTACTATAAGAGATTTGAGCCCTTGCTTACCCCCGCACCTAACACCTTTGTTTAACGCTATACTAAATGGAGAACCTATGCCCCCTTAATTTAATCAGGCCGACCTCATAGTCTTTCCAAAAGAGGGTAGGGACCCTTTATAGGTTAAAAATTATCGCCCCATACCCCTGATAAATGTGGATGTCAAGATCCTAGCTAAAATTATGGCCAAACGAATATCTAACTTTTTACTGGACTAAATACACAAGGACCAAACGGGGTTCATTCCTTTCAGAGAGGCAGGAGATAATGTTAGGAGGGTTCTGAACGCCCAGTTCTTGGCTCAACACTATAACAACCCAGTTTTCCCTCTAGCCCTAGACACAGAGAAGGCTTTTGATACGGTAGAATGGCTATATATGTACAAAATGCTAGATAAGTTTGGATTTGAGGGACGCTTTCTCAACCTGCTCAGAAGGTACTACGACTCACCAGTTGCTAACTTAAAGATACTAGGGGACCATAAGGCCAAAATCCAAGTACAGAGAGGGACCAGGCAGGGATGCCCACTCTCCTCACTACTCTTTGCTCTTGCCATTGAACCCCTAGCGCAGGCAATCAGAACCAACCATTCCATCCAGGGGGTTCAAGTAGGACACCATCAGTTTAAGTGTTCACTTTTCGCGGATGATATGCTTTGCACCCTGACCAAGCCCCTTCTCTCTATACCAGCACTCATGTCCACTATAAAAGACTTCAGCTAAATCTCGGGCCTCCAATCCTTGCAAAAGGATATTTCTCTTTTAATGGAATCCTGCTTACTGGGAATACACATAAAAAAACGTATCTCAATCCTAGAACAAGCTATTCCAATTAATGGCTTGAGCATTCAAAATACACATAGCTACCCGGGCCCGGATGGATTTACAAATCTCTATTACCAAACCTTTATAGGCTTGTTATTACCCCACTTAGCCACACTTTTCAATCAAATTTTAGAAGGCTCTCCCATGCCACAAGAACTAAACCATGCAAATATGATATGTTTCCCGAAAGAACGACGAGACCCATTAGAACTTAAAAATTACTGCCCCATATCACTCCTAAACGGGAATATAAAAATTTTGGCCAAATTAATGGCAAACAGGATTTCGCGATTTCTCCCCTCCATAATCCATAAAGACCAAACAGGGTTTATCCCCCATAGACAAACGGGGGACAATATCAGACGGACAAAATTTAATCTCATGGTCATCCCAACATCAAATACCCACATGCCTTTTGGCGTTAGATATAGAAAAGACCTTTGATACGTTGGAATGGCCTTATTTAAAAGCAGTATTACAGAAATTTGGGTTTGCAGGCACATTTATGAACTTGATAGATACATACTACAAATCCCTGTCAGCCAGATTAATACTCCCTGGAGATCGCTTACAACACATAAAGATTCAAAGGGGAAAAAACAAATTTTTAGATTTATTTGGAATCATAAAGCCCCGAGGATCTCAAAAAATAATATGTATAGACCAAAAGGGAAAGGGGGCCTATCGTGCCGAATCTCAAACTGTATTACAAAGCAGCGCAGCTGGCTTTCATTCCTCTGGCGCATTCTCCCACACATCAGCCGCTCTGGGTATTTATGGAAAATGTAAGCATGTCACCTTATACATGGGATACAGTAATATGGATTCCAGGCCTGAATACTTTTTTGAGAAACTTGAAAAACCTGTTGATTAAGCACTCATTAAAAATATGGACGGAGATGAACTGGATACAAAAACTGGACACTCGGGTATCAGATCTTACCCCTATCGTACCTAATCCCCACTTTAAGATACATCTTCCGGAAAGCTCTCTCAGTTGGTGGAAGCCTCAGAACCTACTAAGGGTTGGTCCATGGTGGCATGACGACAAAATAATGACCTTTGGGCGGGTGAGAGATAGATACAATTTACCCCTGGCTGAACACTATAATTTTTGCAGGATACATCATTTTATATATACGATAAGTGGTAGGGGAACCCCCCAAAGAAACACCTGGCTACTCAAAAAATGTAGGGATTCCCCCTTTCAGCCTGGTATTATTAGCCTCATGTATGAACTATTTAATGAAAACTCATGGGCAAACAAACCAGACTATACCAAAGCTCGGGGGAGGGATTTGGGCACCGAGTTGGCAGACAGCACATGGGATAAAAGTTGGCGAGGCTTAAGTAGGGGATCTTTAAATTATAGTCTGCTTGAGACTTCAATAAAGGTCCTACACAGGACATATATTACTCCTTTTAAGCTAAATAAATGGGATCCAAAACGGAGCAGCTCATGTTTTAGGAACAGTGGTAATGAGGCTACATTTATTCATGTCTGGTGGGAGTGTTCGGCAGTCATAAGACTATGGGAAGAAACATGCTTACTAGCTTCTAAAATGTTTAAATCTCAGATTTCTGCTAATATAGAAAACTGCATGCTGGGTGTTCCGCATGTCTGTCTCTCGCCCGCTCAAAATAGGCTATTAAAGTTCATCATGTTGGCCACAAAGAACCATATAGCCAGACAATGGAAATCGGATACCCTACACTTTCAGGTGGTTAAAAATAAATTAAACTTTATCCTTATAAATGAATGCCTTACCCATTTAGTAGACAACTCCATGGATACATTTTAAGATATATGGTCTCCGTGGCTGCAATTAAGGGATAGCATAACATCTGGAGACAATTAAGGAAATTTAGGTCCGGAGTAGGGGCTCCCCTAAATGGGAGAGGATATTCTCAAGAGAACGGGATGGATGGAGGTGTGTGGGGATCCTTAGAGGGGCGGAGGACGGAGGTAAGTGCTATATTTTACATCATATTTATTTAAAAAAGGAGGATGTTTGTGGACCTTTCCCTTTCCCAACATGTTAAATGTTAAAACTAGTTATTTTTTTTCCCAATTATAGTCGGATTCAAGACTTAAAGGAAATCAACTTAAAACAAACTGAATTAAAGCTATATTAATAACTGAAAAGTAAAAAAAAGATATATTTTTAGGCTACAGGTACAACCAAATCCAGATAACATACTAGCCCTGGATATGGTATAAGCTCCAAGATTATGGAATGGAAAGGGGTATTGACTGAGTATTAATAGAGAAAAGGTAACTCAGTGATGTATTAACATGTATGGATATATATGTAACATGGAAATGGTTGTTTGAATATGATATATTACCTGACCTAATAAAATATTTTTTGAAAGAAAAAATACACATAGCTAGTAGTTGGAAAACCCCAAATTAAAACTTTCAGGAATTAATAAAAAAAATCAACTATTTACTGCTCAACGAGAGATTAAACCATGTAGTCTTGGATAGAATCACCCAGTTCCAGACAATTTGGAATCCCTGGATAACATCCCCATTTAGTGCCCCCCTAATATAATAAAATATTTGTTAATGGTTGAAGCGACTCGGGGGGAAGGACCGGAGTGGGGGAGCCCTGGAGGAGACCCTTCAGAAGCAACCGGCGGCAAAATCATCCAAGGAAAGGAGAGGTCGCCTACTGAAGCCTGCCCTAGGGTAACCCAAGGGCGATTGAGCAGGTTAGATATTGTAAATAATAAGCTTCTGCTGGAGTGATGATAGATAATAGGACTTTGGTGTTAACTGCTGATATACTCTTTACTATTGTCTGTTTTACCATGTCTTAGGTTTCTCTTAAAAATTGCAATCACAGTAAAAAAAGAAAGTTTATTAACCAAAAAAGTAAAAATAAGAAGGCCTAGCCAGCAAATTTTAACAAAATGTCTTCATTGTAAATATGTATTTTTGCACAACTGTTGTGTTATGCAAGACTGTTCAATATGCTTTCTTTTTCATTACATGCCGTAAGCCTTCTGACATAAAAATTTTAATGAAAAAATTAGGTATTGTTGCAGCCGCTGCTATCGCAGCGGCCAGAAAAAATAACCTTTGTTCCCCAGGCAGAAAGTGCCATAAAACATTGCGTCTTCTTGAACCCTAGTTGGTGGCGGATAAGTCACGCAAGTCATCCGGCATTCACAGATAACATACAGTAGCGTGTGGACCATTTTTAGCCGAAGGCAGCTCATCTCATCAGGCCTTTTTCAGTCGAATGTATCGCCTAGTGTCAGTCCCTTCGGGATCCATCCCTCATTCATCTTTATAAAGGTGAGGCAATCTAGACTTTTTTGCCCTAGGCAACTTCTCTTCTCAGTGACAAAACCTCCTGCTGCACTGAACGTCCTTTCTGACAGGAAACTTGAAACGGGGCAGGCCAGAAGTTCAATTGCAAATTGGGATAGCTCAGGCCACAGGTCTAGCCTGCATACCCAGTAGTCAAGGGGTTCATCGCTCCACAGAGTGTCGATATCTGCAGTTAAGGCGACGTAGTCTGCTACCTGTCGGTCAAGTCGTTCTCTGAGGGTGGATCCCGAAGGGCTGTTGCGATGCGTAGGACTGAAAAAGTCTGCATGTCCTCCATCAACAACACGTCTTTTAAACGTCCTGTCCTTGCCGGCGTGGTCGTGGGAGGAGGATTACTTTCACCTCTTCCCCTGTTATATTGCCCTTGTGCTGTGATATCACCCTTATATGCTGTGTAAAGCATACTTGTTAATTTGTTTTGGACCTGCTGCACCCCATTTGCACAAGTTTGGATGCCGAGCTACCCATGTCCCGTTCCTCGTCCTCAGTGATCTCGCTGAAGATATGTTCTTCCCCCCAGCCACGTACAACACCATGGGTACCAGATAGGTGACAACGAGCACCCTGGGATGCCTGTTGTGATTGGTCTTCCTCCTCCCCCTCAAAGCCACATTCCTCCTCTGACTCCTCTTCCTCACAATCCTCTTCCAGCGTTGCCGCAGGTCCAGCAAGCGATGCTGATAAGGCTGTTTCTGGTGGTGATGGTGACCACAACTCTTCCTCGTCACGCTCATCTACGGCCTGATCCAGCACTCTTCGCAGGGCATGCTCCAGGAAGAAAACAAATGGTATGATGTCACTGATGGTGCCTTCGGTGCGACTGACAAGGTTTGTCACCTCCTTAAAAGGACGCATGAGCCTACATGCATTGCGCATGAGCGTCCAGTAACGTGGCAAAAAAATCCCCAGCTCCGCAGAGGCTGTCCTAGCACCCCGGTCATACAAATACTCGTTAATGGCTTTTTCTTGTTGGAGCAGGCGGTCGAACATTAGGAGTGTTGAATTCCAACATGTGTGGCTGTCACAAATCAAGCGCCTCACTGGCATGTTGTTTCGCCGCTGGATATCTGAAAAGTGCGCCATGGCTGTGTAGGAACGCCTGAAATGGCCACACACCTTTCTGGCCTGCTTCAGGACGTCCTGTAAGCCTGGATACTTATGGACAAAGCGTTGTACGATCAGATTACACACATGTGCCATGCACGGCACATGCGTCAACTTGCCCAAATTCAATGCAGCCAACAAATTTCTTCCATTGTCACAAACCACTTTGCCAATCTCCAGTTGGTGCGGAGTCAGCTATTGATCCACCTGTGCGTTCAGGGCGGACAGGAGTGCTGGCCCGGTGTGACTCTCTGCTTTCAGGCAAGTCAACCCCAAGACGGCATGACACTGCCGTATCCGGGATGTGGAATAGTATCTGGGGAGCTGGGGGGTGCCGTTGATGTGGAGCAAGACGCAGCAGAAGAGGACTCAGCTGAGAAGGTTATGGAAGAGGATGGAGTAGGAGGAGTAGAGGAGGTGGCAGCAAGCCTGCCTGCAAGTCGTGGCGGTGTCACCAACTCCTCTTCAGAGCCACTCATTCCATGATTGGCAGGCGTCATCAGGTTTACCCAATGCGCAGTGTAGGTGATATACCTGCCCTGACCATGCTTTGCAGACCAGGTATCAGTGGTCAGATGGACCCTTGCCCCAACACTGTGTGCCAGAGATGCCATTACTTCCTTTTGCACAATCGAGTACAGGTTGGGGATTGCCTTTTGGGCAAAGAAATTTCAGCCGGGTACCTTCCACTGCGGTGTCCCAATAGCTACAAATTTTTTGAACGCCTCAGACTCCACCAGATTGTATGGTAAAAGCTGGCGGGCTAAGAGTTCAGACAAGCCAGCTGTCAGACGCCGGGCAAGGGGGTGACTTTGTGGCATTGGCTTCTTACGCTCAAACATGCCCTTGACAGACACCTGACTGTGGGGAGATGAGCAGGAACAGCAAGACGCGAGAGACGGAGTGGCGGATGGTTGAGAGGGGGAAAGGAGGACAGCAGTGGTTGACGTGGATAAAGAGGCTGGACCAGGAGGAGGATGGCGGCTTTGAGTTTGTGTGCTGCTTGTACTCATGTGTTGATCCCATTGGCGTTTGTGATGTGACATCATGTGCCTTCGCAAAGCAGTTGTACCTAGGTGGGTGTTGGACTTCCCACGACTCAGTTTCTTTTGGCACAGGTTGCAAATGGCATCGCTGTTGTCAGATGTAGACACACAAAAAAAATGCCACACTGCTGAGCTCTGCGGTGACGGCATTCTGGTGGTGGCAACAGCATGCGTTGATTGGCGTGCTGTCTGGCTGACCCCGGGTGCTGATGCATGCTGTCTGACTGTGCCACTAGCTCGTTGCGATGACCTCCCTCTGCTTCCAACTCGTCTCCTACTCTTCTCTGTCACCCCACCTGAACTTTCCCCCTGTTCTTCCTTTCTTCTAGCGGGCACCCACGTGACATCCACGGACGCATCGTAATCATCAGCACCCGCCTCACTTGTATCTGACAACTCAACAAAAGGAAGCAGCATCGGGTACATCATCATCATCACATCGTACGTACATGTGTGTAATGCTGCCTGACTGAGACATATCCCTGTTATCTACATCCTCTGGCAATAATGGTTGCGCATCACTCATTTCTTCAAACTGATGTGTAAATAACTCTTCTGACTGATCAATTGAATCGGCTGTGGTACTAGTGTTGGTGGTGGCGGCAGGCGGGCGAGTGGTAACTTGAGAGGTGCCCAAAGCTAAGCTGGAGGAGGATGGTGCGTCAATGTTCCAAGCGGAACCTGTAGAAGATTCGGTGTCCTGTGTTAGCCAGTCAACTACGTCCTCTGAACTTTTCAAGTTCAGGGTAACTGGCCTCTGAACACTGGGCATTATTGTAGGGCCAAAGGGAATCACAGTACCACAGCCACGATGGCCCCTGCGGGGTGTCCTGCCTCTGCCTGTAATTTTTTTTCCGATTAGTGGTACTATGCGTGCAAGCTACTGTGACAACAGATATGAGTGGCACTGTGCAGAAGTTGGCAGAGTAGACACTGTAGGCCTGACACAGACGCTTGCAGACAAGTAACTGCTATTCAATGTATTACAGTCAAAATTGTATTCTTTATTTAAATGTGCACTACTGACTGTTACACCAGATATGAGTGGTGGCGCTGAGTGGGCAAGTGGGCACAGTATACGATGTGAGCCTAAGACAAACACGCTGGCAGGCAGGCAAATGAAATTAGATTACACAGAAAAAAAGTGTTGTTTTTTTTAAATGTAGAGTGCTGGTACACCACTAGATTGGATTGGTTGAACTTGGCACAGAACTTGTAAGCCTGACACACACACTGGCTAGCGGTCAGGCAAATGAACTTAGATTGGCGGTCAGGCAAATGAACTTAGATTTAATAAAATACAATTATTGTTTTTTTAAATGTAGACTGCTGTTACCCCAACTAGATTGGATTGGTTGAACTTGGCACAGTGTATTTTAAAATTATGAGAAAAACATGATCTGTAAACTAAATAAAAATCATTTTAGGAGGTTGAGAGAAAAAGAAACCGGATGGGGGGATACCGAGCAGAGCACACTATCTACAGCCCACTGGGAGACAAACTCATCCATTCCCCCAGTGGACAAAGCCAGGTGGTACTCTGCCCGGATACGGGAGCGCACCAGCACCCGGAACATGGCCTCAGGTGACAAGGGAACCCCCCCTATAAAACACTGCTTCCTGGACTTATATATAGCCAGTTTGGCTAATGCCAGGAGCAGGTTGACGAGGAGGTCCCTGGCCTTATTGCCCCGGGACACTGGGCGCCCAAAAATAAAAATGTGAGAGGAGAAATGCAGCCAGAACTGCAGGAGGAGGCCCCTCAAGAGTGACAAGAGGGGCTGCAGTCTGGCGCAACTAAAATAAATATGATACACGGACTCTCCCTTGCCACAGAATGGACAAGTGGAGGGAGAGTCCGTGAATTTAGCTAAGTACTCTCCCGTGCTCAGTGCACCATGGAGCACTCTCCAACTCAAGTCCCCGGTGGGTCGTGGAACTAAATCAGAATAAAGTTCCCTCCACCGGGGCCTCTTGCCCTCATCAGCTGGTAGGACCCGCCTCCAGATGGTATCGGGACGGGTCACGAGGGCAAGGAAGTGCACTGTATGGAGCACGAGAGAATATAAGCTCTTCCTCGGCATGCCGCGAAAGCATGCCGAGGGTATGTCCCTCAACTTTGAGAGGTTGGGGACAGGAGGAGCCTGAGGGGAAACACGGGGCTTGTGTCCAATGCAAACAGCCGGAGCAGGGGTGTTGAAAGGTGCATGTGGCTCTCCGGCCTGCAAAGCCCCGCGAAGAAAGGTGCGCGAGTCGGGGGAGATGGCATCCTTAATCTCCTGGAGCAAGCGCCCTGAGACTTTGGGCGTCACATATCCCAAACGGAGCGCAAGCTCCTGGGGTGACACCCAATCAGAACGCCCGTATTCCAAGAGATCCCCGACTCGGGTCATCCGTGCATGACTAAGGCGGCGGATGATACTGGGGGACTGTAACATTGGAGCCCCCACTGCTGGATTAAATAGCAGGGGCTCCGTGAATATTTCATCCCCCAAAGGCACGCCCTGCCTGGTCACGGAGACCATGCTCCAGGCCTTGAGGGTTTCCTGGTAGTATGCCGGCAACACAGAGAGGTCTCTCCCAAATCCCTCGGGCCCGATCAGAAATAATTGCCGGTCATACCCCAGGTTGCGCAACTGACGATAAAAGCTGGATGCCAGTGCGCACCACTGCGGAGAGGGATCTGCATATAGGTATCTCTGCAGGTACTGAAGACGGAAGGTGGACAACTGGGAGCACACACAAACTACTCCCTGTCCACCCTCCACCAAAGGCAGACTTGCCACCCCTGCAGAGACCCAATGCCTTCCCATCCAGAGGAAATCTAACAAATTCCTCTGGATATTGGTGACAAACTCGGGGGTCGGACTCAGAAAAAACAGCCGGTGCCAGATCTGAGAAGCCACCAGCTGATTCACCACTAGAGTCTGCCCCCTAAGGGAAAGCATTTTTGCTAGACCCCTCCATCGTCCCAGACGAGAGAGGACACTGCCCTCTAACTCGCTCCAGTTGTCTGGGACGGAAGCGTCCGCAGCGGACAGGTAGACCCCCAGATATTTAATGACATCTGCCTCCCACGTGATGTCACGAAACGTGGGAGGCAAAGAGTCTACCTGTAAATTACCCTCTAAAAGGCCTGTGCATTTGGACCAGTTGATCTGAGCGGAGGAGGCAGCTGAATATACCTCCTGGCACTGTTTTGCCAGCTCAAGATCAACTGGATCCTGGGCCACGAGGAGCACATCGTCAGCATAAGCTGAAAGGACAATCTGCATGTCTGGATCTTTTAGCACCAGCCCTGTGAGCCTTTTCCTCAGTAGGCAGAGGAAAGGCTCGATGGCCCGTGCGTATAACTGTCCAGACAAGGGACATCCTTGACGCACCCCTCGTCCAAATACCAAAGGTGCTGTTAGGGACCAATTGATTTTAAGTAAACATTCTGCAGAGGCGTACAGCGTTCTTATAAAGCCCACAAACTGTGGGCCAAAGCCGTACGCTTGCAGAGTGGCTATGAGGTAACCATGGTCCACCCTGTCAAACGCCTTCTCTTGATCTAAAGAGAGAAATGCGAGTGACAGACCAGTCCTTCGAGAATAATGCAATAGATCCCGGACCAGAAAGATACTATCAAAGATAGTCCGGCACGGGATCGCATAGGACTGGTCAGGGTGAACCAATTCTGCCAGCACAGACCCAACTCTAAGCGAGATGGCTTTAGCTACAATCTTGTAGTCCGTGCTGAGCAGAGAGACCGGTCGCCAGTTCTTAATAAGCCGGAGATCCCCCTTTTTGGGCAGCAGGGCAAGTACTGCCCTGCGACAAGACAGGGGCATCTCCCCGGTCTCCAGGGCTTCCCCAAGGACCAGATGGAAATCAGGTCCCAGAGTTTCCCAGAAAAATTGGAAAAACTCTACAGTCAGTCCGTCCAGTCCTGGAGACTTCTCACAGGACATGGCACGGAGGGCTTCAGAGAACTCTTGAAAAGATAGTGGTATATCAAGCCGCTCTCTTACACCCTCACTGACTGTGGGGAGCCCCTCCCATAGCACCCTGCAGGTGTCTGGAGAAATGGGATCCGGAGAGTAAAGATCTTTTTAAAAGTTCCGGGCTCTATCCCGGATACTCTCCGGATCTGTAAGGGGGGCACTGTCTTCATCTAGAAGACAGGTGATGTGCCTACTGTTACCCCCCTTTTTCTCCAGTGAGTAGAAGAGGCGCGAGCCGCAGTCTAGATCTTTGAGAAAACATAAGCGGCTGCGCACGTATGCCCCCTTGGCCTGGTGTCGTTCCAGGTCACAGAGGACACCCTTCCTCTCTACATACTCGCTCTGCAGGGATTGGTCCCTACAAGTGAACAGCCTCTGCTCTAGATGGAGTACCTCCCCCCGGAGTGACTCCAACTCAGCTTCGCGCTGCCCACTCGCACCCTTGGTATATTCCTGACACAGAAGTCGCAAATGAACCTTGCCCACGTCCCACCACAGTTTTAATGTGGCAAAGTCTCCCTTGCAACCCCTCCAGTCCGTCCAAAACTCCCGGATCAATGTCACGAGCCCCTGGTCCTTCAACAAAGCATTGTTGAAGTGCCAATAGGCGGCTCGTGGCGCTGTTGGCATTAGCGCTACCATCACAGACACACAGTTGTGGTCTGTGAACGGAGCCAGCCTAATGGCACAAGAACCGACTCGTGACATATAGTGACTAGATATATATAGTCTGTCGATCCGGGAGTGGGACACCAGACCGGCTCTCACCCTGACGTAGGTGAAACCATCTGATGTCCCTGGGTTCTGCTCTCGCCAGATGTCCTCCAGGGAGAAGCGGGCGATGATCTCCCGCAGGGCTGACGCAGAAGGCGGGTACGGCTCTGGACTATTCCGGTCCAGAGCGTCGAGGGTGCAGTTGAAATCACCCCCGAGTGCCAAACACTCATCTGCGTCAACCGTCTCCAAAAACTGGGACAGTCTGGCGAGGAACCTCACTCTCTCGGGCCCTCCAGCAGGGGCATATATATTAACTAGGTTAATGATGCTACCCTGCTCTCGGACCCGGAGGTGGATTAGACGGCCTGGGATAACAGCTTTCACAAGCAGCAGCTCTGGCTGAAAAGACTCTGAGAACAGGGTCACCACTCCACATGACGCAGATGTGAAGTGGCTGAAGAAGACTCTGCCTCTCCACTCCAGTTGCCACGAGGCCTCAGCCTCTGGAGTGGTGTGAGTTTCCTGCAGGAAGCTCACAGAGTACCCTCCCTGATATAAATAGGAGAGTACCTGGAACCTGCGGAAATTGTCTTGACAGCCTTTGGTATTTAGCGTGCTGATGTGCAAAGCCATTACTGCGTGTCAGGAATTGTGCGTTCCTCAGACCCTTGAGACTGCTGATAGGACACGCACATTTTATAGAATTTCCGGACGCGGAGATGCTCCGCAGTCCCAGAATTCTTGGCCCTAGTGCTGACCACTAGATATTGCTGGAGAGAGTGGAGAATAAACGACATATTCTTCCACCTCTCCAAGGCCAGCCGCACCTTCCTTTTCTTTTGTCCATGAAGGGTGCTCTCAAGGAATAGATCTATTTCCTTGACAGGGATAACCCACCCAGAATCTGATGTTCCTTCTAGTGGGTCACCCCTGGGCTCCTCTTGGCTGAGGGCTTTTACTCCATCCTCCCCGGCTGGAGTCAGTTTCCTCAGCTTTATTCTCAGGGACCCCCTCTTAGATGATACAGAAGGAGTCCCTTTAGCACCCTTCAAGGTAAATAATGGACCCTTGGATTGCTGCTGCACCCCTGTAGCTTCAGGAGTGCATTCAGGGGTAGCTGGATGGACAGCAGTGGCTGGCATGGCTTCCTTAATGGAAGCCTTGGAGGCTTTATATGCCTCCTCTGCCAGTTCCACCGCTGCTTGCTCAGCTTGGATGGCACCGATGTTAGGGTCAGTGGACGGCTGAGGAGGGTAGACAGGCTCTCCCATGATGTTAACAGGAAAACCTGTTTTATCACCCTCCCCCATTTCCACTTCCCCTTGTGCCACATCCCCCCTGACAGACAAATCCATGGGGTCCTGAATGGGGGTCATGCCTATATTCCCCCCCTCCAGTAGTGACTCGGCCTGGGGCTCTAACAAAGCCCGAGGTACGTCACTAGAGAGTGACACTGGAGGAGGAGACTGACTGGTGCCCTTGAAGCTCAGCACCTCAGGGACACTGACTACCCATTCAGCAGGGGCTTTGTTGGGAACCCCCTCAAAGGCCAGAGGCAGAACCTGATCTTTCTTGTCTACCCCTGCCTCACTTGGGAGACCCTCTTGCCCCTGCTTTTCCTCCAGACCCTTTTCCACATTAACCCCTATAGGGTCTGGAGAGAGAGATGTGTGGTCTGGCACCGGCTGGCTGAGCTTAATAACCGGGCCAGACAATGTCACCGGATGAGGAGGAGATGTTTTGTTCCTCTTCTTGCTTTTAGAGGGAGGTGCTCCACTATAGAGCACTTCCCACTTATCAGCAACCTCCCTGTTGGTTTTATGCTTCCTCTTCCTGGGGACGTCACTCCTGGAAGAGGAGCTGCCACTAGCTGCCTCCCCTGCAGAGGGCTTATTATCCCTCTGCTTACACTGTGTCCCCACACTAACTGATGTAATTATGGTGGGGGCAGATTGGGACTTGGGAGATGCAGCTGTGACACTGGGAGGACCGGTGACATTCTTCCCCTTTTTCCCCGTGTCTGCAGTCTTGCTGGAGACCACAGACACAGATGGCTTTTTTGGGGAAGAAGGGGGTTTGGAGGCCGTGGTGGTGGCTTGAGGAACGGCCTCCTTGCCTGAGCTCTGTGGGGGGGCTATGACCCTTGAGGTCCCCGCTGTTATGGGCTCAGCGGGGATGGGTGCCGTACTGACGGAGGCGCCATTTGCTGGGGCTGGGGCATGATGCTTTACATTAGGACAATTCCTACGTGTATGCCCCAAACCCTTGCAATGATAGCACTGCACCTCCGTAGTGCTGTAAAAAATCATGTACAGCACCCCCTCAAATGGAACCCCAAAAGACCCCTCTATGTTTTCTGCACCCTGAGGCAGGCACATTTGTACCTGCCTCTTGAAAGAGAGCACATGACGAAGTGCTCTCTCTCTGCACCCCAGGGGAATTTTAATAAATGGTGTTTTTACTTCCCCTAGGGTTAGCAGGTGGGGGCGCAGGAGGGAGTCTGGTAGGAAGGGGGGCACATTAGAGAGTGTTACCTTTGTGCCCAACCCTTCCAGGGGTTCTATTGGGACATATAATCCCCCCACTGTGATGCCTCTCTGTATAAGAATGTGTGCAGCAGCCAGAGTACGGGTAAAGAAAACTGCTTTCCCGTACATTTTGCTGGCTGCTACTATAACAGAGGGGCTGATGACATTAGCTGCAGCACGCAGATAGATATCAATGCTGTAGACCCCAGACATCTGACATTTAACCCCATGCTTCCTGGTGATCTGCCCCTCAGCCCCAGCGGTGGTATTACTGGGGCCAGCAGAAACCACCTGTGACCAGGTATTAGCCACAGGGGTAGGTCTGCTGGCAGAACCACCAGGAGCTGGGGCTGCCTTATCTGCCTGGGGCCTATGCTGTGCAGTGCTGCAGCTAGGATTTTCAGGGGCCATTATTCCCCCTTTTGACCCCTGAGGCTTCTTAGTGGTCTTATCCCTCATGTTTAAACCCTTTTTTTTTAGTTTATTTGTTTTATTTATTTTTATTTTTTGTTTTATGATTTTTTACTGGTTTCTTTTTTAAAAAATATAAAAGTGCGAAAAAGAAACAAAAAGACAAAACTAAGGGAGACAAAACTAAGGGAGAGAGAGAGATAATGCTTGGCAGTGGAAGGGTTAATGGCCTGTTGCAAGGTGTTGCTAATTGCAACAACACAGAGAACACAGAGGCTTTTTAACCCCTCTGTGTCTCTGTGTCAGATGTAAAAAAAGCCTTTTAAACAAAAACTTCAAATTGTTTTCCCCCCACTGCCTACAAAGATGTTACTCATCTTCTCTCCCCCCAAAACATAAAACCCAACACCAAACAAAACAAAACTTTAACAAAACCTGAAAAACTTTTTAAAAAAAGTCAAAGTAAAAAAAGTTTCAGGAGTGAAGGTAAAGTGCTAAGGGAGGTGTGTGGCAAAGTATCCAGGAGACAGCTCACTCTCCTGGGATAGAGACTTGAGCCTGGCTCCCAGAAAACTAAAACTTAAATTAAACTAAGAAAAAAAACACAAAAACTCCCAAAAATGAACAACACCGTGCACAAAGTGCTTATTAACAGAAAGGTGTTAAAATAAAACTTGTATTTGAGGGACTAAGACCCTAAAAAGCCTTTTGTTTGGAGCTCAAGCATGCACACAACATGCTCTCTGGCACAGTACTTGTAAGCAGGACACACACACTGGATAGCGGTCAGGCAAATGAACTTAGATTTAAGAAAATACAATTATTGTTTTTTTAAATGTAGACTGCTGGTACCCCAACTAGATTGGATTGGTTGAACTTTGCACAGTACTTGTAAGCCTGACACACACACTGGCTAGCAGTCAGGCAAATGAACTTAGATTTACGGTCAGCAAATGAACTTAGATTTAAGAAAATAAAATTATTGTTTTTTTAAATGTAGACTGCTGGTACCCCAACTAGATTGGATTGGTTGAACTTGGCACAATACTTGTAAGCCTGACACACACACTGGCTAGCAGTCAGGCAAATGAACTTAGATTTGCGGTCAGCAAATGAACTTAGATTTAAGAAAATAAAATTATTGTTTTTTTAAATGTAGACTGCTAGTACACCGCTACATTGGATTGGTTGAACTTGGCACAATACTTGTAAGCCTGACACACACACTGGCTAGCAGTCAGGCAAATGAACTTAGATTTGCGGTCAGCAAATGAACTTAGATTTAAGAAAATAAAATTATTGTTTTTTTAAATGTAGACTGCTGGTACCCCAACTAGATTGGATTGGTTGAACTTGGCACAGTGTATTTTAAAATTATGAGAAAACATTTTCTGTAAACTAAATAAAAATCATATTAGGAGGTTGAAAGAAAAATAAACCGGATGGGGGGATACCGAGCAGAGCACACCATCTACAGCCCACTGGGAGACAAACTCATCCATTCCCCCAGTAGACAAAGCCAGGTGGTACTCTGCCCGGATACGGGAGCGCACCAGCACCCGGAACATGGCCTCAGGTGACAATGGAACCCCCCCTATCAAACACTGCTTCCTGGACTTATATATAGCCAACTTGGCTAATGCCAGGAGCAGGTTGACGAGGAGTTCCCTGGCCTTATTGCCCCGGGACACTGGGCGCCCAAAAATAAAAATGTGAGGGGAGAAATGCAGCCAGAACTGCAGGAGGAGGCCCCTCAAGAGTGACAAGAGGGGCTGCAGTCTGGCGCAACTAAAATAAACATGATACACGGACTGACACGACTCGTGACATATAGTGACTAGATATATATAGTCTGTCGATCCGGGAGTGGGACACCAGACCGGCTCTCACCCTGACGTAGGTGAAACCGTCTGATGCCCCTGGGTTCTGCTCTCGCCAGATGTCCTCCAGGGAGAAGCGGGCGATGATCTCCCCCAGGGCTGACGCAGAAGGCGGGTACGGCTCTGGGCTATTCCGGTCCAGAGCATCGAGGGTGCAGTTGAAATCACCCCCGAGTGCCAAACACTCATCTGCGTCAACCGTCTCCAAAAACTGGGACAGTCTGACGAGGAACCTCACTCTCTCGGGCCCTCCAGCAGGGGCATATATATTAACTAGGTTAATGATGCTACCCTGCTCTCGGACCCGGAGGTGGATTAGACGGCCTGGGATAACAGCTTTCACAAGCAGCAGCTCTGGCTGAAAAGACTCTGAGAACAGGGTCACCACTCCACATGACGCCGATGTGAAGTGGCTGAAGAAGACCCTGCCTCTCCACTCCAGTTGCCACGAGGCCTCAGCCTCTGGAGTGGTGTGAGTTTCCTGCAGGAAGCTCACAGAGTACCCTCCCTGATATAAATAGGAGAGTACCTGGAACCTGCGGAAACTGTCTTGACAGCCATTGGTATTTAGCGTGCTGATGTGCAAAGCCATTACTGCGTGTCAGGAATTGTGCGTTCCTCAGACCCTTGAGACTGCTGATAGGACACGCACATTTTATAGAATTTCCGGACGCGGAGATGCTCCGCAGTCCCAGAATTCTTGGCCCTAGTGCTGACCACTAGATATTGCTGGAGAGAGTGGAGAATAAACGACATATTCTTCCACCTCTCCAAGGCCAGCCGCACCTTCCTTTTCTTTTGTCCATGAAGGGTGCTCTCAAGGAATAGATCTATTTCCTTGACAGGGATAACCCACCCAGAATCTGATGTTCCTTCTAGTGGGTCACCCCTGGGCTCCTCTTGGCTGAGGGCTTTTACTCCATCCTCCCCGGCTGGAGTCAGTTTCCTCAGCTTTATTCTCAGGGACCCCCTCTTAGATGATACAGAAGGAGTCCCTTTAGCACCCTTCAAGGTAAATAATGGACCCTTGGATTGCTGCTGCACCCCTGTAGCTTCAGGAGTGCATTCAGGGGTAGCTGGATGGACAGCAGTGGCTGGCATGGCTTCCTTAATGGAAGCCTTGGAGGCTTTATATGCCTCCTCTGCCAGTTCCACCGCTGCTTGCTCAGCTTGGATGGCACCGATGTTAGGGTCAGTGGACGGCTGAGGAGGGTAGACAGGCTCTCCCATGATGTTAACAGGAAAACCTGTTTTATCACCCTCCCCCATTTCCACTTCCCCTTGTGCCACATCCCCCCTGACAGACAAATCCATGGGGTCCTGAATGGGGGTCATGCCTATATTCCCCCCCTCCAGTAGTGACTCGGCCTGGGGCTCTAACAAAGCCCGAGGTACGTCACTAGAGAGTGACACTGGAGGAGGAGACTGACTGGTGCCCTTGAAGCTCAGCACCTCAGGGACACTGACTACCCATTCAGCAGGGGCTTTGTTGGGAACCCCCTCAAAGGCCAGAGGCAGAACCTGATCTTTCTTGTCTACCCCTGCCTCACTTGGGAGACCCTCTTGCCCCTGCTTTTCCTCCAGACCCTTTTCCACATTAACCCCTATAGGGTCTGGAGAGAGAGATGTGTGGTCTGGCACCGGCTGGCTGAGCTTAATAACCGGGCCAGACAATGTCACCGGATGAGGAGGAGATGTTTTGTTCCTCTTCTTGCTTTTAGAGGGAGGTGCTCCACTATAGAGCACTTCCCACTTATCAGCAACCTCCCTGTTGGTTTTTTGCTTCCTCTTCCTGGGGACGTCACTCCTGGAAGAGGAGCTGCCACTAGCTGCCTCCCCTGCAGAGGGCTTATTATCCCTCTGCTTACACTGTGTCCCCACACTAACTGATGTAATTATGGTGGGGGCAGATTGGGACTTGGGAGATGCAGCTGTGACACTGGGAGGACCGGTGACATTCTTCCCCTTTTTCCCCGTGTCTGCAGTCTTGCTGGAGACCACAGACACAGATGGCTTTTTTGGGGAAGAAGGGGGTTTGGAGGCCGTGGTGGTGGCTTGAGGAACGGCCTCCTTGCCTGAGCTCTGTGGGGGGGCTATGACCCTTGAGGTCCCCGCTGTTATGGGCTCAGCGGGGATGGGTGCCGTACTGACGGAGGCGCCATTTGCTGGGGCTGGGGCATGATGCTTTACATTAGGACAATTCCTACGTGTATGCCCCAAACCCTTGCAATGATAGCACTGCACCTCCGTAGTGCTGTAAAAAATCATGTACAGCACCCCCTCAAATGGAACCCCAAAAGACCCCTCTATGTTTTCTGCACCCTGAGGCAGGCACATTTGTACCTGCCTCTTGAAAGAGAGCACATGACGAAGTGCTCTCTCTCTGCACCCCAGGGGAATTTTAATAAATGGTGTTTTTACTTCCCCTAGGGTTAGCAGGTGGGGGCGCAGGAGGGAGTCTGGTAGGAAGGGGGGCACATTAGAGAGTGTTACCTTTGTGCCCAAACCTTCCAGGGTTTCTATTGGGACATATAATCCCCCCACTGTGATGCCTCTCTGTATAAGAATGTGTGCAGCAGCCAGAGTACGGGTAAAGAAAACTGCTTTCCCGTACATTTTGCTGGCTGCTACTATAACAGAGGGGCTGATGACATTAGCTGCAGCACGCAGATAGATATCAATGCTGTAGACCCCAGACATCTGACATTTAACCCCATGCTTCCTGGTGATCTGCCCCTCAGCCCCAGCGGTGGTATTACTGGGGCCAGCAGAAACCACCTGTGACCAGGTATTAGCCACAGGGGTAGGTCTGCTGGCAGAACCACCAGGAGCTGGGGCTGCCTTATCTGCCTGGGGTCTATGCTGTGCAGTGCTGCAGCTAGGATTTTCAGGGGCCATTATTCCCCCTTTTGACCCCTGAGGCTTCTTAGTGGTCTTATCCCTCATGTTTAAACCCTTTTTTTTTAGTTTATTTGTTTTATTTATTTTTATTTTTTGTTTTATGATTTTTTACTGGTTTCTTTTTTAAAAAATATAAAAGTGCGAAAAAGAAACAAAAAGACAAAACTAAGGGAGACAAAACTAAGGGAGAGAGAGAGATAATGCTTGGCAGTGGAAGGGTTAATGGCCTGTTGCAAGGTGTTGCTAATTGCAACAACACAGAGAACACAGAGGCTTTTTAACCCCTCTGTGTCTCTGTGTCAGATGTAAAAAAAGCCTTTTAAACAAAAACTTCAAATTGTTTTCCCCCCACTGCCTACAAAGATGTTACTCGTCTTCTCTCCCCCCAAAACATAAAACCCAACACCAAACAAAACAAAACTTTAACAAAACCTGAAAAACTTTTTAAAAAAAGTCAAAGTAAAAAAAGTTTCAGGAGTGAAGGTAAAGTGCTAAGGGAGGTGTGTGGCAAAGTATCCAGGAGACAGCTCACTCTCCTGGGATAGAGACTTGAGCCTGGCTCCCAGAAAACTAAAACTTAAATTAAACTAAGAAAAAAAACACAAAAACTCCCAAAAATGAACAACACTGTGCACAAAGTGCTTATTAACAGAAAGGTGTTAAAATAAAACTTGTATTTGAGGGACTAAGACCCTAAAAAGCCTTTTGTTTGGAGCTCAAGCATGCACACAACATGCTCTCTGGCACAGTACTTGTAAGCAGGACACACACACTGGATAGCGGTCAGGCAAATGAACTTAGATTTAAGAAAATACAATTATTGTTTTTTTAAATGTAGACTGCTGGTACCCCAACTAGATTGGATTGGTTGAACTTTGCACATTACTTGTAAGCCTGACACACACACTGGCTAGCAGTCAGGCAAATGAACTTAGATTTACGGTCAGCAAATGAACTTAGATTTAAGAAAATAAAATTATTGTTTTTTTAAATGTAGACTGCTGGTACCCCAACTAGATTGGATTGGTTGAACTTGGCACAATACTTGTAAGCCTGACACACACACTGGCTAGCAGTCAGGCAAATGAACTTAGATTTGCGGTCAGCAAATGAACTTAGATTTAAGAAAATAAAATTATCGTTTTTTTAAATGTAGACTGCTAGTACACCGCTACATTGGATTGGTTGAACTTGGCACAATACTTGTAAGCCTGACACACACACTGGCTAGCAGTCAGGCAAATGAACTTAGATTTGCGGTCAGCAAATGAACTTAGATTTAAGAAAATAAAATTATTGTTTTTTTAAATGTAGACTGCTGGTACCCCAACTAGATTGGATTGGTTGAACTTGGCACAGTGTATTTTAAAATTATGAGAAAACATTTTCTGTAAACTAAATAAAAATCATATTAGGAGGTTGAAAGAAAAAGAAACCGGATGGGGGGATACCGAGCAGAGCACACCATCTACAGCCCACTGGGAGACAAACTCATCCATTCCCCCAGTAGACAAAGCCAGGTGGTACTCTGCCCGGATACGGGAGCGCACCAGCACCCGGAACATGGCCTCAGGTGACAATGGAACCCCCCCTATCAAACACTGCTTCCTGGACTTATATATAGCCAACTTGGCTAATGCCAGGAGCAGGTTGACGAGGAGTTCCCTGGCCTTATTGCCCCGGGACACTGGGCGCCCAAAAATAAAAATGTGAGGGGAGAAATGCAGCCAGAACTGCAGGAGGAGGCCCCTCAAGAGTGACAAGAGGGGCTGCAGTCTGGCGCAACTAAAATAAACATGATACACGGACTCTCCCTTGCCACAGAATGGACAAGTGGAGGGAGAGTCCGTGAATTTAGCTAAGTACTCTCCCGTGCTCAGTGCACCATGGAGCACTCTCCAACTCAAGTCCCCGGTGGGTCGTGGAACTAAATCAGAATAAAGTTCCCTCCACCGGGGCCTCTTGCCCTCGTCAGCTGGTAGGACCCGCCTCCAGATGGTATCGGGACGGGTCACGAGGGCAAGGAAGTGCACTGTATGGAGCACGAGAGAATATAAGCTCTTCCTCGGCATGCCGCGAAAGCATGCCGAGGGTATGTCCCTCAACCTCGAGAATTTGGGGACAGGAGGAGCCTGAGGGGAAACACGGGGCTTGTGTCCAATGCAAACAGCCGGAGAAGGGGTGTTGAAAGGTGCATGTGGCACTCCGGCCTGCAAAGCCCCGCGAAGGAAGGTGCGCGAGTCGGGGGAGATGGCATCTCTAATCTCCTGGAGCAAGCGCCCTGAGACTTTGGGCGTCACATATCCCAAACGGAGCGCAAGCTCCTGGGGTGACACCCAATCAGAACGCCCGTATTCCAGGAGATCCCCGACTCGGGTCATCCGTGCATGACTAAGGCGGCGGATGATACTGGGGGACTGTAACATTGGAGCCCCCACTGCTGCATTAAATAGCAGGGGCTCTGTGAATATTTCATCCCCCAAAGGCACGCCCTGCCTGGTCACGGAGACCATGCTCCAGGCCTTGAGGGTTTCCTGGTAGTATGCCGGCAACACAGAGAGGTCTCTCCCAAACCCCTCGGGCCTGATCAGAAATAATTGCCGGTCATACCCCAGGTTGCGCAACTGGCGATAAAAGCTGGATGCCAGTGCGCACCACTGCGGAGAGGGATCTGCATATAGGTATCTCTGCAGGTACTGAAGGCGGAAGGTGGACAACTGGGAGCACACACAAACTACTCCCTGTCCACCCTCCACCAAAGGCAGACTTGCCACCCCTGCAGAGACCCAATGCCTTCCCATCCAGAGGAAATCTAACAAATTCCTCTGGATATTGGTGACAAACTCGGGGGTCGGACTCAGACAAATCAGCCGGTGCCAGATCTGAGAAGCCACCAGCTGATTCACCACTAGAGTCCGCCCCCTAAGGGAAAGCATTTTTGCTAGACCCCTCCATCGTCCCAGACGAGAAAGGACACTGCCCTCTAACTCGCTCCAGTTGTCTGGGACGGAAGCGTCCGCAGCGGACAGGTAGACCCCCAGATATTTAATGACATCTGCCTCCCACGTGATGTCACGAAACGTGGGAGGCAAAGAGTCTACCTGTAAATTACCCTCTAAAAGGCCTGTGCATTTGGACCAGTTGATCTGAGCAGAGGAGGCAGCTGAATATACCTCCTGGCACTGTTTTGCCAGCTCAAGATCAACTGGATCCTGGGCCACGAGGAGCACATCGTCAGCATAAGCTGAAAGGACAATCCGCATGTCTGGATCTTTTAGCACCAGCCCTGTGAGCCTTTTCCTCAGTAGGCAGAGGAAAGGCTCGATGGCCAGTGCATATAACTGTCCAGACAAGGGACATCCTTGACGCACCCCTCGTCCAAATACCAAAGGTGCTGTTAGGGACCAATTGATTTTAAGTAAACACTCTGCAGAGGCGTACAGCGTTCTTATAAAGCCCACAAACTGTGGGCCAAAGCCGTACGCTTGCAGAGTGGCTATGAGGTAACCATGGTCCACCCTGTCAAACGCCTTCTCTTGATCTAAAGAGAGAAAGGCGAGTGACAGACCAGTCCTGCGAGAATAATGCAATAGATCCCGAACCAGAAAGATACTATCAAAGATAGTCCGGCCCGGGATCGCATAGGACTGGTCAGGGTGAACCAATTCTGCCAGCACAGACCCAAGTCTAAGCGAGATGGCTTTAGCTACAATCTTGTAGTCTGTGCTGAGCAGAGAGACCGGTCGCCAGTTCTTAATAAGCCAGAGATCCCCCTTTTTGGGCAGCAGGGCAAGTACTGCCCTGCGACAAGACAGGGGCATCTCCCCGGTCTCCAGGGCTTCCCCAAGGACCAGATGGAAATCAGGTCCCAGAGTCTCCCAGAAAAATTGGAAAAACTCTACAGTCAGTCCGTCCAGTCCTGGAGACTTCTCACAGGACATGGCACGGAGGGCTTCAGAGAGCTCTTGAAAAGATAGTGGTGTATCAAGCCGCTCTCTTACACCCGCACTGACTGTGGGGAGCCCCTCCCATAGCACCCTGCAGGCGTCTGGAGAAATGGGATCCGGAGAGTAAAGATCTTTATAAAAGTTCCGGGCTCTATCCCGGATACTCTCCGGATCTGTAAGGGGGGCACTGTCTTCATCTAGAAGACAGGTGATGTGCCTACTGTTACCCACCTTTTTCTCCAGTGAGTAGAAGAGGCGCGAGCCGCGGTCTAGATCTTTGAGAAAACCTAAGCGGCTGCGCACGTATGCCCCCTTGGCCTGGTGTCGTTCCAGGTCACAGAGGACACCCTTCCTCTCTGCATACTCGCTCTGCAGGGATTGGTCCCTACAAGTGAACAGCCTCTGCTCCAGATGGAGTACCTCCCCCCGGAGTGACTCCAACTCAGCTTCGCGTTGCCCACTCGCACCCTTGGTATATTCCTGACACAGAAGTCGCAAATGAACCTTGCCCACGTCCCACCACAGTTTTAACGTGGCAAAGTCTCCCTTGCAACCCCTCCAGTCCGTCCAAAACTCCCGGATCAATGTCACGAGCCCCTGGTCCTTCAACAAAGCATTGTTGAAGTGCCAATAGGCGGTTCGTGGCGCTGTTGGCGTTAGCGCAACCGTCACAGACACACAGTTGTGGTCTGTGAACGGAGCCAGCCTAATGGCACAAGAACCGACTCGTGACATATAGTGACTAGATATATATAGTCTGTCGATCCGGGAGTGGGACACCAGACCGGCTCTCACCCTGACGTAGGTGAAACCGTCTGATGCCCCTGGGTTCTGCTCTCGCCAGATGTCCTCCAGGGAGAAGCGGGCGATGATCTCCCGCAGGGCTGATGCAGAAGGCGGGTACGGCTCTGGACTATTCCGGTCCAGAGCGTCGAGGGTGCAGTTGAAATCACCCCCGAGTGCCAAACACTCATCTGCGTCAACCGTCTCCAAAAACTGGGACAGTCTGGTGAGGAACCTCACTCTCTCGGGCCCTCCAGCAGGGGCATATATATTAACTAGGTTAATGATGCTACCCTGCTGTCGGACCCGGAGGTGGATTAGACGGCCTGGGATAACAGCTTTCACAAGCAGCAGCTCTGGCTGAAAAGACTCTGAGAACAGGGTCACCACTCCACATGACGCCGATGTGAAGTGGCTGAAGAAGACCCTGCCTCTCCACTCCAGTTGCCACGAGGCCTCAGCCTCTGGAGTGGTGTGAGTTTCCTGCAGGAAGCTCACAGAGTACCCTCCCTGATATAAATAGGAGAGTACCTGGAACCTGCGGAAACTGTCTTGACAGCCATTGGTATTTAGCGTGCTGATGTGCAAAGCCATTACTGCGTGTCAGGAATTGTGCGTTCCTCAGACCCTTGAGACTGCTGATAGGACACGCACATTTTATAGAATTTCCGGACGCGGAGATGCTCCGCAGTCCCAGAATTCTTGGCCCTAGTGCTGACCACTAGATATTGCTGGAGAGAGTGGAGAATAAACGACATATTCTTCCACCTCTCCAAGGCCAGCCGCACCTTCCTTTTCTTTTGTCTATGAAGGGTGCTCTCAAGGAATAGATCTATTTCCTTGACAGGGATAACCCACCCAGAATCTGATGTTCCTTCTAGTGGGTCACCCCTGGGCTCCTCTTGGCTGAGGGCTTTTACTCCATCCTCCCCGGCTGGAGTCAGTTTCCTCAGCTTTATTCTCAGGGACCCCCTCTTAGATTATACAGAAGGAGTCCCTTTAGCACCCTTCAAGGTAAATAATGGACCCTTGGATTGCTGCTGCACCCCTGTAGCTTCAGGAGTGCATTCAGGGGTAGCTGGCTGGACAGCAGTGGCTGGCATGGCTTCCTTAATGGAAGCCTTGGAGGCTTTATATGCCTCCTCTGCCAGTTCAACCGCTGCTTGCGCAGCTTGGATGGCAACGATGTTAGGGTCAGTGGACGGCTGAGGAGGGTAGACAGGCTCTCCCATGATGTTAACAGGAAAACCTGTTTTATCACCCTCCCCCATTTCCACTTCCCCTTGTGCCACATCCCCCCTGACAGACAAATCCATGGGGTCCTGAATGGGGGTCATGCCTATATTCCCCCCCTCCAGTAGTGACTCGGCCTGGGGCTCTAACAAAGCCCGAGGTACGTCACTAGAGAGTGACACTGGAGGAGGAGACTGACTGGTGCCCTTGAAGCTCAGCACCTCAGGGACACTGACTACCCATTCAGCAGGGGCTTTGTTGGGAACCCCCTCAAAGGCCAGAGGCAGAACCTGATCTTTCTTGTCTACCCCTGCCTCACTTGGGAGACCCTCTTGCCCCTGCTTTTCCTCCAGACCCTTTTCCACATTAACCCCTATAGGGTCTGGAGAGAGAGATGTGTGGTCTGGCACCGGCTGGCTGAGCTTAATAACCGGGCCAGACAATGTCACCGGATGAGGAGATGTTTTGTTCCTCTTCTTGCTTTTAGAGGGAGGTGCTCCACTATAGAGCACTTCCCACTTATCAGCAACCTCCCTGTTGGTTTTATGCTTCCTCTTCCTGGGGACGTCACTCCTGGAAGAGGAGCTGCCACTAGCTGCCTCCCCTGCAGAGGGCTTATTATCCCTCTGCTTACACTGTGCCCCCACACTAACTGATGTAATTATGGTGGGGGCAGATTGGGACTTGGGAGATGCAGCTGTGACACTGGGAGGACCGGTGACATTCTTCCCCTTTTTCCCCGTTTCTGCAGTCTTGCTGGAGACCACAGACACAGATGGCTTTTTTGGGGAAGAAGGGGGTTTGGAGGCCATGGTGGTGGCTTGAGGAACGGCCTCCTTGCCTGAGCTCTGTGGGGGGGCTATGACCCTTGAGGTCCCCGCTGTTATGGGCTCAGCGGGGATGGGTGCCGTACTGACGGAGGTGCCATTTGCTGGGGCTGGGGCATGATGCTTTACATTAGGACAATTCCTACGTGTATGCCCCAACCCCTTGCAATGATAGCACTGCACCTCCGTAGTGCTGTAAAAAATCATGTACAGCACCCCCTCAAATGGAACCCCAAAAGACCCCTCTATGTTTTCTGCACCCTGAGGCAGGCACATTTGTACCTGCCTCTTGAAAGAGAGCACATGACGAAGTGCTCTCTCTCTGCACCCCAGGGGAATTTTAATAAATGGTGTTTTTACTTCCCCTAGGGTTAGCAGGTGGGGGCGCAGGAGGGAGTCTGGTAGGAAGGGGGGCACATTAGAGAGTGTTACCTTTGTGCCCAACCCTTCCAGGGGTTCTATTGGGACATATAATACCCCCACTGTGATGCCTCTCTGTATAAGAATGTGTGCAGCAGCCAGAGTACGGGTAAAGAAAACTGCTTTCCCGTACATTTTGCTGGCTGCTACTATAACAGAGGGGCTGATGACATTAGCTGCAGCACGCAGATAGATATCAATGCTGTAGACCCCAGACATCTGACATTTAACCCCATGCTTCCTGGTGATCTGCCCCTCAGCCCCAGCGGTGGTATTACTGGGGCCAGCAGAAACCACCTGTGACCAGGTATTAGCCACAGGGGTAGGTCTGCTGGCAGAACCACCAGGAGCTGGGGCTGCCTTATCTGCCTGGGGCCTATGCTGTGCAGTGCTGCAGCTAGGATTTTCAGGGGCCATTATTCCCCCTTTTGACCCCTGAGGCTTCTTAGTGGTCTTATCCCTCATGTTTAAACCCTTTTTTTTTTAGTTTATTTGTTTTATTTATTTTTATTTTTTGTTTTATGATTTTCTGTTGTTTTCTTTTTAAAAATATATAAGTGTGAAAAAGAAACAAAAAGACAAAACTAAGGGAGAGAGAGAGATGATGCTTGGCAGTGGAAGGGTTAATGGCCTGTTGCAAGGTGTCTAATTGCAACAACACAGAGAACACAGAGGCTTTTTAACCCCTCTGTGTCTCTGTGTCAGATGTTAAAAAAGCCTTTTAAAAACTTCAAATTGTTCCCCCCCCACTGCCTACAAAGATGTTACTTGTCTTCTCTCCCCCAAAACATAAAACCCAACACCAAACAAACAAAACTTTAACAAAACCTGAAAAACTTTTTAAAAAAGTCAAAGTAAAAAGGCTCCAGGAGTGCAGGTGAAGTGCTAAGGGAGGGGTGTGGCAAAGTATCCAGGAGACAGCTCACTCTCCTGGGATAGAGCTGAGCCTGACTCCCAGAAAACTAAAACTTAAATTAAACTAAGAAAAAAAAACACAAAAACTCCCAAAAAAGAACAACACCGTGCACAAAGTGCTTATTAACAGAAAGGTGTTAAAATAAACTTGTATTTGAGGGACTAAGACCCTAAAAAGCCTTTTGTTTGGAGCTCAAGCATGCACACAACATGCTCTCTTGCACAGTACTTGTAAGCCTGACACACACACTGGCTAGCGGTCAGGCAAATTAACTTAGATTGGCGGGCAGGCAAATAAACTTAGATTTAAGAAAATAAAATTATTTGTTTTTTTAAATGTAGACTGACTGCTGGTACCCCAACTAGATTGGATTGGTTGAACTTGGCACAGTAATTGTAAGCCTGACACACACACCGGCTAGCGGTCAGGCAAATGAACTTAGATTGGCGGTCAGGCAAATGAACTTAGATTTAAGAAAATAACATTATTGTTTTTTTAAATGTAGACTGCTGGTACCCCAACTAGATTGGATTGGTTGAACTGGGCACAATACTTGTAAGCCTGACACACACACTGGCTAGCGGTCAGGCAAATGAACTTAGATTGGCGGTCAGGCAAATGAACTAAGATTTAACAAAATAAAAGTTTTTTTTTTTTTAAAGTAGACAACTAGTAAACAAGATTGTATTGGTTGCACTGTGCACACACAGTATAAGCTGTGAGCCTGACACACACACTTGCTAGCAGGGGCTAGCAGGGAGACAGGCAAATGAAGTTAGATTAGACAGGGAAAAAAAACAAAAAAAAATGATGTTATAGCCCCAAAAAGGGCTTTTTGGGGTGCTGTGTTTACAGCAGAGATCTGATGAGTCCTTCAGCACTGCACTGAACACTGAATAATCTTGCCTAGCTATTGATTTCCCTTTTCAATCAGCATCACCTACACTCTCCCTCCTCTCAGTAAGACTGCAAGTTAGTTATGATTCCAAAATGGCTGCTGTCCATGAGGTAGAAGGGTCTGGAAGGCAGGGTATGATGCTGATTGGCTGGAATGTGTCTGCTGACTGTGAGGTGCAGGGTCAAAGTTTGCTCAATGATAAAGTATAGGGGGTGGATCGAACATTGCATATGTTCGCAGTTCGCCGCGAACGCGAACATGCTATGAACAATGTGTAAATGTATTTCTGTGCATTAATCCTAATTCTAAGGGATTATATGGTGTTACTGATATCCTGAGGCCATCTTCTGTACCAAAGGTAGAAAGAACTACACGGTCCTGCTGGGGTAAGCTTGAACTAGGTTCTTGTCAAGCTCCATTGAAGAAGCAGGTTGTGACATAATTATTTATTGATAAATAAATAAAAAATGCCTAAATAGTACATTTTAACATGATGTCATTGAACAAATGCTAACTTACCTCTTTATGATTTTTTTTCAAAATACATAGAAAGATGAGACATTACTGCTTATTAGTAATTAATTTATTCAGTGATTGATCAAAATAAAAAAATTATAAACATATTTTAGCCTGACATAATTTAACACATTGTAAACTGTATATCTTTGTATAGTATAACACATAGTAATTACTTAAATAGGATTTCACAATTTGCAGGTGTCTGTGAAGTTTAAAGTGACACACCTTTGGACTGCACAACAAATTTAAAAAAAACATTGTGAGGTCTTTGGGTATTTTATTTAAAATAAGACCTCAAGAAAAAATAGACAGTCATTACTTCATTTAAATACTATCAGATATATACTGATAATCTTCTTGCATACTTTGCAGGTGTCTCTTGCCCCACCCTCTCCCACCCCTCTGTATCTCCCCCCACCCTCCCCTGTGTCTCTTTCCACTACCCCCCATCCCTCCCCTGTATTCCCTACTTCCTCTCCTTTATCTCTTCCCTCTCCTCCCGCTCTCTCTCCCCCCTCTCTCTCCTTGGTCTCTTCCCCCTCCCCCTCTCTCCTCAGTGTATCTCCTGTCTCCCGCACCTGTGTCTCTTCCCTGTCCTCTACCCCACCTCTCCATCCCCTGTGTCTTCCACCCTGGTAGGTGGTCCTGTACAATGCACTCTCTACATTACATTGCACTCTATCACAGACTGCACTCTCCCTCTCTCAGACATATGCACTACACTGTCACACACACGCACTACACTCTCACCCTCTCAAACACACTTAAGAACAGTAATTAACAAATTGCACTGATCATGGCCATCCTACGCCCTCCCCTGTGTCTCTTGACCCATTATCTCCTGTGTTTCTTTACCCCCTCTTCCTCGCCTGTGTCTTTTCACCCACTTCTCCATCTGCTGTGTATTCTCCCCACCCTCCCCTGTGTCTCTTCCCCCTCTCCCTCCCCTCTGTCTCTTCCCCCCTCACCCTCCCCTGTGTCTCTCTCCCCTGCCCCTCTCCCTCCCGTATCTCTTAACCACTCCCTCCCCTTTATCAATTCCCCTCCTCCCCCTCTCTCTCTTCTATGTATCTTCCCCCTCCTCCCCCTTGTGTCTCTTTCCCCTCCTGTTACCACTACCTGTGGCTCTTCCCCCTCCTCTACCCCACCTCTCCCTTCCCTGTGTCTTCCACCCCGACAGGTGGTTCTGTACAATGCACTCTCTATATTACATTGCACTCTCAATATTACACACTTTTCCCTCTCTATCACACACTGCACTCTCCCTCTCTCAGATACATGAACTACACTGTCACACACGCAGTACACTCTCACACACACACACTCTCTCTATCACGCACTCTCTCTATCACGAGCTATGCACTATCCCTGTGTATCACTCTCTGTCACACCTTGCAATCTCTGTGCTCCTCCCAGTCAATCAGCCGGCTCAGTTTGCCGCACATCCGCCGCAGACCCACCAGACTCATCTCATGGCCCACTACACCGCTCATGATTACAAGAAAACATTCTGAAAATTAAATAAATCACTTTCATATCTTAATCCATTAAAACTTAAGCTAAATTCAATTAAATGTTTACAGAAGATTTAAATGCTTCATTAGCATAATCTGTCAGTTCCAAATAAACATTTACATTTTACAGATTACAATGGCTGACAAGACTGAAACCAGGAAGGAAGCCAAATAACGTATGGACAATGAACGAAAAAGATGGAGAGAGAAACAGTCGGAGGACATCAAGAAAAAAATACAAGAACAAGAGCGTGAGAGAATTTATAAAAAAAGACACTGTATTGACAACAGTGCAAAAGGAACTTGAAGAGGTAAGCTACATTAAATGATTACTTAAAGTACAAATGACTCATTAACATAATTGGAACGCTGAAAATAAACATTAATTAATATCTATAATTACAGATTTCAATGGATGAGATGCCAGAAACCAGCAAGCAATCAGATGACGGTAAAAAGAGAGTACGAGAACAAGAGCGAGAACGAATTTTCAACAAATGACACATGCTTGCTCCAAAAATTCCACGTAAGAGACAGAGGAAACTAAAAAATATTGTGCACGAAACATCTGAACATTATGTTAATGATCAAAATGTAGTTATAGATTGTAATGTTGAACTTCATTTACAGGATAGTCCATTATTTACAGATATAAATGTCGAAACTAACGTTTGTGGTATGTTGAATGTGCTTTGTCAATTTTGTGGGGCTTATCATTTCCACAATGAAAGACCAATAGATGGTAAGTTCATTAGTTCAAAAGGAAAATGTCAAACTTCCAGAAAAAGAACAATTCCCAACATATTTAAAAATTATAATGACTGACCCAAGTTTCGCAAACTACAACATTTTAAACAAAATATACGATCTTATACTAGTGCCATTTCTTTTCCATCTATGGGTGCAAAATTAACAGAGAATGTTGCAGGACATGGCCCTTACTGCTTTAGAGGCAAACTTACCACCATACTTCCCATTTACACCCTGAGGAAGGAGAACAAAGAAAGTTTGCTCAACTATATGTACTAGATACCCACAGCTAATGAGGTTGCAAGGGTCTTTCAAAATGATGAGGGGGAACCACCATTTCAAAGGGATATTATAATATATCCCATAAATGGAGAGCAGCCTTTCATTAATATCAGTATATTAAGTACCAATGTAGATCCAATGACGTATCCAATTTTATATCCCAATGGGGAGGCAGGTTGGCAACCAAAATTAATACTTCCCAGTTATCCAAACACTAAACAACGTGTCAGAAATATTATTTCCATGCTTGAATTTAATGTGGCTCAAACTGCAATTAGGGATGAATTTAATCCCATGTTAAATGCTGGAAAACTGACACAACAATGGATCATTGATTCATACCTGCAAGTAGAAGCCAATAATTTAAATTTCATCAAATATCAACAAAATAAACTCTGTGTTGAACAGTATTGTGGCCTCATGGATTATGTTGCTGAAGCAGCTACAAACCAACATCTTGCAGCTGGCCGAACCATCATTTTACTATCTTCCTTCCAAGGATCTCCTCGCAATATGCAAGAAAGATACATGTGATGAGCTAAATCCACAGTCACCTTGTATGGAAAATATAAAATGCACCAACGATTTTGCAAAAGAATTTAGACATCAAACTTGTGTAATGGATATCCATTTTATAGAAGAAGAAAAGGTCCAAAGGCAAACATTTGTGGTAAAATTGTAGATAACACGTATGTGGTGCCATATAACCCACATCTCTTAATGAAATATAATGCCCACATAAATATGGAAGCTTGCACTTCTATTAAATTAATTAAATATGTCTACAAGTATATTTATAAAGAATATGATGCAGCAACTGTGGTTGTGAAAAGTGGCCCAAATGAAGAAGACAATGAGTTACTACATGATAAACTGGCATCACATGTAGATGCTCGCTATGTCAGTGAGCCAGAAGCAATGTGGTGGCTTCTAAAATTTTAAATGCATGATCGCTCACATGCAGTATATCGATTAGCTGTACATTTGCCACAAGGACAATTAGTTTACTTTCATACTGGCAATGAAGAAAATGCTCTGGCACAAAATGAACATCAATCAAACCACACTTACTGCTTGTTTTATCCTAAATTCCAAAGATAAGGATGCAAGGAAATACTTATACAATGAGATTCCATATCATTATGTTTTCATAAATGGTTTATGGAAACAGAGACAAAAGGGTGGAAATAAAAGTATTCCCAGAATGTATACAGTTAGTCCAAGAGACATTGAACAGTTCTGCTTACATTTACTTTTAAATGTTCCTGAGGAAGAAAGTTTTGAAGAATTGAGAACTATCAATAAGAGACGTTATGACACATTTTAATTGGCTGCGCGACATAGAAACTTCCGTGCTGATGAGACAGAATGGGATAGATTTCTAGAAGAAGCAGCTCTATGTAAAATGCCACGCCAGATGAGGGAACAGTTTGCATCCATTTGTATATTTTGCAATGTTCCTAATGCATTACCTTTGTGGAAAACGTTTAAAATAAATATGTATGAAAACTTTTTGAAATGTTACAACAACTGAATTCCATAGCTGAATTAAAAGCATTAATGGAAATTCAACAAGTATTTGTATGTCATGGATTAAGTTGCGCAACTTTTAATCTGCGAGATTATGTAAACTTTGATGTAAACTTTGACGACCATGACGCTAATGTTGAAAAACAAAAAAAAGAAAAAAAATTTTTTTGAATTAATTGATGGCACACAAAAAATTATCATAGTGCTGATTCTGTTCTAGCTGATGACAAACAGAGTGAATCTAATTTCACCACTGAATTTATAAATTCATTAACTCCCTCTGGAATGCCACCACGTGTTTTGCAGATCACAAAAGGAGCAATTGTCATGTTACTGAAAAATATGAACCCAAAATAAGGACTTTGTAATGGGACCGGATTAATTGTTCAGGATTTAAGAGATCATTTCATCCATGCAGAAATTCTGAATGGTACCCATAAAGGTGAATCAGTTTTCAAACCAAGAATAGATTTGGCTCCAAGTGAGACTAGCTTGCCTTTTGTACTTCAAAGGAGACAATTTCCCATTATCATGGCATTTGCAAAGACCATAAATAAATCCCAAGGACAAACATTTAACTCTGTCGGCCTCTTTGTAGAAGAACCTGTATTTGACCATAGACAACTCTATGTGGCATTTTCAATATGCAAAAAAACCAAGAAGAAATTAAAGTTTACATTAAAAAAAATGAAATTCAGGGTGAATTAGTAGATGATGGGTGAGTAGTTCTAAACCAAAAACTGAAAACAACAAAACAGAGTCTGTAAACAAAAACAAAAAAAAACAATGGTTTTATCTCGAGAACAAACTTTTATGTCACTTGGGGTCTTTTTAGAGGACCACTTTTTCACATAGACAACTCTATGTGCCACTATCAAGAACTGCAAACTACATACAGAACAGTGGATTTATACTGAGGACGAACTTTTATGTCACTTGGGCTCTTTTTAGAGGACCACTATTTCACATAGACAACTCTATGTAGCATTCTCAAGAACTCTAAAAAAAAACATACAGAACAGTGGTTTTATCTTGAGGATGAACTTTTATGTAATGATATAGGAATCACAAAGTTGTGGAGACCAGTAGCCAAGGTCAGCAATAATCCGGTTCAGCAACTTGTAGGTTAAACAGGAACAAGCTTTTATTGAAGGTATCAGAAACCAACAATAATCTGGCAAGGATACAGAGACAGGAAGTGCCTTATATAGGCCAAGGACCAGACACCTGACCAGACACAGCTGAAGAGACTTAGGTACTGATACTATTGCTAGCAGAGTCAAGCTTATAAGGTCTCAATGGAATTCACAAAAGGCAGGCTGGCGCAGTGGTAGGGAAGAGGTATGGCAGCCTGGGGACCAGGGTTCAAAACCCAGCAGAGTCAATTCCTCACATTACCCCCGCCTCTATAGGTGCAGCCTCTGGATGCCCTATTACCTGGTTTAGCAGGGTACTGCACATGAAAGGACCGAAGTAGATCAGGAGAGTGAATATTGTCCACTGGTTCCCACAAACTCTCCTCCTCACCATAGCCTTTCCAGCGAACCAGATACTGAAGCTTGTTACGGAAGATCCGGGAGTCAAGAATTTTGTCCACTTCGTACTCATCCTCACCATCCATGAGGACTGGAGGTGGGGCAGGCAGGGCTCGGCCAGGGAAAGTATTTTCATGAACAGGTTTAAACAGTGCAACGTGAAACACTGGATGTATTTTCATGAAATTCGGGAGTTGCAAGCGGAAGGTGACAGCATTGATCTGAGCATTGATCTCAAAAGGTCCCATGAACCTTTGACCCAATTTATGAGAAGGAATACGAAGCTTAAGATTCTTTGTTGACAGCCACACCTTGTCACCAACGCGATAGACTGGGGCCTCCTTTCTATGCCTATCAGCAGCTCTTTTGTAACATTCCTGAGCCTCCAAAAGAGTCTCTTTCAACAGTGCTTGGGAATCACGTAAGGCGGTTAGCCGGTCAGTGACAGCAGGAATGGAAGTAGTATTTGGGAGACTGACTAGAAAGGTCGGATGGTAACCATAGTTGGCAAAAAATGGGCTCAAAGAAGTGGAGCAGTGTTGGGCATTGTTATAGGCAAACTCCGCCGTGGGTCATCCTGCAGGTAACTAATATAGCACCGCAAATATTGCTCCAAAGTCTGGTTGGTTCGCTCAGTCTGTCCATTACTTTGCGGATGAAAAGCTGACGACAGATTTACATTAATACCTAGATTAGAACAAAAATGTTTCCAAAAACGAGACGTAAACTGCACTCCCCTGTCAGAAACTACTTCATCAGGCACTCCATGCAAGCGAAAAATTTCCCGAATAACCAGGTCAGCCGTCTGTTTAGCTGAAGGGAGACCACGAGCTGGTATGAAATGACCCATCTTAGTTAACCTGTCCACAACAACAAGAATGGTAGTGTGTTCCTTAGAGGGAGGTAGTTCCACAATAAAGTCCATGGATATAGATCCCCAGGGACGATGAGGAATCGGAAGAGGCTGAAGCAAGCCAACAGGGGATGAGCGAGGAGTCTTATGTCTGGCACACACATCACAAGAGGACACATACTTCTTAACATCCTCATGATACTTCGGCCACCAAAAGGATCGGGCAAGTAGGTCTTGCGTCTTTCGGATTCCTGGATGACCTGCTGGTTTTGAGTCATGGTAGAGAAGTAAAAGGTCCAGTCGCACTGACTCCGGAGCAAACAGACGTTGTTGAAAAATCCAAAACCCATTAAGCATCGTCATATGGAGATCACGAGGAGGATCACGAAGAACTGGGTCTTCAGCGTAGCCCTTTTTAATGCGAGACATCAGATCAGAAGGAAAAGCAACTCCTATAAATATATCCTCCGGCAAGATGGTGGTCTTGGTTATGGCAGCATGGAGGGGGTCAGCTATTCTAGACAAGGCATCCGCCTTACCATTCTTGGAGCCAGGACGGTATGTAACTAAAAAATTAAACCTTGAGAAGAATAGGGACCAGCGTGCTTGTCTGGCTGACAGTCTCTTAGCTGATTGAATACATTCCAGATTTTTGTGATCTGTGAGGACAGTAATTGGATGGGTAGCTCCCTCCAAGAGATGTCTCCATTCGGTGAAGGCAGCTTTTATAGCCAATAGTTCTTTATTCCCTATGCCATAGTTTCTTTCTGCTGGCACCATCTGGCGGGAATAGAAGGCACACGGATGTAACAGCATCTTAGGTCCAGTCCTTTGAGACAGTATAGCACCAACAGCTGAATCAGAAGCATCAACTTCCACAATAAATGGTAATTCTGGCTGAGGATGTACCAGGACGGGGGCAGATGTAAACAGAGTCTTTAATCGGGAAAATGCGGTATCAGCCTTATCGGACCACTGAAAAGGAGTCCCCTTACGTGTGAGTTCAGTGATCGGTGTAATAATGGCAGAGAAATTCTTAATGAAACGCGTGTAAAAACTGGCAAACCCCACAAATCTCTGGACATCTTTTTCATTCTTGGGGATGGGCCAGTCCAGCACAGCTTTAATTTTACTTGCGTCCATAGTTAAACCTTTAGGAGTTATGACATACCCCAGGAATTGAATTTCTGTTTGTTCAAACTCACATTTTTCTAGTTTAATGTATAGGTGGTGGGTACGAAGGAAGCGCTCCAGAACTATACGGACCTGTTTTCTGTGGTTTTCAAGACTATCAGAGAATATTAGGATATCATCCAAATATGCCACAACAAACTAATCCAGGAGATCTCGTAGTACATCATTGATAAGATGCTGGAAAGTTGCAGGGGCATTACAAAGAGCAAATGGCATTACTAGATATTCGTAATGCCCGTACCTGCTTCTGACAGCTGTTTTCCATTCATCATTTGGTCTTATGCGAACCAGATTATATGCCCCCCGAAGATCAAGCTTTGTAAATATTTTAGCTGAGCGAAGTCTCTCCAAAAGTTCAGGAATGAGAGGCAAGGGGTAGCGGTTTTTAACAGTGATGTTATTAATGTCCCTGTAATCAACCCATGGCCGTAGGCTGCCATCTTTCTTCTCTACAAAGAATATAGGAGCTCCTGCTGGGGAAGTAGATGGTCGAATAAAACCTTTGGCAAGATTTTCTTGTATGTATTCACGAAGAGCTTTCAATTCAGGCTCAGAAAGGGAATATATACGGCCAAATGGGATAGCAGCCCCAGGCAACAGCTCTATGGGGCAATCATAAGGCCTGTGGGGTGGAAGCTGATCAGCATTCTTCTTATCACAGACATCTGCAAAATCCTGATATTGTAGAGGAAGCTTAGTCAAGTTTGTAGCAACCATTTCATTAATTGTTGTGGCAACAGGTGTTACCTTAGTGGGTTGACAATTCATTAAGCAGTGTTCTGAAGGAAAGGACAAAGTTCTGATCTTCCAATCAATCTGTGGGTTATGCAGAGCAAGCCAAGGTACCCCCAAAATCACTGGAAACTGTGTTGAGGAAATTAGGTGGAAAGATATAGTCTCATGGTGATTCACTTCCAGAGTCAACTTTAAGGGCACAGCCTCATGTGTAACCGGGCCCGACGTAAGTGGAGAACCGTCCACTGTCTCCATTAACACAGGTGAAGAATTAGGGATAGACTGAATTCCATTTCCTGCTGCAAATTTAATGTCCATAAAGTTTCCGCCTGCTCCAGAATCTATCATAGCTGTAGTTGAAATTTTATGATCACCACATTGCAACGTGATAGGCACCACAAAATGAGGATGTTGAGTCAACATACCCTCTTCACCATGAGCCAGAGAAAACAAGGGTTGTGTGACAGAATCCAGTTGATCTGCAATCTGGGATTGGTGTCGAATCTGTGCGCCCTCAGCAGCCATAGCTATTGTTCTTTTGGATTTGCTAGGGCAATTGATGGCATAGTGCCCTGCACTACCACAATACAGGCATAAATTGTGAGTGCGTCGCCACTGTTTTTCTTCATTGGATAATGGCCCTCTTATTAGATTTACCTGCATAGCCTCAGGCTCAGGGTCTGAAGGTGTTTGTGGGGTTGGAGTAGAAATTCTTGAATAGGAAATAGGAGTAGTACTTGGTCTAAAAGAGCCCTGTCTTTCCAGTCTTCTTTCAGAAAGTCTCCGATCGATACAGATAGCCAAACGCACGAATGCATCAAAGTCAGCAGGAAGATCAACACGAGCTAGCTCATCTTTTATAGCTTCTGAGATACCTTTTCTGAAGTGGAACCTCTGAGCTGATTGGTTCCAGGTAGTATCAGCAACCCACTGTCTGAATTCAGCAGCATATTCAGCCTCCCTTTATGCAAATGAAGTAGAGTGGCTTCTGCTGTAGCACATCGATTGGGGTCATCAAAAACTAGGCACATGGCCTCAAGAAAGTCATTTAGATTACCCAAGACTGGACTGTCCTGTTCCAGAAGAGGGGAGCCCCAAGCCAGGGCTTCATCTTTGAATAGTGAAAAAAGAAATCCCACCTTCTCTCTTTCAGATGGAAATTGGTGAGGTAACATCATGAAGTGCAAACGGCATTGATTTAGGAAACCCCTACATTTTTTGCGATCTCCTCCAAACTTTTCTGGAAGGGGCAAGCGGGCATCTTGTGCAGGTGTAACAGTAGCAGCTGAAACATCACGTGCCCTGTAGCTGGTGTACGCACTGTGCATTGACTGAAATTTATTTTGCAGTTCAGCTACCTGGTCCTGCAGCACTTGGATGGTCTGTGCCTGGGTCTGCACAGTTCTTGCAGTAAAAGCAACCTGCTGGGGCAATGCAGAATCTGTCCCAGCGGTCTCCATGAAAGGGCCAGATTATTCTGTAATGATATAGGAATCATAAAGTTGTGGAGACCAGTAGCCAAGGTCAGCAATAATCCGGTTCAGCAACTTGTAGGTTAAACAGGAACAAGCTTTTATTGAAGGGATCAGGAACCAACAATAATCTGAAAAAGGATACAGAGACAGGAATTGCCTTATATAGGCCAAGGACCAGACACCTGACCAGACACAGCTGAAGAGACTTAGGTACTGATACTATTGCTAGCAGAGTCAAGCTTATAAGGTCTCAATGGAATTCACAAAAGGCAGGCTGGCGCAGTGGTAGGGAAGAGGTATAGCAGCCTGGGGAGCAGGGTTCAAAACCCAGCAGAGTCAATTCCTCATATTTTATGTCACTTGAGCCCTTTTTAGAAGACCACTATTTCAAATAGACAACTCTATGTGCCATTCTGAAGAACTGCAAAAAACATACCAAACAGTGGTTTTATCTCAAGGACTAACTTTTAAGTATCTTGGGCTCTTTTTAGAGGACCACTATTTAAAGAAAACCAAACACTAATAAGTTCAAGTAAATAAAAAAAAAGACAGAACACAGACCTTCACAAAACTTGACAAAGCACTTAACAAATTTCATATACTTATGGGTTTCATTGAATATACTTAGTACTTTCATTGTATGTACTTACCACTTTTCATGCATGTATTTGCAGCTTAATTTTCCTATTGTTCGCAGTTTCATTTAATTAAATTATCACTTTAATTGGATTTAGTTATGAGGTTTACATTATGTATTTTGGAATTTTGACCTCTTCATGTATAATTACAGACAGGATATTAATCCAGGGAGTAGCCTGATTGCCAGTATATGGGGTCAGAAAGGAATTTAAAAAAAAATTCCTTTTAAAACAATCACATTTCAATTGTTTTTTTCTTCTATTTGCCTTCATCTGGATTCAATATAAACAGTTTGAAATATGTTCAATAACATGTAATGCTTTATATATAGACTAGCGACTTGCCTGTCAAAAATGACGGGGCAATAAAATTTGAAGCCATGGGAATGCTGGTTGAGACATAATGGAAACCTTTTTGTACTGTGAGGACCTTTCCTGCTCATTGCGAGGCTTGCACTGAGAACCTTCGGCTCTCATTGCGAGCCTCTCCTGTTGTGTACTTTTGGTCCTCTGAGAGAGATATATATTTCTATGTATATGTAGTTAAGTAATAATTAATGATTTATTCAATTAATTCATTAAGGAAGAATTAATTATTTATGCAATAAATTAATATACTTTAATATTTTTTTAATATTGATATATGCAGCGAGCAATAGGCTGAAGAGCTAACAATCTGTTTGTATTTCGCGTCTGCATAGAATATACATTTTGAGTGTTGGTGCCCTGCTTATAAAGTGTAATGAATGTTTGAAGTGTGCATTCTAAATAGGCTGCGTGTGTGTGGAATTTTTTGGGGTGTATTTAGTGTGTTTTTTAAGTTTTTTGTTCGGCCGCTAATCTTGTAAAATTTTGCGTCTCATATCTTTTTTTTTTTTAAGTCCCGCATCTCGTAATTTTTTTTTCTAGTCCTCCATCTTGTATTTTTACGACTAGCCTTGCATCAGCTAAGTGCTACTGTTTAACGGCTCGCCTCGGTTCGCGAGGCTCGCAGCAATGACCGCCTTCCGCGCTCATCGGCTAAGTCCTACGCACCTCCCAAAGCATGACAACGTCTCGCAGTTTGACAACTATTATATGTGATATGGTTTCAACCAAATTTTACATAGTCTTATAATATTGAGGCGAATTATCACTTGCATTGTATTTAGTTATGAGGTTCTTGGATTGTATTTACTTGAGGTTTAATGTACGTATTTAGGGGTTTTGAAGTTTTCATGTATAATTACAGACACACTATTGATCCAGGGAGTAATCCGATCGCCATTATCTGGGGTCAGGAAGGATTTTTTTTTTTCATTTGAGACAATTGGCTAAATTTCACTTGGGTTTTTTCTGTTTGCCTTCCTCTGGATTCAATAAAATGTTTTACATATGTGTTAAATAAGATGTAATGTTTTCCAATATAGATATGGTTTTAAACCAAATTTCAAAAGTCTTATAATATTGACGTAGATGTTACAATAAAAAATGTTACAAAGTTTAAAAAACAGTTGCATTTTATAACAATAAACACATTAAGTACTAAAAAAATAATTGTTGTCCTTTTTCATATATATGGATTATTACATGGAAAAACAATAAATATACATTAAAAAAAAGTGAGAAGGGGAAGGGACTCACAGTGGGTGGCAAAAAGCATTTCCAGACAAATTTTAATCCCGTCATTTTTGACGGGCAAGTTCCTAGTATATATATATATTTATAGTGACAGAGTTATTAAAGGGGTTTATGTGAGGCACAGACTCTACAAAACATTTCTTCCCCCAGGAACTGTAGAAGTTAACTTGCTAAGGTAATTAGCTGCACCAGATTTAAGACTACTTATGAATGTATTTTAATTCATTTTAAACGTTGTGATTCTGTTTTTAATATATTATAAATAAATGTATAACTTATATTTATGAGTGATGGTTATTGTCTTCTTGTATTCTATTTCTGTCTCTAATCTTTGAGGAGTTGCCACCATATATATATACAAGTGTCTTTTCTCTAGTTTATTTCATGTTGGCTTTACACTTGATTATGGTGGCTGATATTCATTTTTCTAATAAACTATTTGGTTAGTGAGATTGACTTATTTATGTATTTTACCAGCTCCCGATTGTATACTGTTCTTTTCTCTATTTTTTCAATTTACTTATGGTTGTTTGCAGTTTGTCTGACCTGGACACAGTGAGACAGCAGCTTGAAGCTTATGATAGCTTGGAGCAGAGTTGAGACCTGGAAATCTGAAGATATGTACAGGCCAGTGATTTTACAAACTATTGAACTGTTTGTTTTGCTACCATAAAGCATATTAATTACCATACTGTAATTTGCGGAAATGTTATGTCAGCTAAGTAATTAACATCCTACCTATACTCTATAATGATGAGATTTTTTAGAAATATAGAATAAAGTCAAGATGATATTGATCAGTGAGAGTCTTCACTGTATTGCTAAGAGTAGTACTGGGCAAAAATCTATAACACTTAGAAACCAGGTAGATTTTGTAGAAGAAAGATGGAATGTTTCTAGGAACCGACGTGAGTGTCCACCCACGCTAGGTAATATATAGGTGCTTGAAGTAAATAATTTAGGATTTTTCTACCATGGATAAGAGTATACAAAGCAATCAATGGAAAGGACTCCTGTAGCCTCATTCAATTAGAAGCCGGCATCTCGCTGTATACAGGCCGTATGTCAGCGGGCTTGCTGCACGCTCGCACTCTGCTACAATTACGGTGCTATTCAACTGAACAAGCCCACAAGTTATGGGCCGAAAGAAGAAACCATGCACGCATACATAGCAGTTCAGGGCAAGAATATGATCAATAAAGCAAGGCCTTAACTACCCATTTTGAAACAGCCAATAGAAAATGAGACAGCCATAATTACGGCAGTATAAGATAGAGGTTACATGTCAATCATTTAGCGTTTAGAGGTCTGATATGCGATCAGACTCGCAGACCCGCAAAACACAAAATAATAAAAATGAATGCCAATACTGTTCTAGTCCATGTGGGTGGCCTGATATGTATTAACTCATTGATTCCCGAGAGTGATATAACCCTGAATTGAAACATAAAAAAAAATGATTTTTGATTGGCGATTTGCGAGCTTGAGACTGTTGTACAATTAATTCTAATGTCTATCATCGATTTCCCCATCATTTACAGTGCAGCATTGATATTTTATTTGCATTTACAGTGCTATGGACATGCCTTTAACCCCTTAGCAAGTACTCTCTAGTACTCGTAGGATTTTCTTCTACATTTGCCGTTTAAGGTTGTGAAAACATTTACGGGCTTGCGGAATTGTAGTAATTGAATGGCGATTTTCGGTTTTAGAGATCAGAACTCTTGCGGACGGGAAAAATCAAAGGCTTATATGGGGCATAAGTTACGGCTGTAACAACCGCAAGCATTTCAAGCCTGTAACCCATAGACCATTTGCGGCTCGCAAAAAAAAAGGCAATTGAATAGCAAATTAGCTCATTGGCACCATTAAGGGTGCCCGTAACTTACAATTGCTCAATTGAATGAGGCTCCTGGACTGGAGAGATTTCAATACATTTATTTTCACTATTAATTTGTAACTATACTAAACTTATTGTGTACTTTAATTTAACTTGATGTTAAACTGCAGTGATAATGTCATTTTAATGCTAAGCTTTCACAGGGTGATGATTTTTAGCAAAGTAAATTTAAATACGATCACTGCTTGATAAATCGTTACTATAGCGTAACACAGGATTTGTTACACACTTTATATCTAGATCATTCTTTATTTCCTCAGATCTGGAAGTATGCCGTGTACACTATAACATGAAGTACTTAGACACGGCTTGTGCTCTGCTTAAGTGAAAGTAAACATTTTTCTTTGCTTTGTATGATATTGTTAGAATTTCCTCTCAGTGTTACATAAGATTAAAGTCAGCCGCATGGAGCTTTCCTATCACTGAGCCAATGAGATGTTGGATTAGTTCTGCTGTAGACTACGGTCTACAAACACAATAAAATATCTGCACGGGGAAGTTAAGCTGTACACAGCCTGGCTATGAATGGAGTGAAATAAGGACAATGGCATGTTTGATAGATTAAATGCTTTATGTTATCTGCAAACCCTATATCTTTGTATATGCCATATGATAGGTTGTTTCATTCTTTTGTTATGTCTTAATATTGTATCTTGTTTTGTCCTTAACCACTGTATAGTGCTACAGAATATGATGGAGTGCCACAAATAAAGGATAATAGTGGTAATAATAATAAAAATAAAAATAATAAGAATAAATAACAAGAGGATAATTTCCACACAAGCAGAAAGGAAGAGTCTTCAGTAGGAAAGAGAAACACTGAGGGAGATAAATGGTGGAGCATTAGGCAGAGACAATACACATATTGCAAGAAAGTGAGGAGAGACAAGCATGGTGAAGGGAAGGGAGAAGGCTAATGACGTCAAGGTAGAGGTATTGGCAAATCATTAATCAGATGGCATCTTACTCTAGTAGGATTATAACAATTAAATCCATCATTTAATGATAAATGATCCAGAGGCTGGAATGAAGCTGGAACTTAAAAACATGATCTGTGGGAATGTCCTAAAATCTCACAACTATGGGAAGAAACATATTTAATATTAGAAACACTCACAGGATTTCCTATCCCTAGGAAACCAGAAGAGGCATTAGGATTACCTATCAAATATATCAAAAGACACACAAATCCTAATAAATCAAATATTCTTATCTACTAGAATTATGAAATGGATATCCTGTTAGAACATTTGGACACTGAAAATAGACAGAAATACATACATTAATTAAATGAAAACCAAAATAACCTTGAAGAAAGAGAAAGAAAAAGAGAAAAGAATAAAAAGAATAGTAGAAAGGAAATGCTGAAATGAATAAAAAAGAAAAAGAGAATAATTTGTTAAATCATCCCACTATTTTTCGTCTTCCCCAATTGTTGTTTTTTTTTTTTTTAGATTTATCACTGTTAATGCTTTGAAAAATTATATAAAAGAACAAAGAAATGTCTGTATTTTTGTACATCTACAGTATAGTGGTTAATTATTTGTATTTCATTTTAATTACATGAAAAAATATTTGAAAAAAAAAATATTTGACATAGTAATAGATAAGTTGTTTGGTGGGATGCCTTATTAAGAGTAAGTGAATGACAAGGGTGGTACTGAAATAGATGTAGAGTGATGTACAAGGCAAATAAGGACAGATAAAGGCAGGGCAAGAAAAGTCAAGAAAGGGTAAATAATAGCCAGCAAGTTCTCCAGAGGTTTTGTGAATAAGAGTATAATTTAGGAAGTGCAATATGGAAGTCATCACAAGAACTTGTTAAATGAGAGGTTGAATTGAAATCATTCATCACTTTCTGCAGCAAAAGTTAGCACATACAACCTTATCCACTTCATCCACATTAACTACACAAGTAAACAGCAATGGCAGGTTCCAACACAACATAATTTCAGTTAATAAATTAATGGATTTTTAACTTTCTAAAAAGAATGTATACAATTCTCAAAGCTAGTTCTCAAAACAGCATATTGTAGATGTGAGACTTTTGTGATTGTTTAAAAATCCAGATAAAACTGCAGCAAACACCCAATATATATGGTATACAACATTCAACAACCTGTCAGCGAAAGAGTCCTTTTCTCACTAATGAGGTGTGAATCCATTTGAATGTACTATTACAAATAGTGTTTTCCAGTTAATTAGATGTCTTATAATAACACTCTAAATTCTGAGAAAGTTCTCAAGCAGCCCTTACAGTTAGTTTGTCTTGCTTGTGGGTGCAAATTTTAAAACATTCCCTTAAAAATAAGATATATTTCTGATTTTATGTGTGGAAAATATGGATACATGTGTACAATCTAGCCATACATTGCTCAGTATGCATCTTGGTGTTCTAGCATGTAGTTGAAGAAGCAGTGATTATAGTATACAAATAGTCCTTGCATTTTGTAATACATTATGGTTAGAGATTTGTAGAAATTTGGAAAAAGTTAAGTATTTTGAATCCTCACTTGTCACAAACATGGTACACTTGCTGTACACTACACCTATCTACAAAGCATTTAAAAGTTGTTTTATTAATAAGCATCAAGCATTAAATTATTCCTAGATGTTGCTATTAATGAATGTTCAAACACTAACATATGCTTTCTTCAAACTGGCTTACATGATTTTTGAAGATGCACACAAGGAGATCCTTAGGGAAGAATATGTAAATATTCCTCTTTGAGGCTAATATATTGCGTAATCAGTTCTTGCTTCTGCAGATCAGCTTTAGCAAATAATCTAAAAGGAACATGTTTTTTGGTATAATGACACAACCATGGGACATATTGAAACTCCCAACAGATTGTGAGGATGATTTAACAGATCTATTTTCTGATGTGTTTCCAATTATACAAGTCAGTGATCGCCAGTAAACACAGCTGTGTGAATAAACTGTTAATAAAGACACACAAATATGTACTACAGTATTTAACAGTAATGGGTCTACATACATTTTAGCAATAGTATAACAACAGAATTTACCAAAATCAGTGATCATACAGAATTTCATTTTGCCCCCTAAATTACCAATAACGAGTATTCACAACAAAGTTATACAAAATAAATGATAAATAACCAAGTCGTCTCCTTTTTCTTCTCACTTGTCTACAGATAAAAAAAGTAGTGATTATGTGCATCAAATTTGATTAGAAAACCAGTACAGCCAATTTAAATAAATTACATGTTAAGAATAGTAAGAAACACAAATGACTGTTACTCAATGTCTTCTTGTTACAGAAGTAACTGATGTTTTTACTTCTAGGTTAGCCAAGATAATATCTTAATCATTTTTAAAAGTAAATGTACAGATCTTGAAAGCTGTGTGAGGGAAACTAAAAATAATAATTAATATATATATATATATATATATATATATATATATATATATATATATATATATATATTGTAATTCACTGCATAATAGTCGCATCCTGGTTAAAAACCTATATTTATTGCTTAAAATGCTTAAAAAGCTTCAAATAACGATTGCACCCCACTTTCTTCCCAAAAACAAATGTTCTTAAAATCTGGACGATTATGCGGTGAAATACGGTATATATATATATATATATATATATATATATATATATATATATATATATATATACAATTATGGATCAATTTGACAGCACTGTGTCCCACAAGAGGAACTGGCCGACTGATAGCCCTGGGTAATTTAACAAATAACTAATGCTAATAATAATAACTAATAATTATATAAAATGTGCCGTTTGTTTAAAAGATTAAAACTAAAATTTCTGATACAATTGATACATCACTAATAAATACTCAAGTAGAACTATTTCTTGTACTACATTTTATGAATTCTGATTCATAGCACCAAGGAGTTTACATCTCTACTTAGTGTATATACCACGCATACAGCACGCAGCAGATGTGAACTCACGTGTAGGCATGCTTACCTGGCCTTGTGTACCTGAGCCGGAGCTGCCCATCTCCTTCTCCTGTGCTTCTTGCTCTCTGTTATAAGGATGAGGCAGAAGATCAACACAAGGAGCTTGAATGAATAAGGCATTTTGTGGGAAGCAGTTAGTAAATGATGTGCGCTGCAGTATCTCCCAGCAGTGACAGTCCCTACTGGTGCGCACATTGAATCATCTGTTCATCCCAGGAAGCATGCTGGCCAGACACTCACGGTGCACACACTGTGCTCCTGAGACCTATCATGGATACTGAGATCACAACCTCCCACTCAGAGTATGTTATACACTGGCCATTAGGAAGGGTCAGGAGAACTTGGCTGTGTCTCACAACATACCCCCTGGGGTCCTAGGCAGAGATTTCACTAAATCCTTTATATAATAGACAGGCGGACTCACAATGCAATTATAGACACTCTCGATGATTCATCAGAGCACTAATCTGGATGAATTCTCTTGTCAGACCCTGGAATCTCCTATGACCTGTTTTAAATGTCATTTCAAGAATTGTATTGTATAGTGGCTGCTGAGTGACTGCATATAGCTAATTCCTGATACCTTCTAGTTTGTGAAACCAGATTCACCAGTAAAGATGAATGATGACTGACAATTCTAAAAGAGTACATATTACATTTTAACCTATCCTTCGCATGTTTATTACAAAATAGAATATTACTGAGAATAATTTACTTATACAGGATTAGTAGCGTTAAACTATCCAATAGATCATGAGTAGTTTTAAATTAAGTTTTACAAATTTCACTAAGGACCAAATGTATTCACGAAAATGAAGTTAAGGTCTGAAGTCTGTATTTCTGAATGGGACATTGAGGTCCAGGCCTAGATAGCACATATTTAGCGGACATCAGGCTGCATCAAGTTGCAGGTGAATGCTCTGAAATAGTGTGTAAACTAATCTTTATATACACTGTGAAGTCTGTATTCAGTGATATTTCTGTCTGTAAATGTACTTAAACTTTATGACTTAAAGGGATATCTAAGTTTGCTGGATTATGAATGCATCTAATGGAGGACAATCAGTAGTGAGTGAAAAAAAATGTGCATGAAAAAATACAAAAATGTACATTTAAAAATTTACCTTGAAGTCAGCTGAATTTCTTGCATTTGCAAACAGTTGGTTTTCAAAGTTGACACCCCCAGCCAATCTAAAATTAGCATAAAAGTCATATTCAGTTTGATCAATCACAGACAGCATGGTATCCATTTTGTTTTGGAATGATTTGTTTTGGCCAATTAGGTTAGCTGAAACTCTTGAATTAACTCTGGTTTCCTGCCTGTGGTGCAAAGCTGCATGAGATATGTAGCAAAGAAGCTTGGAAATGTAGTGTATCACTTACATGTGACAGGAAGCTGCAAGGAGGAAGCTGCAAGGAGATTGGCTGAGCAAGCAAGAGCAGGTAAATAGTGGGTTAATTTTGCTCTCCGGACGCTGCATGCTGATTCGGGGGAATCAGATGCCTGTTTAGTCACCTTCTGAAAGGTGTCAACATAATCATTAGAGGGATTTTTAGATATTAATAACAATAACATGTTTTAGGAGATGTGCTGTATACATGTAGGCTGCTTTTTGCCTATAGAGTACAGAAATGTGTTAATCCAGCCCACTTAAATATCCCTTTAATGAACCACCTCTGACTTCATGGTTCTGTGCATGAGATGAGCAAGTCAATTGATTCCTTGCACATATGTGACCTAGCTCTGGTCATGCATAGAAACAGAACGTTAATGGGTGGCACTTGAAGACCATAGCCTATTAGCAACTTCTGATTACATGATTAAAGATTACCCTTTTTAAAATTAAAGATAAGTGAATTGAATATATAGCATTTTCTCATATTTTAAAATTGGGATATTATTATGAAGGAATACTGAATAGAATGAAGAATGCATATGATGTATCAGAAGTTTAGTCAAGTGCAGGTTAGAGTCAGAAGGGCCTACAGTGGCTTTGGGAGGCCCTTTTTAATAGTATGAGTGACAGTCGCTACTTGGCACCTGTAGACCTGAACATTTTGACCATAGAAGTGTAAGGTTTCGAAAAATGTGCCCATCCTCTTGACGATCAAACAACATACAGTGCCTTGCAAAAGTATTCACCCCCCTTGACTTTTCACCTATTTTGTTACATTACAGCATTAAATTCAATGTTTTGTTAATCTGAATTTTATGTGATGGATCAGAACACAATAGTCTAAGTTGGTGAAGTGAAATGAGAAAAATATATACATAAAACAATTTCTTAGAAATAGAAAACAGAGAATTGGGATGTGCGTATGTATTCACCCCCTTTGTTATGAAGCCCATAAAAAGCTCTGGTACAACCAATTACCTTCAGAAGTCACATCATTAGTGAAATGATGTCCACCTGTGTGAAATCTAAGTGGCACATGATCTGTCATTACATATACACACCATTTTTGAAAAGGTCCCAGAGGCTGCAACACCTAAGAAGAGGCACCACAAACCAAACACTGCCATGAAGACCAAGGAGCTCTCCAAACGAGTAAGGGACAATGTTGTTGAGAAGTCAGGGTTAGATTATAAAAAAATCTCCAAATCTTTAATGATCCCCAGGAGCACCATCAAATTTATCATAACCAAATGGAAAGAACATGGTACAACAATAAACCGTCCAGGAGACGGCCGCTCACGAAAACTCACGGACCGAGCAAGGAGGGCATTAATCAGAGAGGCAGCACAGAGACCTAAGGTAACCCTGGAGGAGCTGCAGAGTTCCACAGCAGAGACCAGAGTATCTATACATAGAACGACAATAAGCCGTACGCTTCATAGAGTTGGGATTTATGGCAGAGTGGCCAGAAGAAAGCCATTACTTTCATCAAAAAACAAAATGGCAAACCCAACACATCACATCACCCAAGAACACCATCTGCTGAAAAACATCCCCACAGTATGATGCTGCCACCACCATGTTTCACTGTGGGGATGTTTTTCAGCAGCCGGGACTGTGAACCTGGTCAGTGTTGAGGGAAAGATGGATGGTGCTAAACACAGGGATATTCTTGAGCAAAACCTCTACCACTCTGTGTGTGATTTGAGGCTAGGACGGAGGTTCACCTTCCAGCAGGACAATGACCCCAAACACACTGCTAAAGCAACACTTGAGTGGTTTAAGGGGAAACATGTAAATTAGTTGGAATGGCCTAGTCAAAGCCCAGACATCAATCCAATAGAAAATCTGTGGTCAGTGTCATGATCCTCCTAACCACCATTTTTGGGACTCATGATCCGGTGGTGTGGTCTGTTTATAGTTATATTATGTTATGTTATGTAATGTTTATTACTGTATGTTAGGTTGCTTGCCTATGTGAGATTGACTTGTGATGTGTGATTCTGTATGATGCATGGTTCATTAAATGTTAAATATTTTATAACTAGCGACTTGCCTGTCAAAAATGACGGAGCAGTAAAAAAATGTTGAAATGCAGTTTGTCACACAATGTGAGTGTACTGTGTGCCTCAACTATATAGACCCCTATAACACACTAATGAACGCATGTAATAACACTATAAGTGCCATGAGGCTCATCCAGGACCCTCCTGACACAAAGTGTAAGCACTACACCATTTTAACCTGATGTCTTATGGGGGTCTATACAGACCCTCATAAGCCTCTATTTAACCCCATTAGTCCCACAAGGGTATTTAAAGACCCTCATGGGACAGTTAGAAGCCTAACATTACCCTGTAAGTGCTATGAGGGTTCTCCAGTAGCCTCATGACACTAAGTACAAACACTACACTGCACTAAACCCACTCCAATAAACCATTAAATCTAAACTAACACCCCTCTACACTAACCTATTAACACCTACACTACCTACCTACACTACCTACCCCTAATAAACCCCCCCCCCACCACTCTAATTACAGAAAATAAAAAAAGCCAAGTCGCAAAAAATAAAAAATCGACATTACAGAAAAAAAAAAACCCTGTCACAAAACATAAAAAAGGTACATAACAGAAAATAAAAAAATACATTACAACCCCCACCCCCTCTAAAAAATACACATTTGAAAAGGAATACATACAGAATACATACATTACAATACAATAAAATAAAATACAAATAAAATACAATACCACCCTATCTATCTAAAATACATCCCCCTATCTAACATACAATCAATCCTATCTAATATACAATAAATCCTATGTAATATACAATAAATCTATGTAATTTACAATAAATCTGATCTATCTAAAATACATACCCCTATCTAACATGCAATAAATCCTATCTATATACACAAACCCTAATTCTAACCTAAAATAAAATAATTAAGACAACTTACCTTTGCAGATGTCCCTTCAGATCACCAACCTAGGGGAAAAAAGCAAAACAAATTAGTGCAACACATTTACATACAATAAATAAACATTATAAATATTCTACTCATCTTTCCAGCATGTCCCTGTCCTTCTTCTTTTCTTCTTTGGTGCGGCCCCTGTTAAAAAAAAAAAACATTACATTAGTACAACATACATATAAACATAAAATCAAATATACATAATATACATTGTACTTACCTCCCCGTGATGTCCCCAGCCTCTTCCTCTTCTGCCCCGGCTGGGCCCTGAAACAATCCGCGCTCTAAAAAAATAAATAAAAAAAACTAACAGAGGTCCGCACGGCTTCTGATTGGCTGAAAACGCTGTCTATCAAATTCAGCCATTCAGAAGGCACCAATGTGTGAGCCAATCAGAATGGGATACACCCCAAAATATCACTCTGATTGGATAATGCACCTGTCAATCTTTATTTAAACCAATCAGAAGGCTTTATTGCCATCAGCCCAATGGGACACACCCCCATGGTGTGATTGGCTGAAGACGTCTGTGCCTTCTTATTGGCTGTAATATTGATTGACATTGACAACAGCCAATCACTCCGTGGTGTTGCATCCCATTATGATTGGCTGAAAGGTATAGCGCCTTCTGATTGGCTGTTGTCACTGCAACCAATCAGAATGCGCAGATGCCTCCAGCCAATCACCCTGTGGGGATGTATCCCATTGTGATTGGGTAAAGGCATCTGTGCCTTGTGATTGGTTTAAATAAAGATTGACAGGTGCATTAGCCAATCAGAGTAGGATTTTGGGGTGTATCTCATTTGTCTCACACATTGGCGCCTTCAGATTGGCTGAACTTGATAGACAGTGTTTTCAGCCAATCAGAAGCCGCCAATGACAATTTTCTACTGGAAAACTCTGTAGGAGGCTCATTAGCGTCAGTGGACAGGGTTAATTAAGGGTTTATGGGTTTATGGATTGACCCCCATGAGTGACTGGGTTAATTAAGTGCTCATGGGGGTCCGTATTGACCCCCATGAGTGATGTGGTTAATTAAGTGCTTATGGGGGTCTGTATTGACCCCCATGACTGACCGGGTTAATTAGGGATTTATGGGGTCTGTATTGACCCCCATGAGTGAGGGGATTAATTAAGTGCTTATGGGGGTCTGTATTGACCCCTATGAGTGATGTGGTTAATTAAGTGCTTATGGGGGTCTATATTGACCCCCATGCTGGACAGGGTTAATTAAGTGCTTATGGGGGTCTGTATTGACCCCCATGAGTGACAGGGTTAATTTAGTGCTTATGGGGATTTGTATTGGCCCCCATGAGTGACAGGGTTAATTAGGGGCTTATGGGGCTCTGTATTGACCCCCATGAGTGACAGGGTTAATTAAAGATTTATGGGGTCTGTATTGACCCCCATGAGTGAGGGGTTTAATTAAGCGCTTATGGGGGTCTATATTGACCCCCATGTGGGACAGGGTTAATTAAGGGTTTATGGGTTTCTGGATTGACCCCCATGAGTGACTGGGTTAATTAAGTGCTTATGGGGGTCTGTATTGACCCCCATGAGTGCCAGAGTTATTTATTGGCTTATGGGGGTCTGTATTGACCCCCATGAGTGACAAGGTTAATTAGGGGTTTATGGGGCTCTGCATTGACCCCCATGAGTGGCGGGGTTAATTAAGTGCTTATGGGGGTCTGTATTGACCCCCATGAGTGCCAGGGTTATTTATTGTCTTATGGGGGTCTGTATTGAACGCCATGAGTGACAGGGTTAATTAGGGGATTATGGGTGTCTGTATTGACCCCCATGAGTGACAGGGTAAATTATGGGTTTATGGGGTCTATACTGACCCCCATGAATGAGGGGGTTAATTAAGTGCTTAAGCGTGTCTGTATTGACCCCCATGAGTGACGTGGTAATTAAGTGCTTATGGGGGACTGCATTGACCCCCATGAGTGACAGGGTTAATGAAGGGCTTATGGGGGTCTGTATTGACCCCCATGAGTGACAGGGTTAATTAAGGGTTAATGGGGGCCTTGGATTGACCCCCATGAGTGACAGGGTTATTTTGGGGTTGATGGGTGATGAGTGATAGGGTTCATTTTTTTTTTATTACGGATCCTTTAAGGATATTTACGTTCCTTTAAGAACCAGCAAGGCCGGAATTTAGAATTTTGATTGCATCGTAAGTCTCCGATCGCGTGCGATCGGGGACCACCACTGCGAGGGTTAAGGTGGGGATAATGCGGGTTTCCAAGCTTATCTCGGATCTCTTCTTGTAAGTTGTACGTGGCTGTGCGGTCCGGGGTCGTGGAGCCTCGTTTTAATTTTTTACGGTGGCCATTTTTTTCCTTGCTTCGCCGTTTTTCAAGTGCAGAAACTGTGGAATTTGGGGTTAAATTTGCATATAACCTCACTTCCAGATGTCCTGGCTGTCCCTCCGTGCTGTGGGTTAGTGTTTTTTTTATCATATTGTGTTTTTAGTGTTTTTGTGTTTGCACGGTTAGGGGGGGTAAGTGCGGTGTTTTGCGAGACACAGGGGAGGGAGAGGAGGAAGGGAAGGAGAGGACTAAGTGCTGCGAGTTTAGAGGTGTGTGGGTTGGTGTTGTTTCAAAGTCATGCGCCATAAAGCCTCCACCTTCCACAAATGCGGCCCCTCGCTTCGCAGTTCTTGCAAGCTCGCAAAGCTTGACAACGTCTTGTAGTTTGACAACTATTATATGTGATGTGGTGTTGTCAGGCTGTAACTGTCAGAGAGAGGCAGTTGAGAGTTCAGTTACATGAAAAGAGATGCAATGGAGATACTGCTGTGGTGGATGTTTTAGATAAGATCTATGTTCCTAAAGAAAGGGAAGGTGACATATCTGGAAGACATCAACAGTAAAGAAAGAGAAGGTGACATCTTGAGGACATATACTGCTAAAGAAAAAGGAGGTAATACGGCTGTGTGACTGAAGTGGATGTTGTGAGGCCTTGCAGATTAAGTATTGTCGGTGGTAATCTATACAGAGTCCAGAAGATACACAGACTGTTGCAGAGTGTGTGGGTGTCTCTGAGGAAAAGTCGGCTCTGATATGAAGTGTCTACAGCAATAAAAGCAGTTCCTGATGTTTTTATAAAGCTGAGCCTGCATTCTTATTTTAAATACTGCATCTAATTGTAGAGACATCAGCTGTCTGGTGAAGGGATGAAAAGAACTGGGTGTATCCGCTGGGTAGGTTTGGCCATAACAGCCTTATCAAGCCGGACTGAAGAAATCAGAACTCCACAGTCAGACTTAAAGATTGCTGTTCACAAGTGCAAACCATCCAACTTGAAGGAGCTGGAGCAGTTTTGCAAGCAGGAATGGGCAAAAATCCCAGTGGTAAGATGTGGCGAGCTCATAGAGACTTATCCAAAGCGACTTGGAGCTGTGATTGCCGCAAAAGGTGGCTCTACAAAGTATTGACATTAGGGGGGTGAATAGGTATGCACATTGACATTTTCTGTTATGTTGTCCTATTTGTTGTTTTTTGTTCTTTACATAAAAATAACAAAAACATCTTCAAAGTTGTGGGCATGCTCTGTAAATTAAATTATGTAAATCCTCAAACAATCCATGTTAATTCCAGGTTGTGAGGCAACAAAACACAAAAAATGCCAAGGGGGGTGAATACTTTTGCAAGGCACTGTATAATCCAGCAACAAGTCTATCACAGAAAGAGTGGAAGCAGAATCCACTTCAATGCCCACACAATACCAGGGGTATTCACCATTCTGCTCAAACAACCCTCAGTAAGTACAATTGTTTGACAGGTATTCTCTGGGTTCTTTTCACGTTTTCTGTAGGTAGATGTTCACTAGTGTTGAGTGAGCAAGTGATCAATCTGGGGAAAACAAATGTAGTATTGGATCACCTTTGTCAATGAAAATCATATACTCATGAGAGCATGTGACAGGTAATTCCAAGTTAGTGACCCAACACATCAATCTATCACATATTTACACATCTCAGCAAAATTCTTTAGAAGCAAAAAAATGGATTATATCTGCTATTATAGAAAACTGTTCTATCAAAGTTCTGGAAAGTTATAAAATGTATCAAAATGTCCTTGCTTAGCTGTACATATCTATCAAAACATATCAAGGAAACCTGCATGTAAAGGAACTCAGCAGTAATATCAAATATAATGGTTGTCGTAATTTGCAAGTTTGTCTGTAACGCTATATTAAAAGTTGCAGGCTTGCGCATGCGCAATGAGCACCGAAGGCGCTTATTGCAGGCCTTGATATGAGCGCCTTAGGAACTCATTACAGGCCTCACGATGAGCTCCGTAGGCACTCATCGCAAGACCCGCCAGACTTTAAAAAAGGATCGACATAAGTGGCCGACGATGCTCATCGACGAAGGCCGTAGGCTTTTGGCACTTATCGCGAGGCGCGCAAAACTTTTAAAAAATCTGTCTTTAACGCCCAACATTTTTTTCAAGCCCGTAACTTGGAAACCGTCAGAAGACCGCCAAAAGATGCCAAATAATAAAAAAAATTACAAAAAACCTCACACACAGCACAGGAGGAGAGGAAGGGTGCCTGTAAGTGAGGTTGCAAGCTAATTTTATGTTTAATTGGAGTTATTGGGAGGTCTGAAATCGGCTAAGCGAGGGACAAAATGGCTGCATAAAGATGTAATTGTTTAAAAAGAGGCTCACAACGAGGCAGAGGCCCGCAAGACTTTGAAAAAGGTGCGATCGGCACTCATCGCCAGGCACGAAAGACTTGAAGAGGGAGACAGAGGAGAAAGACACAGGAAAGGGAGAGGGCGACGAGGGTGCAAAGAGACACAGGGGTGAGAGACGGGGTGAAAGAGACACAGGGGAGGGAAATAAGGGGAAAAAACCAAAGGGCAGGGACAGAGGGCAAAGATACAGCGGGAGGGAGAGAGTGGGAAACAGACACATGGAAGGGAGAGCTGTGTAACCGACACAGAGGTCAGAGAGTGGGGAGAGGCTTGCAATGAGCGCAAAGGCCCGTAAAGTAGATGGTGGGAGAAGCTCGTAATGAGCACCGAAGGTCAATGCTTTAATTTACAAGGACACTCCCCTCCTGAGACTGCAGCTGCAGGAAGCTGCAAAGTAAAAGAACCATACAAAACAATATGACCACAGTGGTCCCTTGAGATATACTTTGTATTCCGTGTTAACAGGTTTTAATGCAATTCCTCAGATAAAATTATTCTGAAAATACTAACAAGGAATATGAAGAACGTCCTGTACACCACAAGGGCAGGTTTAAGGGCAGCCATTTTCCAAAGCAGGTTTATGCTGCAAGAAAAATAAAACATTATTAATATCTGATACGCAATAAAATTTAGGTATGCCAAATTAAAATATGTTACATATTCATAGCAAAGCATTTTTGTATAATGAACGGGAGACTGTGCACCATTCATGGATTTAAAGAAGCACTGTAAAATATTTTTACATTGAATCAAAATAAAACTCTTTTCCAAACATTTTGTGCTGACTTGTTTTATTTTGCCACACATATTGCTCTGTTTAAGGGCAGCCATTTTCTAATCACAAAGATCCTCTTCTGTCTTGTGTATGTGGAGCTTCCAACAGAATATGCAAAGATGTCACTGTTAATGACACATTGTATGCTGTACAATACTATGTATTACACTGTGGAGTAGTAGAGTACGCCTTTTCTGCTATGAAGATGACTGAAAGCCTCCTGTCATGTTTTAAGTACCTGGTAGTGCCGATTGCTCTGCACCCAGCAGTGACATCATGAGCACCATTCAGTTGAGCTTTTTGGAGATACGGAGGCCCGTAAGTGAGGTCACAAGCTATTTGGCTATTCATTTGGTGTCTTTTTGCAGACTCGGAACGGCTTTCGAGTTATGGGCTTGAAGAAATTTGATGGTTAACCTCGCAACTTACAGCCTCCAAAAGCATTTGATCTTTCACTTTCGTTACAGTGGCTAAAATCACAAATTGCTATTCAATTGCTCAATTTCCCCAAGCCCGCAAATGTTTTCACACCCGTAAACGACAAATGGAGAAAATCCTACGAGTGCTAGAAAGGACCCACAAGGGGATAAAACACCTACTCGTAGAACTGTAAATGCTAATAAAACATCAATACTGCACTGTAAATAACGGGGAAAGCGATGACAGATATTAGAATTAATTGCAGAACAGTGTCAAGATAGTGAAGGACTCCCGTAAGGGTGAAGATGGTGGCCTCTATAATGAGCAATATGAGAGGCAAAATAAAGCAAGTAAGCCTAAAATATTACATATATTTCACTAAAATGTTTATAAAAAGTATAGAAAATATACATTTTGAATCAATGTATACATTTTCTATGGTTCAATGGTCATTTAAGCTACTATTCATTTAATCTGCAAATAATGGTTGCTTTTGTCAGTTGCAGGTATGCAAGGATGATAAACAAAAATGTACTTTGTTCTAACAAATTGCTGTGTGGGGCCTGCCCTCTATGGGCTGCAAATGTAAGCTATTATTGTATGAGATTTTCCAGTACTATGAAAAGTGAAATAATAAAAAGGAACAGTACCAATACCTTAATATACAAATATATTTGGATCCTAAAATCTTTCCAAAATATTAAAAATAGCATTGCTCTCCATTACAATGATTCTCCCTACAAGTAATGCTGTCACCAAAGTCTCCAGATGAATACAGATCATCATGTGTCCTAGCTTTCAGGGAGATGAAAATCTTTATTTTACAAAAAAAAACAAAGTGAGACCCATGAATCTCTGCCTATCTGAAAATAGTGTATTTTAAGTAAAGTACTACAGTGGCCCCTTGGGTGCCATGTTGGTCCAGTTGTTAGGATTTGGTGCTTTCACCACTGTGACCTGGGTTCGATACCAAGTCAGGAAACCAATAGGTCACACCAGCCCGATGCTGAGTAGGGTTGGGCCTGGTTGGTCCCTGGATGGGAGACCAACCATTTTTGTTACCATGTATTGTTTATTAAGCAACATATATAGGACATCATATGCACTATGGTGGCTTGGATTCCCTAGGGGTCCAGTGGTTAGGATTTGGTACTTTCACTGCCACGACTTGGGCCCGATTCCAGTCAGGGAACCAAGAGGTCACGTCACCCTGAAGCCATGCAGGTTTTGGTCTGGTCAGTACTTGGATTGGAGACCACCTATAAATACCAGGAGCTGTATGCTGCTGCCCACTGGAGAAGGAACTGGCAACCCACTCCAGTATCTATGTCATGAATACCAAATGGATCAGCACGACCATGGACATAAAGATGTCCTGATGTGTTATGTTCCATGAAGTCACAGAGAGTTGGAAACAACTGAATGACGCAATAACAAACAAAAAGTCAGTTGCCATTATCTAAGAAATAATTGAGGTGCAAGCATAAAATTCTAGATTTTTTAAATTATGATAAATAAACAACAAATATGAGATAGTAAGTCCATCTATTATCAGACAGCTTGAAGTGGGTAATCTGTGCTACTATCTCTTTCTGGAATCATATCAGAAGGGGGCGAAATTATTTAAATAAAAATTGTTGTTTTATATGTCGCTAAAAGAAAAATTTGATCATTGGGTAACATTACTCATGGAATCCTCTTCTCCAGCCACCAGAAATGTAAAGCATCACCACTGCATCTTATTCCAAGAAGTCTTTATTTTTAAGCTCTTTAATTCATGGGTGATCTTCAAAAAATATTATCTCAGTAAAAGTATTTTAAATGTAATCTGTAAACAAGTATTATATCCCATTTTTTTATTTGACATAACCATTCATTATATTATTTAATTTTTTTAAAATATTTTTTGTATTTATACTTCACCATTATTGAGTATAAAGAATGACAAAAGAAAAGTAAAATGTTTAGAAAATGTTTAAGAGGAAGTTTCATCTAAACATAAAGGCCCCTATTCAATTGAGAAAATTGTAGTTTTGGGAGCCCGCATACTAATTTGCTATTCAATTGGCGTCATTTAGCTACCCGCAAATGATCTGCGGGTTACAGGCTGAAAATCCCTGCGATTGTTAAAATTGTAACTCCAACCCAGCTAAGCATTTGATCTTTCAAGCCTGTAAATTTTAGAATCGCTATCACTATTCAATTGCTACAATTCCTCAAGCCTGCAAATGTTATCACACCCGCAAATGGCAAATGTAGAAGAAAATCCTACGAGTACCGCAAGGGGGTAAACACCTCTTCGTAGCACTGTAAATGCAAATAAATAACCAATACTGCACTTTAAAAGACGGGAAAAACTATGAAAGACATTAGAATTAATTGTCACAACAGTCTCAAGCTTGCAAACCTGCAATAAAAAAATTATTTGTTTTATGTTTCATTTCCGTGTCGTCATGCCATATCGATCTTGTTAATAAGAGTAAATACATACCTGTCCACCCACATGGACTAGAACAGTATCGCCATTCATTTTTATTATTTTGTACATTGCCGGATTGCGAGTCTGATCGTATATTGGTCCTCTAAACACGAATTGATTATGGTTTAATGTGTTTTACTGACGTCATGATGACGGTCTAATTTACTATTGGCTGTTTCTAAATTGATAGTTATAGGCTTGCTTAATTGCTCATAATCATGGCCTGAAATGCTACACACGGGTGCATGGTTTATGGTTTAGGCTTTCAGCCAGGTAGTTGCAGGCTTGTTCAATTGAATCGCTCTGTAACTGTTGCAAATTTCAAGCCCGCAGATGAACGGCCAGTATGCAATTGAATAGGGGCCAAAGTGTATTATATTTATAGAAGCTGAAATATATATAAGCTTTTGTCACTTGCTTTTTTATTGCTAGAAGACCTCTATAATAGGTGATGTAAGCAGCTGAAGAACACAGAAAATGTATGTAATTGCCACACTTTAGAACTCCAGCAGTAGCTTGATTGGCTTTAAAACTTTTGACTGAATAAGCTCAGCATTCTAAGCGTTAGTGACAGAAATGGAACTTCTAATGGCAGATTCCTCTCTCTCAGCAACATGGAGGAATAACTGAAAAACTAGGAAAGTTCCATAACTTTTCCATAGATATTTTCTCTAAAAGCGATTTTTACTATAAATGAAATTTTAATAAACAAATGTATTGTTTACATTAAAGGATCACTGAAGCCACAAATTTGCTATTATACACTTAAAAGAACAGTTTTTAAACTATGCAAAAAATTTAGTTTTCACGGAAAAAGAGGGCTGCAATGGTTATAATGATAATTTATAATGATATTTGAGCTCCAGAATTTGTTTAGCTGCATCAGTTCATCCAGTAGATATAATAGTTGATTTTTGCATCGAGATCTATAACTTGCTTGGAGAGGTTTCCTCACACACCCTAAACAGAGTTAGTCTGAAGGATATTCCAAAAGTGGTTCTGCAGGGATTAAAAGAACATTTTAACCCTTGTGTGATCCCCAGGAGGGCCCACTGGACTTTTGAAAACTATGGACTGTTGTGGGCAGAGGGAAACAAGAACACAGCTATTTCCTAGCTACTTCCTTTTCACACCAAGAACAATGCCCAAACCCATAAATACCTGGACTGTGGTTGCCATGTTGCCCCAAGATGGATAATGATACTACCAATGTTTGTATGTGCCACCATACTGTGCTACTGCAACGTCCAGGAAGACCCTAAGACTGTTTTGGACTATTGGACTGCAGTAGGCCCTGGGGTAACATGATTAGCTGTGCGATTCCTTTCTAAAGAAAGATGTCTTCCAAGCCTGCATACTGGGACTGTGATAGCCATATTATTATTATTATGTACCATGTTTAACTGTTTCATTTGTGTTACTGTGTTATGTTCATTTATTGATGTATGGATTGTACCCAGTCATCTTTGGTATCTAAATGCTACATTTCCCCAAGAGAGTTCAATAAAGTAGGCTACTAGGTTGTCCTGGGGATGTGGGGTACAGGTGACAAGATGCCCGGTTCAGAGGGGTTAAATTCTTCCCAGGATGGGGCTGGTGGACCTCAGAAGATAATTGGTATTTAGCCGTGAAAACAGACACTATGGCCCCTATTTAATTCCAAGGCCCTAATTACATGTAACCCAACATTTTGGCTACAGGTTACTAATTTTTTTAATATATTCAATTGACTGAAGCCCGCAATTACATGCACACAGCATCCACACGCAAACCATGAACCCGTAAGTAGCATTTCAGGGCATGATCATGATCAATTAAGCAAGCCCCTAAGTTACATTTTAGACCGAGCCAATAGTAAAACTGAATATGATTGGTTAGTCTTATGGCTAAATATATGGGGCCTCATTCTATTATCGGCCGCAGCCGTTGCGGGGCCGCAAGGACCGGCCGCAAGCTATTCGGCTATTCTATTCCCTTACGGCCGGGGATTCCGGCAGGCTTGCGGCCGGTGCCTTGCTATCTCTTGCGGCCGATCGCGCCAGAGGAAAGCCTTTGATCTAAAACGGCCGCAAGAGATTTGCAATTCAATTGCTCCGGGAAACCTCTCTGCAAGGCTAAAAACGAGCCGCAGTTACTTGCAGGAAAAAGGTCTCGCTAGCACCAATTAAGCACATAAAATAGCTCAAATAAAGCCATCCTGCACTTTGAGAAGACTATAAAGGGATTTTAGGTGTTAGAAAAAATAGCACATAATTATCCTGTACTCAAATCCGTAAAATATTTAATTTTTAATATCCGTAAAATATACATGTAAAAAGTCCAGAGTGCTTGGAGCACCTCAGACACACCCCCGCCGCAGCCGGCAAATAAACAGTTAATTTGAACTCGGGTTTGGGCAGATGTGCAAGCTTGAGAGTGGGTTCCTTTTAATCCTCATGTCCCCCAATATGATCCCTAGCATTTACAGAGCTGTACAGTGCAGGCTTGAATTTATTTTTCAGTTTTTATATTTCACAGATTACGGCCGGTTCCAAGATATGCGGCCGGCCGTAAAAGGAGATCCTTGCGGGGCCGTATAATAGAATCGCGAGTTAACTGAACCCTCGCAAGGAATCGCAGCCTTACGGCCGATTTACGGCCGATAATAGAATGAGGCCCCTGGTGTGTTTTCATCAATAAAGGAGTTGTCAGTTTAACCTACATAAACAAGGTGTATTCTGAGGGAATATAGTAATTTTAACCACTGGAATTATTACTACGGACTCTACCTGCAACCACTGGAAGTAGTATTGCTGAACTGGCTTTCTGAGCTTCTGTGTTGCTGGCATTCTGTGCATGTCTCCTGATAACTGGGAAAGGCAGCTGGGCCCTGATATGGATAGCACCTAACCACTCAGGGGTGTCCTGTAAGATGAAAGCAGGAGGGTTTGCAGTGCACGTGGAAACCTATCCCCTAGTTTGTGCAATCGTGTACACTAATTTTACAGGCAAACAAAAATGTTTGTAAGGTTTCAAATCTGCTACGATAAAGGAAAGACTGAACATTTGGGACTTCAGTGCCCCATTAAAGTTAGATGGGACAAGGTTGCTTTCTCCTAATCTACATTAAACATAGTGGCAGACAAAACAGATAAAGACTTAAAACAAGGTCTGTATCACACCGCAATTCAAATTTGCTACAATTCACAAGTCTGATAAAAACTGATAAAATCAATATCACTTATTTTTAACAAGTATAAATGAAAATATAAAAGTGCGTTTTGGACTACAGTGCTACTATAACTCTGACGTTACCTCTTAAATAAGCAGAGTATGTAGCAAATAAGAAAACTAAAGTATTTATATATTGTTTGCAAACATGCTGAACATAAAGATTAATATTTTATGTATACAAAACAATATAATGCAATTAGTAAGGTCTCCTATAAACATACTTTAATTAAAGAGATATTAGGTGCTCATGGGGCAGTGACAGAGATGTACCTGGCGTGCTGCTGTCCATATGGTCACGGAGAGTTGGACGCAACTGAACAACAATGTGCTCATGTCTGATATATCACCTCATATTGTAGTGATAGGATTATCCAACTAAAATTTGCCACATCTTTTTGCAATGACAGAAGGTAAGAGGGCTATCACAGTGATAGGTGGTTTCTGAAACTATCATGCTTCTTTATCACAAGATATATTAAAATAAATCAGTCACTCAATTTACAGTAGACACTTCTTTTAACAGATTTTACATATTTGATAACCAATGAACAAAAATTTTCACAACATTTTTTATTTATTGCTTGTATGTTTCTTAAATGCCAATGTTGTTTGTTAATTAATTCATTATATTACATTTAAATAACAAATGCAAGATTAAACATCTTAGATAATTATCTTAAATTTTAAAAGCAAGATATACATTTTAAGTGAACAGAAGAAAAACTATTGGATGCTGCATAAGCGAAATAAACAAAAAAAAATTGTAAGAGAATATGCAAGTTTTTGACATATGATTTCTAAACTGTAAGTTAGCTCAGACACAGGTGAAAGTGGTTAAGGTGCTCTCTTCCCAAAATGTAACAAACTCTGGACAACAGCTAAATCTCTAGGGAAGAGGCTAGGAACGCATTCTGAGGTATAAATTGACACTGCATGCCTCAATGTTTCACATACAATTGTAGAGCTTTAACACCTTCATTTTACCTTATTAAAACTACAGTTAATTGAAAAGACATGCTAAAAATGCTATGCTGCTGCGTCACATATAAAGGCGGCAAGTCAACAAATAATGTCTGTGTACTGAATGTATTTATGCATGTGTGATTGTGTATATATATATATATTTATATATGCATATACACACACATATAGGTACATAAGGAGGTGCATATATTAAGGAACTGACCATGTGTTATCAATAAGTAGAAAGACAATATTTTGTTCTTGTATTTTTGGAATGACTATTCATTCCTGAATGTTGTATATCTAAATGAAGAAAAGATAACCTAAAACAACCAGTAAAATCCCCTCTAATAAGGGCAAAAACAGTCATTCAAGCAAACGAGAAGTTACTTCTGTAAACAGTTCTCATAACATACCTGATATACATGGTTTAATGAGGCATTCATGTAAATGCTTTTGAGACTTAAGATTATATCTCATAGTCAAAGATATAGTCATTGACTAAGTATATTCTGCGGAATATAAGAGCTGCCAGTGCTAATGACAGCACAACAATAAGCACTGCGGATCCGGTGTTACTCCCATCGACAGCATGTTGCTGGACCTGGGTAAGTCCTGGTGATGCGGGTGGTCTCCTGTTCTGTTGTTGTGCACGTCGCTGTCTAGGGCTTCTGGAGGCATTAGGAGTAGGGGCAGACTGAGGAGCTTCATGACCAGAAGAGGATGCTGTACTTTGAGTCTCAGCCTAAACAATATAGAGAACAAAACTTATTTGTACAAATTAAAGGACCATTGCAGTTCAAGAAAAACAAAAGACCCTTGTTTGTGAAGTACGTACCAAACTAACAATATTAGCAGCTGTGTAAGCCAATGACATGGAAAAAAAAGTTTACAAAGTGCAGGAAACTTTAAAAAAGGACAACGTTTAATTGTTCCTAACTTAATGTCATGATAGCTTTAGGAGGGATATATTACACATTTAAAATGGGGATTATGACCCAGGCATAACTATCGACAATCTCTACATTAGCTGAATGTTGGTAACACAAGCCTTTATTTTAGCATAAATACAAAATAACCAAACTGGAAAATATACAGCTGACAAGAAGATACCAATAATAAAATACCAGACACTTGTTTTCTGCAGACAAAGTCCTGTATTTACTTCAACGTTCCATAACATGAGCCGGATCAGAACTACATAGAATTTACTAGTCCCATATAGCTACATTAAATGACCGCTGTATTTGGAAAAAACTAACATGATTAGCTGTATAAGCTATGAAAATAAAACATTTGAGAGGAAAAACAACATTTTTTAAATCTGTGTTTATGTATAGAGAAATGCAAATTTGTTAATTAATTGGATCACTGAGAATTAGACACCTATCCCCTTTCTCTATACATGTTCAAATCCATAAATCAAAGCGTTGCTCTCAAGTAATGTTAACTTCCATTTGCAACTTTCAGCGATGCCTCCGGATTCCAGATTTACATTGTCAACAAAATGAAAAACTAGCTTTATGACTTTTTCCATGCATAATTATGGTCCTAGTCAGACTCAACATTTTCAATCATCTATATTTTTTTAATGTAGAAAGTGATAATTTAATTCAGTACATAAAACCAGAATGTCAAGTGGGACATTGGCATTAACTACTGGTCATATGACTACAGATATACACTTGTATAGAAAATATTAGACATTTTCACATAATGAAAACATAAATATTGTAGAAACTGATGCTTTTGATAACTCAAGTATATGCCATGTATTAAACAGTTCAACGGCTCCTCTACAAGTACTGTGAATACCTATGTCTGCAATACCAACAAAGTGCTAAAATGTAATCCTCTCAAACATTAATCTACTGCCAACACGTAAAAAGCAATTGTGTGGTTACAATATTGTCCAGTATGTTTAAAGCTTTAGATGTTATTTTTAAGAATTATTATTATCCTTTATTTATAACGCGCCAAAATATTCCGCAGCGTGCTTAATATTAATATAATAACTCTGTAGTCATGTACCTGAAATAATGACAGAAACATCTTACTTATAGCAGAAGTAAAAACTTTATCTGTAAATTATACTTTTATATTTGCAATTGGTTGTTAATAAAACACAATTTAAACAAGTGTTAGATAATTGACCTTAAAAGGACACTGTAGTGTATTTACATGCAAAGCTCATATTTTTGTATGTTGGGCATAGACTATTAAAATGCAGTTTAATATAAATACAAGTTAATATTTTTTCTTACTTTTGACTGTCAGTTTTCCCCTCAAGCAGAGCTGACCAGCCAACCTAATTTTCAGACTGAGCATGCTCATGTAAATAGGTGTGAGGCTAGGATGGCTCATGCACTATCACTGGGTGGGGCCTATGGAGCAGCTTACAATACAGCCATTACACCAGTGTATACAATGGGGGTGGAGCTAATGCATCATAGGCATGAGCCGGTGACATCCTAGCTCAGCCTGATTCCAAGCTCTATGATGGTTGAGCCCCCCAGCAGAGCCGGCCATGTCCACTGACAAGGCATAGACAGGAGGAGAAAGGCATTTCTGCTTGAGGTGAAAATAAACAATTTAAAAAGTAAAAAAAGTAACTTTTATCTATATTAAACTAAAAATAGTTTCTGTCCTTCAATGTTAAATACAACACAGTGGTCTTTTAAATGCTGCTCTTTTTAGGCAGATATTTGCCATTGAGATCCTGACAAATCAGGATTGGGCATGCTCACCCTGCTTACTGCTCATAATTTAATATTGCCCAAGATAACAGAGTCAGGAGAGGAAAAGTAATGTCTGTCTAAAAATAGCAAATTTCATGGTAAATTATCCAAAACATATTTAGAAACTCATTACCACTGTGCTGAGTAAACAAACAAAATGTATACAGAGAAATGTGAATACATATTTAAAACAACAGAAAAATGCCAATATGTCTATGGATTAAGTAAACTACTGAAGATAATATAAATTCTCTTACAAAAAAAAAATATATATTATTTTTATAATTATCACATCAAAGCAGAAAATTAGTATTACTTATCCATTCTGCATAAAATAAGGCACAAATAATGCTGGATTTATTAGGAATGATTCACATTAAAAATGAATGGCTGATGCAATGTATAGCCAAATTTTCCAGCTGGATAACACAATAAAAGACTACAGCACTAGTGAATGCTACATATCAGTCTCATGACCTTCCTTCACACTTTTTTATCACTCATGTTACCATATTCCAGTAACACCTATTACGGCTAAATTAAAAAACAATTCTGTAATTTCAATAAATCAGACTTTGAGATGTGAGAGATTAGAGATGAAAGAGACAGGAGAATGGAGAAACTGGATAGAATAAAATTAAAGTACATGAGAGAAAAGAGAGAGGGGAATTAAAAGTGAAGAAAATGGTTCTTCCTATGCAGAGTGTATAAAATACTAGTATATATAAAATATGAGCCATAATTACTTTGCTTTGAAACAGATGGGCAGAAAAGCAAAAGCATGTATGGGTGGCTATTATTTGTGCTGGTATTTTATGATACATACAGCAATCATCCACTTCTCTCATGCTGTATGGAAGTGGTGTTCTTTGTCCAAGGTATTGAGCACAGCAGAAAGTATTCAACATGAGACGGCTTATAAAAAAAACAGACTACTAATAAGAGTACTGATCGTTGTGTGAAGTTGCAGTTGGTGGGTATTCCCCCATTTCCGAAGCCTGTAAAATGCAAAGCCTCCAACAACAGATGGCCTGACGTTATTAGACGTGTTTTTGTCTTTACCAATCCCCAGGCCCACCACTGCTAAAATAAACAAATAAATAAATAAAGTGCAGCTTATCTAGGATTTGAGCACAATTTATCACTGCATTTAGATTGCATTTACAAAAGTCTAGTGGCAGCTGCCTTGGCTCAGAACCAGAGTCCATCCACTCCCATAATGGATGTGTTATATAAGTACCAGCCCTGGGAGAATTAGGGAAATGTCAAATTAATGCTTTCAATTATAGAAGCTGTATTATATAAAAAGGAAGCTCTCATTACATTTCATATTTAAGAAAAATGTGTAGCACTTGTTTAATCATTTAATTATTTGGTATCAAGAAACCCAGTTTAGACCCGGCCATTGGTGTAAAGGTATTATTTTCTATACCACTGTAAATAGTGAGATACATACATCTTACATATAATTACAGGTAAAACATTTCCCTGCAGACAAATAATGATATTGCTAAGTAAACATACAACTTTGTTAGAAAAATATTGTTAGCATTATTTTTGTATTATATTATGGCAAGTTAGGTATACTATAAATTTGCAGAGAGAAACATTATAACTTATTCATTTGGTGTCCATATATATAGTTCTCTTCCATGTGATGACAGATAAGCACATATATAAAGGAAGCCATATAAAGCAGCACCAGAGATACCATAACGGTCTATAATTGTTTATAAAAGGAGATTCAAAGGCCATTTTGAATGTTTAAAAAAGTTTTGCACCTTAAGACGGGTAGCTCTTCAGAACAGCATACTGTAAATATGGGACTACAGAATTTAATTTACTGATAAAATCTCAATACCCCATTCGTATGGTGACACTAAAAAATAAATGTTGGATTTTTAACTATTCTATATAGTTATATGCAGTACTGGGGCCCAAAAGTTGCCTGGATAAGAAGATGTTAATTCATTAAATGAGAAAAGTTGCAGAAAGGTTTGCCAGCTTTCAGAACAACTCATTAAACCCTAATTTATATGCCTGGCCACTGCAAAGTAAATAGGGTAAAATATGTTAAAATTAAACATTGTTTTTAGTTTAGCTGTTTCCTCTAGTATCCCTTCTGAAGAAGTATCAATTACACTTCTTCAAAAGGGGCTACTATAAATAAGGGATGTCAGAAAATACCTTACGTGACATATTTTTTAAATCTATACAAAATTAAAAAAGAAATGTTTACACCAACAAAAGTCACAAAATTCTCATGGTTTACATTTATACATTCATCTTCATTTTGAATATATCCAGCGTGCTTATTTTGTTTAGATCTTTTACAACGCAGACCACATTTTCCCTATAAAAACACTGACAATTACTTTCCACATCACAGTGTGTGTTTATTAATTGATATAACTTAGTGTTTCACAAAATGTGTTCCATGAAACACTTGGATTCCATTTTATGTGACAAGGGGTTCTACAAGTAAACTTTAAATAAGATTACCCCCTGTACAAGCTTTGTGGTATTCTTGATAGGCCTTAATGTATTTTAGCTATCCTATGGAGTGGCTTTGGATCCATCAATATTGTGCTATTGTGGAGACGTTGTAGTTTCATAGTGTTCGGTTTTGAGCCAAATGGCTTCCACTGCTGAATATGTTTTTGAAACATCCCATAAATCCAATAAAAATATTTATGTCCAAACAAGAGATAAATCTCCTCAAGGGATTTTGTATTGCCCTACCTTATGGATATTATTGTGGTATATGATGTGCTATTTGCTGATCACTCAACAGCAGCAGGATCGTGATAATCTTCATCTGAAAGGAAGTCTTTTCACATACAAATGCAGGTATTTATGGCCCTTTTCGGAGTGGGGAATATGATATGGAAGCTCTTGTGGGAAAACATGGACTGCTTGTCTACTAACCATGCTCAAACACAAAGTGCCTGGCACACCACTGATTTGTCAACCTCTAGCATTGAGCTTATGGTTTACCTCTGGTCTTTCATCACAAAACAAATTAAATACCAATTTGGGAGTACTGAGAGTGAGTGCAAAGAAATAACTCTGAAATAAGGAAATTGTAAATATCTAAAATCAAATGAATTACAAGACTCAAAACAACATGTTTTTAGTGTCGGAAACTCATAGCAAACTAATCTAGTTGACTAGATGTGATGGACCAGGGTGGAGCAGCAGATGTGGCATATCATAACAAAGTACTCATATAGAAAGATGCAGTAGATTCGCTTTATATATTAGCCAAAACCTATAGTAATGTATAATTTATTATTACAATCAGTAGAGCAGCATCTAGTAAATCATTGAAGTTATTGTTTTACTTTATAAAATGCATAGTTTTTTTTTTTACTTACATTATTGGTTCTTAACCCTTTTGTTGTTAAGTATCATCTGGCTACTTTCTTAAATTAATAATGATCAAATTTGGAGATGACTGTAACCTAGTTTAGGCGTCAGCTTCTCCTCAACATCCCTCTTTCGCTCATCCCTCTTGCCCAAGACAAGTCCCTGAACAAGCTTTTGAGAACCACTGCTTTAATATTTTATTTTGTTATTTTACAATTCTTATTTATGTTTAGTGCTTCAGCAACCTTTCTTTACTTCTTACAAGTAGTATTGAAAAAAATAAAAATAAAAAAATAGTGGTATTTGAGGGGGTTGAGGATAGGGGGGTTGAGGAAGGAGGATGAGGATGGGGGGTTTGAGGATGGGGGGTTTGAGGATGGGGGGTTTGAGGATGGGGGGGTTGAGGATGGGGGGGTTGAGGATGGGGGGGTTGAGAATGGGGGGGTTGAGAATGGGGGGGTTGAGAATGGGGGGGTTGAGAATGGGGGGGTTGAGAATGGGGGGGTTGAGAATGGGGGGGTTGAGAATGGGGGGGTTGAGAATGGGGGGGTTGAGAATGGGGGGGTTGAGAATGGGGGGGTTGAGAATGGGGGGGGTTGAGAATGGGGGGGGTTGAGGATGTGGGGGTTGAGGATGGGGGGGTTGAGGATGGGGGGGTTGAGGAGGGACGATGAGGAGGGACGATGAGGAGGGACGATGAGGAGGGAGGTTGAGGATGAGGAGGGAGGTTGAGGATGAGGAGGGAGGTTGAGGATGAGGAGGGAGGTTGAGGATGAGGAGGGAGGTTGAGGATGAGGAGGGAGGTTGAGGATGAGGAGGGAGGTTGAGGATGAGGAGGGAGGTTGAGGATGAGGAGGGAGGTTGAGGATGAGGAGGGAGGTTGAGGATGAGGAGGGAGGTTGAGGATGAGGAGGGAGGATGAGGAGGGAGGATGAGGAGGGAGGATGAGGAGGGAGGATGAGGAGGGAGGATGAGGAGGGAGGATGAGGAGGGAGGATGAGGAGGGAGGTTGAGGATGAGGAGGGAGGTTGAGGATGAGGAGGGAGGTTGAGGAGAGGGTTGAGGATGAGGAGGGGGTTGAGGATGAGGAGGGGGTTGAGGATGAGGAGGGAGGTTGAGGTTGAGGAGGGGGGTTGAGGAGGGGGGTTGAGGAGGGGGGTTGAGGATGAGGAGGGGGGTTGAGGATGAGGAGGGGGGTTGAGGATGAGGAGGGAGGTTGAGGAGGGGGGTTGAGGAGGGGGGTTGAGGAGGGAGGTTGAGGAGGGGGGTTGAGGAGGGAGGTTGAGGAGGGAGGTTGAGGAGGGAGGTTGAGGAGGGAGGTTGAGGATGGGGGGGTGGAGGAGGGGGGATATTCCCGGCACCCGGTATATGCTAATGACACTGCGCCGGCACGCATGTGACGTCACATGCACGCCGGGTCAAGGAGCGGAGCGGAGGCCGGAGCAGAAGCAGGTAAGTGAGGGGGAGGTATTTAGGGGGGTTTAGGTTGAGGAGGGGGGTTAGAATGAGGACGGAGGTTGAGGTTGAAGAGGGGGGTTGAGGATAGGGGGGTTGAGGTTGAGGAGGGGGGTTGAGGAAGGAGGATGAGGATGGGGGGGTTGAGGGGGTTTGAGGATGGGGGGGGTTGAGGGGGTTTGAGGAGGGGGGGGTTGAGAATGGGGGGTTGAGGGGGAGTTTGAGGAGGGATGTTGAGGAGGGGGTTGAGGATAGGGGGGTTGAGGAGGGGGGGTTGAGGAGGGGGGTTGAGGTTGAGGAGGGGGGTTGAGGATGAGGAGGGAGGTTGTGGATAAGGAGGGGGGTTGAGGATGAGGAGTGGGGGTTGAGGATGAGGAGGGAGGTTGAGGAGGGGGGTTGAGGTTGAGGAGGGGGGTTGAGGAAGGAGGATGAGGATGGGGGGGTGGAGGAGGAGGATGAGGATGGGGAGTGGAGGAGGGGGTTGAGGATGGGGGGGTGGAGGAGGGGGTTGAGGAGGGAGGATGAGGAAATTTCCTTCTTAAAATGAGGTGCGTGTTATACGCCGGTGCATGTCATATGCCGATAAATACGGTATATGTAAAGTGAAAGCTGCAGTGAAAACAAATCAGATTAATATCAGACCTCAGTATCCTGAGTGGATTCTGGAGTTTCTTCTTGCTGCTGGGAGTGATTATTGCTTGCTTGTGCACCTCCGGGTGGATTCACCTCTGCCTGGTGGTAAGGTAAAAAAGTACATTGAATTTCTGATACCTAGGTATTCAGAACGTTAGAGGAATGCAATAAAATTCATGTTTCTCAGGTTTGTTTCTTATGTAGCATATATTTTCATATATTCTCAGCTGAAAAATAGCATTCTACTAGCAATATGGTGCTGGGCACTGTTTCAACCACATAAATGTTAGCAGGAAACCCCCCCAGCAGTTGTTGAATTTCCTCTATGCTCTCATTAACCTTAGATTTAAATGACTTGATATATTGTGCGGATAATAAGGAAGTCTATGGGACAGATATACACACACATATACAAAACACAGATACAATTTGTCCTATTTCAGGACAAAATAGTCTTTTTACAGGCTCAGTTTATTAACAAAAAAAAATCACAGGTCTATACTAAATATTATCATGGAACTCTATGGTGCAGCTAAAATGCAGAGAGAGAATTGCAAATAAGTAGAAAAAAGAAAAAATATACACATTACTTATGCGTTACCCTGGTACACTTAAGGTGCTACTGAACTGGTGCACTTTTCAAAACTTCTCAGTAGTATAGGAAAAACAATTTTTAAATATATTGTATGTAAAATAAATGATCTTTTATTAGACTTAAAAAAACAAAAAGTGTATGGAGCGAGAAGTGCAAAAGACACCAGATAGTGTATTAAAATACAGGATAATTTATTAAACAAAGAATGAATGAAAATACACGCACATTTAGTGTCCTCAAACAAATGAGGTATGGTCTGCACAAAATAATTTTGTATTATTAGACTTACATTAAAATACTTGTCGACTTCACATCTCACATATTTTATATAGGAACCAGCTTTAGCAGCGAAGCATAAATTACTCTGACTTTGCTGCACAGAGCTGCAGTGAGGAGGAGCTCCAGCTTAAAACCGATGTGGAAACCAGTGTATTGTTTCAAACAATAAATATCTTTATCATAATAATTGTAAAAGTTGTTTATACTGACCTTTACTACTTATGAGTTATGAAATCTGAGCCATTTCCTTTAAAGATTCACAGAGGACCCAGATTCTTGACAACATACATTAATCATACATATTTTTAAATAATAAATAAAATAAATTATTAGGTCCCTTTTGCTCCATACCATTTATACCATTTGCTCTGTGAAACTAATCAGCCCTAAAAGGGCTAGTGTACACACTTTTCATGTTAAACCTATATTTTAGTTCACCATTAACAATAAAAATACCTGTGCAAACAGCAGCAAATTTAATATTAAAGAAAACACAGTTTACCTCATTAATGACCAATACTGTACTGCTCCCCTCCTTACTCATTGTTCTGAGCACTACCGAAAGCAAGTGAAAGAACTGTGATAACATTATTCAAGTCTTACCAAGACACCCAAATCAACATTATTGCAGTTACAATCTTTCAGTAGTGCTTGGGACAATGAGAAAGGTGAGTGAACTAAAAAATAGGTTTAACATTTTTTAACACTAGCTTACATTTGCACATGCTTGTCTGTCGTAGAAAGAAAGCACAGTCTGTCAGCATCAGATTTGTGTACCTTAAAGCTGATTTGCCTAGCAAGCTCCTTTGCTTCATTGTCAGCTTGGCTGGAATCAGAACTTAGAGGGAGCAGAGCAGACTTCAAGTTTACCCCACATGCTTCACAGTAAAAATCCTGGGACCTGTTGGTGTAATGGGACAAAAATGTACCATGGCCAGGATCACGTTTAACATGTAGCATAGTGAGAACATAACTACACACAGACATAGGTGTAGAGTAATGAGAAGATATGAGACACCGTGCATTTAAAATAAATAGGTTTAACAAGGTGAACTGCTTAAGGAAAATGAAATCATCAAACACTATTATTTAAGGTATTAAAATATAGTGCAGTGAGAGAGCAATATACCAAAGCTTACTTTTTGGCAAGTGCTTTTCTTTCCTCAGGTGTGTAGTCCAAAGATCCTATCGCACCTTCCCCTTTGGTTGGCATGAAACCAATGATGGCCAACAATGCTGTTCTTACTAAAAATGAAAGGTGAAGACATTATAACCAACGTGCAAGAACAATTCAAAAATAAATTCAACTGGACCGAAACCAGTGAAAATATATATTATTTACATAGGAATACAGGGGAACTCAATTATTTGCTTTTGTGTTGCTGTCCGTTGCACACACAACACACCTGACCCTATTATTATGGCACATAATTAGTGGAGTTTAATGTTTGGGACTTAAAATGTGCAACCATTATAAAGAAGAAAGCATTTAATTCTAAAGTAATATAACAATGGACAATAACTAATTAGTTAGTTAATTTTCAGTCCCTGTTCTAGTGTATATATAAGAACAGAACAATACTTACTACTCCAGGAAGGCTGCCATGTTTCTGGGTGATGTCCGGAGATACTCAAACAGATTTTCTTTCCAACTTCAAACCTCCCATTAGCCTGCAAACATTAAGATTAAAATTACTTATTTCTATAACTTTATAGAACAACAATCAAGCACTTAAATGGTAATTTTAATAAGAGTGATCACTTACTGTTAAGAGAATGATGCTTGGAGGTTTCATTGGATATTCCGGTGGTAGAACAATTCTTCCATGATAAACTCCACCATCAAAGTCTGAGTCTGGAGGGCCTCTAACTGTGAAGTGCCATTCAAAGAGATTGTCCTAAAAACAAATATATATTAGTACCTAAAACAAAAGCTTACATCCAAGCTCAAAGCCCCAATACAGTCGCTGTCAGACACCTCAGTGTCTCCATACTGCTGTGAATGCTGTCCCAAAATAACATTTTTACTGTAGGAAAAAATGTATTTTTTATGACCTTCAACTGATAAAGTACTTCCATATAATTTCACACAGTACGCGATAAAATCTTCCCACTGAGACACACACTGGAATGAATTTGAAGATTTTGCAAAACTACACTTATTCTAATAATAATTTAATTACAAATGGCGTATAACTTCAAACCGTAAACAAAGCTGTTTGATACAATAAACAAATAATATAAGGAATCAATTACTTAAATTGTGGCTTACCAATTCATGAAAGCAATGTCTCCTAAAAGTTTACTTGCGGCTCCTAATTTTATTCTACATATTCCTATTTAAATACACCATACCTTATTTCCTAAGAAAAGGTTTTCTGGCTACTCGCTGATCTGTCTGGCTTCTAAATTTGGTATAAAATGTGCATAAACCTTGCTCTAGAAAGCAATTTACTTCAAATATTGTTGAATATGAAACCATAGAGACATCTTTAACCATTTTTTTTTTGCTTTAGTGAATATAGCCCACTATTTTCACTAAATGTTTCTCCAGGTTATTAATGGGTAAATATTCTTGTGATATTAACACAGTGTTGGTGTGGTACATGTGACACGTACCTCTAGCGGCTGTGCATGGTAATGGTCGGTAGGATCTTTTAGTTCTGCTGCTTCTTTCATCAATCGCTTCACCGCTGGGAGGGGAAAAATTAAAAATATTTTAAATATGGCGGAAAAATAAATATTTGATTTGGAGGCAAAATATAGGCAGAATCAGACACACAATTCATTTCATGTTTAAAAGTTTAAACACCTATATACATCAGTCATAAAAGCTCTCATGAAAGGCAAATCTATTAAATGTGATTGTGTTGGTTACATATTTGTGGATATTTTCTAAGTTTTTATTGATAAAGAGTCACATTGATTTTTTACTAAAATATAAAAGTAATCAATTGAGAGGTTATGAGCCATAATAAGCCGATTAACCACACTCTTATGCATAAAGTGTCAATAGTTTATCAGCAATGTATTACTCTGTAAGCATGACAGGATAGTGCATTTTTTTGCGTTGTTCAGTCATTTCCGACTCTTTGTGACCTCATGGACTGTAACACACCAGGCATATATTTATGTCCATGGTCATGCCGATCCACTTGGTATTCATGGCATGGATACTGGAGTTGGGTGCCATTTCCTCCTCCATTGGGCCACAGCAAACAGCTCCTGGTATCCCTAGCTGGTCTCTCATCCAAGTACTGATCAGGCCTAACCATGCTTGGCTTCAGGGTGGTGTGACCTCTTGGTTCCCTGACTGGAATTGTACCCAGGTCGCAGAGGGGAAAGCACCGAATCCTAACTACTGGACCTCCAGGGAACCCAAACCAGTATAGTGCCTAACATGTGTTATATATACTTCTTAATAAACAATACATGGTAACAAAAATGGAAAGACACTGTGTGTTCAATGTCTGTTTGGTGTAGATCTGAGGTTTGATCTACCTCAGTCAGACACCAGGGCACAGAGCAGGAAGTTTGCTACAGATGATTCACAGCAATTATGCAAAATGGGTACAGCTAAGAATCATAGCATGTCTAAACCTATATTATTATTACAAATGTAAGAGCTTTAAAGTATAACTAGTACCATTACAAAGTTTAAACAGTATAAATATAGTTTCTACTTTTTAAAGTAGTGGTCCTTTAAGAAAATATGTTTTAATCAGTGCAATGTTTTTGCATACAAACTAGTTATCCATAGTTTAGAAACCTATATTACAGCGACTTCCGTCAAAATTGTGTACTCTTCTTTTTCATCTGACCTGTTACATGATACAAGATGTGGGATAGTCTTGGGAATCTATTATAACATTATGTTGCCATCCTTATGAATGTACAATTGATTAGAAAGCTAATTCATATCACTAGATCTGTCTCTCTTCACATTAGAGGAAATGCAACTGTTTTAATTTATAAACAGTTTGAAACCTGATCATTTAAATTACATGATACAAATTTTGGTTGGTAATTTAAATGAACATATAAGTCCCATATTTATATCATGCATTTTAAAGAGAGAGAGTTTAATTATAGATCAAGTCGGGCAGAAAAATAAAAAAGCAAACAAAGTAGTATTACCATGTTATAACAACAGTAGCTTTTGAAAATGTAAAATACATTTTCTCTCTTAAAATAAAATAAAAAGATTTAAACAATTACGTTAATACTAATTACTGTTTAAACAACAATTTTAACGTCAAAAAGAAAAAAAACTAAGATAGTAAACAAACATTTCAGCTAATAATAAACTAATAACTGGCATTTTAGTGGCTAACAGTAAGGAATAATATTGAATTTATTTTGATGGGAAAATCCCATTAAACATATACCTGTGTTACTGTTAAGGCTCTCATGAATTAATTAGTATGTTAGAGAAGCAGGATTACCTATATTATTTTCTAGTTGTAGTAAATACTATATACTGTATTTTGGAGAGTGAAGAGAGTAACTTTCACCCCAAAAGCAAACATTTAACATTAACCACTCAGTCTAACATTTACAGACCATCTATAGGAATGGAGCCCCCTGCTCCCGGGGGGGTCTGTCTGCTATTTTATCAAGAGGGTTGTGTCTTTGTAAACTTGCCATTAATCCTATCAAAAGCACCAGCAGTTGTAGTTGCCACATTTCTATTGTGCAGGCTGGAGGTATTTCTGCATTCAATTTTAGTGTTTTGATCAGCACAAACCTAACTTGTAGATTGTGGAGCAGCATAAATCACATGTATAGTTATAGTTGTCGTACTGCAAGTTGTCATCATGCTTTGTCGGGCTCGTATAGCGAGCCCCGCAACTGCGGCCCTGGCTCATTGCAGGGGTGGAGATAAGTGCCACAGGCAATGAACGTGAGGCACGCAAAACTTTACGGCATGCAATACTTTACAACTTTAATGGCCGAACCTCCAAACTCGAAAGACCACCAAAAAAGACCACCTCCTAATACTTAAAAAAAAAAACTTACACACTCACACACAGCATAGGGGGACAGCCAGGGAGCCTGTGAGTGAGGTTGCAGGTTAATTTCAGGTACAGTTGGTGTTTTTTGGCGATTGAAATCCAGCAGTAACACTTAACCCAAGGCAGCAACACGCGAGGCACCTAAACTACATGGGGGGCGAGAGGCTCACCATAAGCGCTGAAGGTGCTCAGAGGGGGCAGAGCATCGCATTGTGTGGCAAACAGCATTCCCAGCCTTAAAATTTTAATTTTTGAAATAGGTGCCTTTTTCACAGAAAAAATCATAGATGAAGTGTCTGTTTACATGCAACTCCGCCTCCCAGGCAGACTGACAGCAAGAGCTTGGTGCAAAGAGTAGAAACATAAAGAGGGCTAACCCTTCCCATATTCATCTGTGCAGGGAAAGGACTGTTGGAAACGCCTAAATATGTTACTTGTGGATTAATTGATGGCTGAGAAACCATAAATCTTGTGTTCAGCTGAGCTTGCACCGGCCGGCCGGTGGGGCATGTGTTGTTAACAGTTAGGAGTGTGTTTGTAAACAGACCTAATTCTGCAGATTTTTTGCTGTTAATGCAATAAAAAAAAGCAATAGATCATTTTAACATAGAATCTTGTGCTCTTTCACGCCATGAAGAGCACTTATAGCGAGGTAAATTTCCCTTCAAATAAGTATTATTTAGTATCAGTGAGATTAGACTTTCTAGCTTGAGTCTTTACACTTATCACTATCTCACAGACCTTTGAGATTTTTACTAAAGTACAGATTACATAAACTGAAACATACAGCTGTTCTGGGACAAATATAGCCAAGGTATACTGAAACTACACAAAATAGAATTTCCATTTTTACAGAGTAGATAGGGGATGAAAACCATGAAATACCCCACACCAGTTACTGCTAAGAGCAAGTCAGACAACACACTCAAAGTATGTAATATGGTAACCGTTCCATGTTTTATATTTTATAGTGACCTTAACTAATAAGAGGGAATCTGACACCCCAATAACAATCAGCTTTATCTACAGGCGATATCAGTGACAGGCCAAGTATGCTGCTTTACAGACCATACATGCACTCAATGCTTTTAAGATTGTATGCTTTGTGTGAGCAGGAAAGGTACAATTACTGTGGGAGTGAAGCAGAGGTGCATTAAAGGACTGCGGTAGTGCCCTAACAATAGGAAACAGAGGTTTTAATTAGGCATGTATCAATTTATACAAAAATCACATTCAATGATTTAAAAAGGCAATTTTCATTATTAAACTTATTTTAAGGATGAAACTCAGCTGTGGCTGACCTCTGCTCTCTATAAGATAAGGTCAATGTGGAGAGGTGGCTTTGTCAGGCAGGCACAAAGTTATATCAACACAGCAGTATTAATAGACAGGACATTTGTGGTCTAAAGTGGCTTCTGTGGCAACAAGGTTTTACTGTGCGAGCAGCCTACGAAGGTGACCTTGGTAACCTTACTAGGATGGAGGCAAACAGATCAAATGGTGGATGAAACACAGACCTTTGAAAGTGAGTTTAATATTCAATATCGTTATTAAAAATCATGAAATATAAATGTTATTAATAGTAAATGCATAAATAAAACAACTAACTCCTCTTATTGGGCATTACAGCTGTCCGTTAAAGGTCTACTATGGTTACATTGTTTGAATATGGTTCTTTTGATTAACTAAACTTGGTACAGTCCAACGTGTTTTTATTTAGAAATGAAAGACCAAAACGGTTTAGACATTAATGGCTGTGTGTTGAGTTATTTTGAGGGGACAGCAAATTTACACTGTTATACAGGCTGTACACTTACTACTTTACATTGTAACAGAGCGTCATTTCTTCAGTGTTGTCACATGAAAAGATATAATAAAATATTTACAAAAATGTGAGGGGTGTACTCACTTTTGTGAGATACTGTATATTTGTGGTTGTGTCCATCTCTCGTCCTGCCCCTTCGGAGGTGGGGCTCTGCAGCTTATCAGTACTTCCTGTTGGGACCTCACAGTCAGTCCACTTCTGGGTTCATGCATGCAGGACGCTTACACTGTTACAGGTTCTGATTTACTTTGCTACATGTCTGCGAGCAATAGCTTTCTACAAGTCCAAATCAACCTACTTTCTACAAGTCCAAATCAACCTACTCTCTACAAGTCCACATCAACCTACTCTCTACAAGTCCACATCAACCTACTCTCTACAAGTCCACATCAACCTACTCTCTACAAGTCCACATCAACCTACTCTCTACAAGTCCACATCAACCTACTCTCTACAAGTCCACATCAACCTACTCTCTACAAGTCCAAATCAACCTACTTTCTACAAGTCCAAATCAACCTACTCTCTACAAGTCCAAATCAACCTACTCTCTACAAGTCCAAATCAACCTACTCTCTACAAGTCCACATCAACCTACTCTCTACAAGTCCAAATCAACCTACTCTCTACAAGTCCAAATCAACCTACTCTCTACAAGTCCAAATCAACCTACTCTCTACAAGTCCAAATCAACCTACTCTCTACAAGTCCAAATCAACCTACTCTCTACAACTCTTATACCGGCCTTCGTAGGCCTACCTCGTTCATGCATCCAAATCTGCCTTCGCAGGTCTCTTTTTTCATTATGTTTTCATAAATCTCTCTCCTCTCTCCTCTGCTTCACTCAGCCATTGGCCCTCTAAGCAGGCTATGTAGGGCGTAGCCATAGGCCACATCTCAGCTACATGAGGTGAGGGGGCCTCATTCACCAAAAAACACTTCCATTTCATGCTTCAAACATGTCATAAATCAGCCTATGCTAGACACTACCACTTGTAGGCTCCCAGGCACACCCTTTGGCCACTCATCGCCATAGGAGAGACATCCTACCACAACTATCATTACCTGAACACACATATATATATATATATATATATATATATATATATATATATATATATATTTATCTTTTTTTATGGCAGATTGCAACCAAAAAGGCTCATCTGGTCTGCAGTTTTATCTATCTAAAATGTCTCAGTTGAATAAGGCTCAGGATAGCCTTATACTTAAGATAGGAATGCTTAATTACCTTAACTAGACTCTACCACTTAAACTGGCATAACAATGCTACACAACAGAGAGTAAGTATAAAATTAATATATTTAAAATAGAGTGTGTCAAAGTTACAAGCTCCAAGCTTATTTTCTATGCAGTTTCTTGTCAGCGATATAAACAGTAACTAAGTAGGTAAATCGATTCTTGATCAATTTCCCATATTTTTTCTGAAGTCTCTACCTAATGGTGCAGAGCACATCTGGTGACTTCAGGAGTTTCCTGAAGACCGGTTTGGGAACCACTGCCCTACATTGTTTGCTCAGCTGACAGTAAGAAACAGGTTTGATGCACTATGAAAAAAACAACGTTTTCTTACAGGTCAAAAGAAAAGCAAACAAAAGATACTATTTTAGATAAAGTATAATGATTGTCTAGCTATTTGTTAAACATATCAGCCACGGTAAAAGACACGCAGGGTGTCATTCTGTATGTATAATAGGATAAGAGATCAGATTAGGCAAACATATTGGATCAGATTTCCTGTAAGAAGATGACAGCTCCTGAAAAACAACTGGAGATCTGCAAAACGAGATAACAAAGAAAGAAACCTCTGCCAAACCTCTCACCTTAGTACATCCAACCCATTGAATTGAAGTTCTTACTAATGTGCTGACAATGAAGCACAGTGTTCCCAGCACTCATAACCAAAATACAAAGTGAAACTAAGTGTTAGTACATGCTGTACTGCTGCATTGTTTAAAGACTATTATGCTATAAATTATGTTGCAAGAATCATTTATAGTTGTTTACAAAGATGAAGGAGTTATACAGCATTCCTGGAAGATACCTCACAACTGGACAATCTATACATACTAAGGCTTATTCTAGCTGTGATTTAGGTCAAACAAACATGTGGCAGTGAAAATGTATGAGGGTTTTCCAGAAATGGCTTAATGTTTCTCTACAGAGATGACTTGTTCTTACAGCAGCAAAGCAGCCACACTGACAAACCTTTGCACCTGGCATCTGAAGACATGTGTCTCCAGAATGTGGATTTACTCTGAATATCTCCTACTCTATAACTAATATGGATTGCTATATTTTAAAGCTAGCAGGAAGTTGGGAGTTACCAGCAGAGCAGTTGGTACTTTATAGATCACTGATAAGTCCTTGCCTAGTATATGATTAAATGACTAACAAAGTTATGTACTTAATGTATGATTTAGGATGGACAGTGGGCAAAATGATTTTCTAAAGTAATCAAAAGTAAAGAAGTTACATATTTGAATGTCATGTTTGTGAAGCAGATAAGAAACAACATCAGCACTACATCAAATCAAGAACATAAAATCATCAGTCTTAGCTCACATCACATGTACAGACTTTGCAGGAACCTTCTGAGCATGTGCAGGGGAGGTGGTGCCAAAATGTGATTCGATAACAAATACCCACCCCATTCACTAATGGACATCCCCTCAGGTGCTATCTCAGTGGGAAGTTCTGAAGACCAGCAACATGTAAGCTCCTATATTTAAGCTCAAAGACAGAGCCCTCCAATCTTTTGCATTATGTTAATATCGTTTTTGCCTGTATAGCTCTACTGAATATGCTGGTGCATTACAAATAAAGGCTAATAATAATGCTCATTGCTCATATAATTGTTAATTCTGTTACTTTATTACATAATTCACAGACATGGTATTTTCCCCAAACTATAATGGTTCTTTTTCTTTTTAACAGGAAAGTGCTCTTGGTATATCATGTACATAAATGCTATAGAACGCACTTCTGAGCTTTTACTGTAATCCACAGAAACCTCATCAGTGTCCAGCCTCAATTATGAAAAAGCAGGTAAGAAAGAAACGGTTTACCATAATATAGCATAAAAAACATATATGAGACGTGGGTTCTGGAGACTTACACAGGTAGTACATTATTTTATTTGATTGTAACTTATTTAAAAAGTATAGAAACTACCAAAGATGGAAATGTAATTTGCCAAACATTTGACGGCTAGTAGTGAATCTCTGGTCCTTTTCCATAACCAAGGTAGGAATAAAAAGCAAGCGGCAAGGACATGGCACACACAGTTCAGAGACTAGGACACTACTGCCTGAATATGGGTAAAAGTCATTCTTCTTACCCACTAACACTCCCAACTAATACTGAAGGATAGCATGTAGCTGTGTGCCATGACAAATAAACACATGTGATACGTGGCAGTACTTCCCATAATATATCATCAGCTGCTGCTGTTTTTCCCACATAACTGGTTATAGTATTAGAGTAGCACCTTAATCAGTAGTCTTGTACCTGCAAATACACATGTGAAGGACACCTCAATGGAAAATACTTTTATCTCTCATTATATAGGAAACCAAGAGTTGTTATATTTGTGTACTGAGAAACATCACTGTTGGGGACATTATTTTCATACAGTAAAATATAACTTCCTCCTTTCTGTGATTTCCAAACGCCAGCTCATCCGTGCCTGAGGGCAAGATCCTAAGTTATTACCGGCTTTGCAATCATCAACACCACAGCAAGACAATGACTTGCCTTCTAGTAGTACACAACAGTACAGGATCTAGCTACATACACCCCATTATTCAGGAAAGACTGTACAATACTGATATAGCACAGTATAATCTCCAACCCTTGGTAGCCTGGAGGTTCCAATGAGTCACAACAAGACACCATGTACTCCACATCACACTGACACGTCATATCCCATATACAGCCTATGTAAAGTTGCCAGCCTTTTTATTGCAATTACAGTATACATTTGTCACAACCGTGCCGCACTATAAGGCCTCTAGGTAGGGCGGTGACAGCACCTTTGTACTACATCCAAGCACCAATATATTCTGCAATTAGAGCAAAACATTTAAAAAATAAATACAGAAATACAAATATTGTATGTTCACGTGCACATAATTGTAGCGCCAGATGCAGTATGAATACCACTATATGTGTGTGGGTAGCAGACGTGGCTTTGGCACTAACACTGTCATATTCACAGATATACACATGTATCACACACATTATTAAGACAAGTCCATAACACATACAGACAATGAATCCAAGACACAGACACACAATACATTTATGTGTACACAAATATAATCACACTTTCAAACACCCTGTATACAACAGCTACACAAACCACCGCCACATATTCAAACACACTGTACACAAACATTATATAGACACACAATCACACTAACTCTACACATACATTGCATTCAACCTGTACACAAACAGTATGTACTGTCACTGTATAGAACCAGCACACAAGCATATGATCGCACACTGTAATCAGACACAATTACACACTGTACACAAAAAGTATAGAGACTGCCACAAAAACACTGTACATTCACACTTGGTATACACAGATTGTATACACTCATACACACTGTATATATGCACATTATATATTCACAATGTATATACACACATTGTATACACTCATACACACTGTATACTCACACATTATATACTTACACACACTGTATATACACATACATTGTATACTTATACACACAGTATATACTCATAAATTGTATACACTAATAGACACAATATATACACCCACATTGTATACACTCACACAAACTGTATATACACATACATTGTATACTCATACACACAGTATATACTCATAAATTGTATACACTAATAGACACTATATATACACACACACACACTGTATATACAAATACACTGTATACACTTACACACACCGTATACACTCACACACACCGTATATACTCATAAACTATATACACACATACACACTGTATATACACACATACTGTATACACACATACACACCTTATATACACACACCGTATATACACTGTATACACACACACACTGTATACACACACACACCGTATATACACATACACTGTATACACACACCGTATATACACATACACCGTATACACACACATACTGTATATACACATACACTGTATATACACACACTGTATACAAACACACATACACTGTATATACATACACACACTGTATATACACATACACTGTATATACACACACACACCGTATATACACATACACTGTATATACACATACACTGTATATATACACACACTGTATATATACACACATACTGTATACACACACATACATTGTATATACACACACACTGTATACACACATACACTGTATACAAACACACATACACTGTATATACATACACACACTGTATACAAACACACACACACTGTATATACATACATACACTGTATATACATACACACACTGTATACACACATACACTGTATACACACATACACTGTATACACACACACCGTATATACACACACACACCGTATATACACACACACCGTATATACACATACACTGTATATACACATACACTGTATATACACACACACACCGTATATACACATACACTGTATATACACATACACTGTATATACACACACACACCGTATATACACATACACTGTATACACATACACCGTATATACACATACACTGTATATACACACACACACCGTATATACACATACACTGTATATACACATACACTGTATATACACACACACACCGTATATACACATACACTGTATATACACACACATACACTGTATATATACACACATACTGTATACACACACATACACTGTATATACATACATACACTGTATATACACACACATTGTATACACTCACACACACCGTATACACATACAATGTATACACTCACAAACACTGTATATACACACACATTGTATACACACACTGTATATACACATACACATTGTGTACACACTGAATAAAAACACATTGTACACACACACTGTACAAAGTCTCCTGACAGCTGGGCCCCTGCGTCACCCCCTAGTCCCGACCCCCGGTGCCCCCTCCCGTATTACCGGGGCTCTTCAGGTTGTATCTCGCCTCCATGTCTGGTGACAGCGGCCTCCTCCTCCCGGCTACACGTCACACCAACCACTACAGCACTGACACATCACAGTGCTGGCAGGAGAAGCCGGGCAGCGTGACAGTATGGGCAGAGTGTCACGTGGGCGGGGCCTGCACTGTGTGTGCTGCTGGAATGTGATCCTGAGTGTAGAGACAAGAGTAATACTGTGTACATAGATCAGACACAGCTCCTGGACAAGTCACACTGACTACACAGGGCTTTAATCCATTACATTACTTCATACAGAGCGCTGAATAAAGCACGCCATATCCTGTAGCTCAGGGCAGGAATTTGTATGATTAAAGGACCACTGCAGTGCAAGAAAACATACACTTATACCAAACTAACAGTATTGGCAGCTGTGGGCATAAAGCATATATAAAGACTCAATTTATAAGTACAGGAATCCATTTTGTGTTTGTTACATAACTTACCCAGAGTTGAATCTTCAGTGTGGGTTTTGGCCATCAGGGAAAATATTGGTAATATAAGAAAGGGTACTTCTCTTCACCTACACAAAACATAGGCAGCAGCAGTGCCGCCACCAACCGCTAGATGGAGCTGCTGATTTTCAGAATACTGCTACACATTGCATATAAGGCACGCCGACAGAAGAGGCCTCTATCTATGAGAGGGGCGCCCGACGCCTCGAGGGCCGAGTGCCCACGCCGAATGTAGCTATGGCCCTGCTGTTGATTCACTGCTGTCGAGTTGAACCACGTTGGAAGGGGGCAATAATTATAGGCCTTTCTGTGAAACCTGACAGCGCCATCTAGAGGCTACTTGCTGGCACTGCAGCTGTCAGTGCTGGCGATTTCTTGCGCATACATAATGGGATAGATCCAAAGAAAGAATAGAGAGCCATTATAAAGACAATTGTATACTAAATGGACACAACACCTATTCCCTTTCACTGGACCAGAAACAGACCCCTTGTATCATTCACTGCAACCACAGTGCTCCGGTAATGTAAACACACCTCTCACATAGACAACTTCCACCAGTGTATCATGGATCTCTCCATGGAGACAATAACATGCACTCTTTTTTAATTTAAGAGCTTGCAGCCTTATTAAATTCCGACTTGGCCAATTAAATAGGGCTCTATATAAGCACAGAGCATATTTTTTTTTTACAGAAGTTTTTAGTTAGAGAAGACCTTGCTTTTAAATAGAAGTTCCCTAACTAAAAACTTAAATAGAGCCCTATTCAATTGGCCGAATTACAATTTAATAAGGTTGATGATGTGCAACTTTTTCCTGCTTATTTATGCTTTGAGTCAGAATTAAAGTTTTCAAACAATATTTTCTTTGATTGTGCAATGGTCCTTTAAATCTTTGTGTAATTTACAATGCTGCCAAAAACCTGGAAACTATGGCCCCCATTCAACTGAGGTTTTGGGCGATCCGGTAGCCCGTAAGTGAGGTCCCAAATTAATTTGCTATTCAATTGGCGTCTTTTTGCAGGCTCCAAAAGGGTTACAAGTTACAGCTTTAAAAAAATGTTGATGGTTAAAACCGTAACTTACAGCCTCCCGAAGACTTTGATATTTCAAGGCCGCAAGAGTTACGATGGCTAAAATCACAAATTGCTATTCAATTGCTCAATTTTCCCAAGCTCGCAAATGTTTTCACACCCGTAAATGGCAAGAGAAGGAGAAAACCCTACGAGTGCTAGTGAGGACCCGGAAGGGGGTTAAACACATATTCGTAACACTGTAATAGCAAATAAAAAAATCAATACTGCACTGTAAGTAACAGGGAAAGCGATGAAAGACATTAGAATTAATTGCACGACAGTCTCAAGCCCGCAAATCGGCAAGAAATTACATTTATTTTTATGTTTCTTTTCGGGGTTAAATCGATCTCAGGTATCAATGAGTTAATACATATCAGGCCACCCATATAGACTAAAACAGTATTGACATTAATTTTCATAATTCTGTATTTTGCGGGTTTACGAGTCTGATTGCATATCGGACTCCCGAACCTAATTGAATGACATGTAACCTCCATGTTTTACTGTTGTAATAATGACAGTCTCATTTTCTATTGGCTGATTCGAAATGGGAGGTTACGGGCTTGCTTAATTGATCATGTTCCGCCCATGAACTGCTGCAAACCAGTGCATGGTTTATGGTTTCAGCTTTGGGCCAGTAACTTGCGGGCTTGAGCAATTGAATAGCTCCGGAATCGGAGACGAACTGGAGCCCGCAGCACACCCACAGACATACGGCCCACAGCAATCTACAGTTGCGGGCTTGCACTTGAATGTGTCTCCATGTACTCATAATCCATCTAGCAGTACTAAAAGTGCTTTGGATAAAAGTACTATACAAATGTGAATAAATAAACTAATAGAATTAGGTAAATAAAACCACTATGTTACAGGTATATATTTTGAAATACCTTGGCCCCAGGTCTGTTATACAGAATCTAATTTAGGTGGTTCTGAAGATTTTATACCTGCAGCTGAAAAAAAGAATTTATATTAATGCTTTGTTTTCTTGAAATATGATTTATCACTTCTCCTGTATAAAGCACACAATACACCCAACAGAGGAACCTTTTGGTGTGTGCGTTAGTGATGTCGCGAACATCAAATTTTCGGTTGGCGAACTGCGGCCGCGAATTCCATCAAATGTTCGCGAATGGCGAACTGCCATAGACTTCAATGGGCAGGCGAATTTCAAAACCCACAGGGACCCTTTCTGGCCACAATAGTGATGGGAAAGTTGTTTCAAGGGGACTAACACCTGGACTGTGGCATGCCGGAGGGGGATCCATGGCAAAACTCCCACGGAAAATTACATAGTTGATGCAGAGTCTGGTTTTAAGCCATAAAGGGCATAAATCACCTAACATTCCTAAATTGTTTGGAATAACATGCTTTAAAACATCAGGTATGATGTTGTATTGATTAGGTAATGTAAGGGTTACACCCGCTTCACAGTAACAGACCAATCTCCCCGTTTAATGCACCGCAAACAACCGCAAACAGTCCCTTTGCACAACCGCAAACTCCCCATTTGCACAAGGTTGGATACCAAGCTAGCCATGTCCTGTTCCTTGTCCTCACTGATGTCATTGAAGGTCTCTTCCTCCACCCAGCCACCAAGGGTCCCCGAAAGGTGACAACAAGCCCCCTGGGACGCCTGCTGTGTTTGGTCTTCCACCTCCTCAAAGCCACCTTCCTCCTCTGACTCCTCTTCTTCAGACTCCTCTCTCTGCGTTGCCTCTGTCTGCGTTATTATAAGGTGTGTACTGTTAAGTAGTACTATTCCTATCGGTTTAATCCCTGTTACGTCCACTATTAGGGGACGTGTATATGGCATTGATTTTTGGAACAGGGAGATGGAAAAAGATGCTTGGTCGGACCTCCTACTTCGAATTTGGGGCACTGCACATGCAATGTAATGTGCCACCAGATAGGAGTGGTGTATTAAGTTGTACTATTTATTCCTATCAGTTTAATCCCTGTTACGTCCACTATTAGGGGACGTATATATGGCATTGATTTTTGGAACAGAGAGATGGAAAAAGATGCTTGGTCGGACCTCCTACTTCGAATTTGGGGCACTGAACGTGCAATCTAAGGTGCCACCAGATAGGAGTGTCACTGTGCACTGGCAAAAGTTGGCAGAGAAGGAGCTGTAGGCCTCACACACACGCCTGTAGGCAGGCAACTGATATTCAATCGATTACAGTCAAAAAAGGGTTGTTTTATGTCACTGTACACTACGGTTGCACTAGATATGAGTGTCACTGTGCACTGGCAAAAGTTGGCAGAGTAGATGCAATAGGCTTCACACACACGCCTGTAGGCAGGCAACTGATATTCAAACGATTACAGTCAAAAAAGTGTTGTTTTATGTCACTGTACACTACGGTTGCACCAGATATGAGTGTCACTGTGCACTGGAAAAGTTGGCAGAGTAGAAGCAATAGGCTTCACACACACGCCTGTAGGCAGGCAACTGATATTCAGTCGATTACAGTCAAAAAAGGGTTGCTTTACGTCACTGTACATCACGGTTGCACCAGATATGAGTGTCACTATGCACTGGCAAAAGTTGGCAGAGTAGATGCAATAGGCCTCACACACACGCCTGTAGTCAGGCAACTGATATTCAATTGATTACAGTCAAAAAAGTGTTGTTTTATGTCACTGTACACTACGGTTGCACTAGATATGAGTGTCACTGTGCACTGGCAAAAGTTGGCAGAGTAGATGCAATAGGCCTCACACACACACTAGCAGGCAGGCATATGCAATTAGATTATACAGAAAAAAATAATAAAATAAAATAAAGGATGTTCTAGCCCTAAAAAGGGCTTTTTGGGTTGCTGTCCTTGCAGCAGATATCAAATGAGTCCTTCAGGTGAGTAGTGAAAGCTAAATACACGCCTGGCTATCTATTTCCCTATTAAATCAGCAGCAGGTAGAATATATGTCCTCTCTCAATGAATGTAGCTTCAGAATGATTCTAAAATGGAGGCTGTCATTCAGATGGAAGTCCCTGGAAGGGAGTGTATGCTGCTGATTGGCTGGAATGTGTCTGCTGACTGTAAGGTGCAGGGTCAAAGTTTCCTCAATTATAAATAATAGGGGGCGGACTTAAAAGCGCATGTGCTCGCCGTTCGATGCGAACGCGAACATGCGAAAATTGCAGCGAATAGTTCTCCGGCAAACTGTTCGGGACATCACTAGTGTGCGTGCCAATAGCTAATAAATCCTAAATTTCTATACCAGCAAATAAAAGGTACCGTCTGCTGCATCTCCAATTCCAGCAGCACTGACTACAAGTAAGGGGAGGTTTTGAAGAGCTGAATCCTGTGTTTACAGACTGTGAATACATACCTCAAATTGCCCCTCTTCAAATTGAGCAACTGGGAAGTGAGTACCACAGATTTGTTTTTTTGTATCGTTCAGTTGTGTCCAACTCTCCGTGACCTCATGGACCACAACACACCATCCTGATCCACTTGGTTTTCATGGCAGAGATACTGGAGTGGGTTGCCAGTTTCTTCTCCAGTGAGCCACAGCATACAGCTCCTGGTATTCCTAGGTGGTCTCCCATCCAAGTACTGACCAGGCCCAAACCTGCATGGCTTCAGGGTGGTGTGACCTCTTGGCTCTGTGACTGGAATCAAATCCAGGTTGTAGTGGTGTAAGCACTGTATCCTAACCACTGCACCACCAGGGAACCCTTTAACATAAATTAAGAAGCACCAAAGCCTTTACATTTTCCGATTGCAATTATTCTTCACTGAAGAGTTCCATTTTTTTTTCTGTGTTAATCTAGTCTACATTCTCAGTGTTTGTCTTTGTAAACGAAGGGACTTTCCATTAGTCCTAAGGAAACTCTAGCTTTCCAATTGTACATACAGAAGCTTCCTCTGCAGATTGGACGGTCTGTGTAGGTAGTATACTACACAAAGTAACTGTGCCTTTAAAGGTCTACTGTACTATAAAACATAATGGCTGTTAAAATAAAAGTACATGCATAAGTATTTTTGATTTATAATGTTTAAACTTTGTAATGCTAGTAGTTATATTTTAAAGCCTCTCCTCATTTGGCATCTGTCGTGGACATCCTGCTTTGTGTTCTAGTGTCTGACTGGTGTAGATCTGAGGTCGGATTTGGTTCATAAGGAAAAACGTTTGTTCGTTTAGGTATTGCTTCAGTGGAAGCTAGCCCTATTATTTTCACTGATTTGTTGTGTTTGTTATTTTTGTATAACTGAATACATTTTAGTAAAACTTGGAAAAATATATACACCCAGAGGAGACTGATAACTTGTCACATGTGGTGTTAGAATTGGGTTGGAGGAACTTGTGAAAGACTTGATACAAGCCACTACATGCCAGCAAGAATCTACACAGAAGTTTCCGAGACAAGTCACAGAAGACAGAAAGCTTTATCTGGATACAAACCAGTTACTTTTGGCCTTGGCGCACCCGACACCTGTAAACATCCTGTGACTTCAGAGACTAATGGCAGGATTAAAGCAAATCTCCTCCTATATAAATCACTAGTAAAGATGATGTGGAAGCATACCTCCTGACTTTTAAGAGGATCACCACCAGGAAAGCCCTAAAGTCACCGAACCAGTATAATTGCCCCTTACTTATGTAGTGAAGGAAAGCTTACTTTGACATGGAGGTAGAACAGGCAATGAATTGTGCTGATCTAAAAGCGGAGATCGTTGTCAGAGTTACCAGAGTTACATAGTTACATAGTAATTGAGGTTGAAAAAATATTTTTAGCCAATCAAGTTCTCAAACGGGAAAAAAAATGAATTTCTTCCTGAGCCCAGATACTGGCGATCATACTCCTCCCTGGATCAATACTCCCTCTCTATTTATCCAGGATAACCCTGATTGCCCTTTTTATTTAAAAATAAATCCAGTCCCTTTTTAAAGTTTTCTATCGAATCCGCTGTCCACAGATTAGCAACCCTTACTGTGAAGAAACCTTTTTTTTTCTTAAAAGTGGAATCTTTTTACTTCTAACCTCAAAGGTTATCTTCTGGTCAGTTGAAAATCTCTTGCTACAAAAAGCTCCCTTGACAAATCTTTATACTGACCCTGGATGTATTTTTATAAGGTAATCATATCTCCTCTTAGCTGCCTTTTAAATAAAAAAAATAAGTTTAATTTGGTTAGTCTTTCTTCATAACTTAGCCTCTCCATTCCCCTTATTAGTTTTGTTGCCCTCCTCTGTACCTTTTCCAGCTCTAAAATGGCCTTTTTATGAAGTGGTGCCCAAAATTGTACTCCATATTCCAAATGAGGGCGTACTAGGGATTTGTATAAGGGCAGAATTATATTCGCTTCCCTGGCTTCTATACCCTTCTTAATACATGCTAATAGATTATTTGCCTTTGCAGCTGCTGCTTGTCATTGATAATTATTACGTAGGTGGTTGTCCACAAGCACTCCCAAATCCCTTTCAATATCTGATACCCCTAGATTTGCTCCATTAAGATTTTAAATTGCATTGCTATTTTTCCTTCCCAGATGCATAACCTTAAATTTATTCATATTAAATCTCATCTGCCATTTAATGGCCCGTAATTTATGAAAATTCCTTTGGAGGGAAAGTACATAATTTTCTGATTTAATTACCTTGCACAACTTTGAGGTGTTAAAGCACAGAGATTCCACTCATGCAAATAACCCCAGAAAGACTAGTTGTTGAAAAGTACAGACAGAACTCAGTAAGCAATGTCGAGGGCTTCTGTTATGGAGAACTAGGGCATTTAGTGGTCTGTTGTCGAAACAGTGAAGCACCAATATAATTTAACATGGGAAATCACCTTTTCAATTGTAACCTAATCAACTTTGTGGGAATGGCAGAAAAGTTTCACCAATTTACCAAAACAATCAAGGTTAATGGAAAAGAAACCACAGCTTTAATTGATTCAGAAAATGCAGTGACTCTCTGTTGAGTCAAAATCATGAAGACTAGTGAAATAAAAGTATCTAATAAAATAGGCTTAATAGGTGTACATGGTACATTATTGTATATCCTGTACAGAATCAAGTAAAAAGAAAGGAGAGAAAAGGCACCTTTTGATCTAGTGAGAGAATACAAACTACAATAGACAGAATTCCATTATTTAGAAATTTAGATATAGGCCAAAGACATAAAACATAACTTCTATTCCAGAAATTATAAAACATAAACTTTAAAATTAAAAAATTAGGAATAAAAATGGTTTAACAAATTATAATCAATTCCCTCTTGATGTACATAATACAGTAATTCAATAATATACAGTGCCTTGCAAAAGTATTCACCCCCATTTTTCGGGTTTTGTTGCCTCACAACCTGGAATTAACATGGATGTTTGAGGATTTGCGTCATTTAATTTACAGAACATGCCCACAACTTTGAAGATGTTTTTTTTTTATTATTGTAAAGCAAACAACAAATAGGACAAAATATCAGAAAAAGTTAATGTGCATAACTATTCACCCCCCTAAAGTCAATACTTTATAGAGCCACCTTTTGCAGCGATCACAGTTCCAAGTCGCTTTGGATAAGTCTCTATGAGCTTGCCACATCTTACCACTGGGATTTTTGCCCATTTCTCCTTGCAAAACTGTTCCAGCTCCTTCAAGTTGGATGGTTTGCGCTTGTGAACAGCAATCTTTAAGTCTGACCACAGATTTTCTATTGGATTGAGGTCTGGGCTTTGACTAGGCCATTCCAACACATTTACATGTTTCCCCTTATACCACTCAAGTGTTGCTTTAGCAGTGTGTTTGGGGTCATTGTCATGCTGGAAGGTGAACCTCCATCCTAGCCTCAAATCACCCACAGAGTGGTACAGGTTTTGCTCAAGAATATCCCTGTATTAAGCACCATCCATCTTTCCCTCAACTTTCACCAGTTTCCCAGTCCCAGCTGCTGAAAAACATCCCCACAGCATGATGCTGCCACCACCATGTTTTACTGTGGGGATGGTGTTCTTTGGGTGATGTGATGTGTTGGGTTTGCGCCAGACATAGCCTTTTCTTTGATGGCAGAAAAGTTCAATTTTAGTCTCATCAGACCAGAGCATCTTCCTCCATACATTTTGGGAGTCTCCCACATGCCTTTTCACAAACTCAAAATGTGCCATTTTGTTTTTTTTGCTGAAAGTCATGGCTTTCTTCTGGCCACTCTGCCATAAAGCCCAAGTCTATGGAGTGTAAGGCTTATTGTCGTCCTTTGTACAGATACTTCAGTCTCTGCTGTGGAACTCTGCAGCTCCTCCAGGGTTACCTTAGGTCTCTGTGCTGCCTCTCTGATTAATGCCCTCCTTGCCCGGTCCGTGAGTTTTGGTGGGCGGCCGTCTCTTGGCAGGTTTGCTGTTGTGCCATGTTCTTTCCATTTGGTTATGATAGATTTGATGATAGTGCTCCTGGGGATCATCAAACATTTGGATATTTTTTTATAACCTAACCCTGACTTGTACTTCTCAACATCATTGTCCCTTACTTGTTTGGAGAGTTCCTTGGTATTCATGGCAGTGTTTGGTTAGTAGTGCCTCTTGCTTAGGTGTTGCAGCCTCTGGGGCCTTTCAAAAAAGGTTTGAATATGTAAGGACAGATCATATGACACTTAGATTGCACACATGTGGACATCATTTCACTAATTATGTGACTTCTGAAGGGAATTTGTTGCCCCAGAGCTTTTTCTTCATAACAAAGGGAGTGAATACATAAGCCCATGACAGTTTCTGTTTTCTATTTCTAAAACATAGTTTTATGTATATATTTTTTTCATTTCACTTCACCAACTTAGACTATTGTGTTCTGATCCATCATATAAAATTCAGATTAACAAAACATTGAACTTAATGCTGTAATGTAACGCAATAGGTAAAAAGTCAAGGGGGGGGGGGGTGAATACTTTTGCAAGGCACTGTAAATAGTCTCTGTGCAGTCCAAAAATTGTGGACAATTACAGTCAAAGATATTGAGCTTTGAAATTAACTAAATGGTTAAAAGTTCATATATAAGTATCCTGATTATGTCTATAATCCCTTGTCTTATACATGGTGGAGTTTGGACTGGGACCAGTCTGACCTGAGGGCCCCCTTGATACCATTAAAAATAATTGAGGCTTTTGAGAGGATAGCTAAGGATCTTGTGTGACCTCTATAAAAATCAGCCAGAGGACATCAGTTTATACTAGTAATACTGGGCTATTCCTCAAGATATCCAGAAGGTATGGCACTGCTCACAATAACTTAAAAGAACATGTCGAACACCCTTATACCCAGCGTCAACAGCATACAGAATATATATTTATGTGAGCTTTGGCTTATCTCAAGTCTCCCTTTCATCTGCAACAAGTTTATAACTTTTACACAAAATTAGTGCATCAGCTACACGCTGCTGGAACCTTGTGCTGAAAGAACTTTGGCCTATAAAGAGCTACCTACAATCTCTGCACAGCACCCGGCTTTTGGCATAGCCTGATTAGGCAAGTTGGGGCGTGGGAGACCTACATTCCCCCCGGAGTCCCTGTCCAGCGGCATATACAGCAAATTGACTATACTACCTGCGGGACATTGCTGGCCGAATAGCAATCTAACCATGTCTCCCTAAGATCAACAAGACGTCCTGGGGGGGGGGGGGGGGGACACACGCTAGCCTGGGGAGAATGTTGATGTTGTGAGCATATATTACCAGACCAAGCTGGGCGAGAGGATATAATCCAGGGGCCCTGATAGACGATCCAGCCCATTCCATCTCTCAGACCGAGTCTTTCAAGCACAGCTGGGTTCTTGGGGGTGCAAGCATGAAGATGGGGAAAAATAAGAAGGGCACGCAGGTAAAACGCATTATAACGGACCACTTTGGACTTCCAGGAGCAAGCTCTAGCCCGCCCCATGCTTCCCACTCAGAACCGTCCGAAAACTCTGACTCTGAGGGGCAGCCAGTGGCCCTACCACAACAACACATGCATCTCTCGTCCGAATCATTGGCAATGATTGAGGAAATGTTTTTGGCCCACCTCACGAAAACAGTAGACTCTCTTAAAAGGACATTGGTGACCTAGGGCAGAGAACCCACCTACTCGAAGAATCCACAGACCACATAGTGGAAGCGCAAGAATGAGACAGGGCTGAGATCGGTCAGAACTCAACAAGCATTTCTATCCACGAAGAAAAATTTGAGGACCTGGAAAATCGCTCCAGACGTCACAACCTGAGAATTAGGGGTGTACCTAGAGCAGTCCAGGACCTGATGCAGTAATTGAAAGCAACCATCGGCAGCATCTTACCGGACGTCCCGGAGTCGATCTGGGAGATGGAAAGGGCCCACAGAGCACTAGGAGCCTCAAAGAACCAGAACTTGCCAAAGGATGTGATAATTAGAATTCTGAGGCAAAAGTCAAGGGACCTCATCTTATCGGCCTCCAGGAAGATGGCAGTCATTAAGGGCCCGTACAAGCTCCAAATCTACTCGGATCTGTCTCCCATCACTTTGGCCAGACGGAGAGAGATGAAGCCAGCATTGGAGGTTCTGATCAGACATAAAATACAATATAGATGGAGCTACCCATTTGCCTTGTTGTTTCAACATAATAGTTCCTCTTATTCAGCCAGCTCACGGGAGGAGTGCCAAGAGCTTCTCAAACGCCTCCACTTGTTGCCCGCAGAGGAATCGAGCGAGGCTCAGACTAATATGCCGATGCCACTTCCTACCAAGCAATGGCGGGAAGTAATCCGCGTTAAACAGGCAAAGGAGCCCTCTTCAAGGGGAGACAATCTCTCTCTGCGCCCTCACAGGGCGGACCATCCTGGCAGAGCCCCTCCGCTTCGGCAGACCCTACTTGAGACTGTTTTTTGGGAGTCCTGGAACGCTTTTTGCACTTGCATCTTCCTCTGGACGGCTGCTGACAGTGAACTGTTTACTTTGTTTGTTTTAGAATGTTGAGCGTTAAGGAAGCTGAACAGCCTATTTTCCATAGCCCTAATCGGTGCACTAGGACTAGGTCTAGAATAAAGAATGTGCCAGGTACTGAAGGGACCTCACGGGAAAAGTACTAGGGCCCTTAGTTGTACACTTTAACCTAAATTAGTAGGCTTCTCTACCCCGGCACTACAAGTGGTCATTAGCCAGGCCAGCACCAGTCCTCATAGAAAGGCCCTATGGGTCTTATTCTCCCCCCTTCCCCGACACATACTCTAACTGTTTCTAGTACCCCTCCCTTTGAGGGTAGTTTGGAGGTATGGTCAGCCAAACCTCCACCCCTGAATCCGCCACTGCAGTTAGGTGGCTAGGGAGGTTATGTTTATTATGTTCATTAAGTTGTTTACTCGTTTGTTTCTGTGAAAACTGAAAGTTTAACGTTATTATTACTCTTCTCTCCTTCCTTTGCTCTTGTCTCACCTTCTCCTGGCGGGAAATATCTCCACTCCACTCTACCTCAACATGCTCGGGCTCACAAGCTGAGGTTACGGGCTCCGTCTGGTCTCCCCGCCCCGCGGGGCCTGGATCCAGGGATGTGTGAGTCAGCAGCTGATGAGCACTCCTCACTTCAACACGGTCATGGCTAGTGTAGAGTATACATTTGTGACGCATAATGTACAAGGCTTCAATTCCCAATTCAAGAGGAGGAAGGCTTACCTTTACTATAAAGAGATTAAGCCATCAGTGCTCTTCTTGCAAGAGACCCACTTCTGCCGTAACCATGTCCCTAGCTACTTACACAAAGACTACCCCGTATTTTTCTCAGCGACACAACCTACTAGGAAAGCATGCACCTCAATACTCATCCACCGAGAGTTCCCCTTCATTTTGGAATCAAAAAAGTTAGATAAGGAGGAACACTATATTATCCTAAACGGCTCTGTAAATGGCCAGCCCATAACTCTAGTCTCCATATACGCTCCCACCACATCCCCTCATAAAATTTTGTTAAGGATCTTGAGGATTCTAGAAACACAGGCCACTGGGAGGGTGATAGTGGGGGGTGACTTCAATCTAACTCTTGATCACACATTGGACAGATCTAATAGTTTAACGAATGGGCGCTTCTCCAACAAAATAAAACAAATTAATAAATGTCTGGACGGGTTGGGACTGGTGGACGTGGAGGGGACATTATCCCAGGTCGAGAGCGTATACATACTACTCACACACTCATGGGTCTTATTCGCGCATAGATTCCCTACTAATAGACTCGTCCCTTTTTGACTCCTCCAAGGAGGCTAAAATTCTCCCCTGCACTTGGTCGGACCACTCGGCTGTTCTTATTACCTTGAATTTGGGATCCCAGCTTAAACCCCCTTATGCATGGAAATTGAACGAGCTACTTCTCACAATTCCCTCCCTGCATGAACAAATGGCCGGTGACTTGCAATTATTCTTCGACCAGAATTCGCTTACAGACGTGGGAATTGTTTTGACCTGGGTCGCCCATAAGGCATTTATGAGGGACTTGTATAAAGCTAGCATTGGGCTATAAGAAGCAATGTAGGCTGCGAGAATCGGAGCTTAGGGAGGAGTTGGGGTTACTGGAATGTTAGAACCAACTTAATTCTAAGGCCCAGCTGCGCCAAAAAATGTAAACTTGTAGACTTGAATTAGATAACCTCCTGAGCGATAGAACAGAAAAGGCCCTCCGGCGCACTAAACATCTATTTTATGCTAAAGCCAACAAACCAGACTCCATGTTAGCAAGGAGGCTTAAAACACAATCTGGCAAAACCACTATCTCTAGAGTCAAAACACCTACTGGTGGCATTACGGTGAGCCAAAATGAAATTCAGAAAACTTTTGCTGAATTCTACCAGGATATTTACACCTCAAAGCCCAAAAGCAGTGCAAAAGCCATACAATCATATTTGGATAAATACGACTTCCCATCGGTGTCAGACCAAAATTTAAGCAAACTTAACTCGAATATCACAGAGGAGGAAGTTCAAACGGCCATTAAGAACCTTAAGACGGGCAAAGCCCCTGGGCCGGACGGGTTCACTTACTCATATTACAAAAAGTCTGCGGCCCAATTATACCCCTTTCTCTGTAAACTATTCAATTCAATTCTTGATGGTGACTCGATGCCCCAGAGCTTAACAGGGCAGATCTAGTCCTCTTTCCCAAAGAGGGCAGGGACCCTCTCAAGGCCAAGAATTATCGATCGATCTCCCTTATGAATGGAGACATTAAGCTCCTGGCTAAGATAATAGCGGGCAGGGTCTCGGACTTCCTACCAGATTTGGTTCATAAGGACCAAACAGGCTTCATCCCCTATCGACAGACAGCAGATAATATCAGGAGGACGCTGAATGTCTTGCACTCTGCGCAAGTAGTTAGCACACCTTTGTGCGTTCTGGCGCTGGATATCGAGAAGGCCTTCGACACGGTCGAGTGGCCTTATCTCTATTAAGTCCTGGGGAAGTTTGGCTTCGGGGGTCACTTCATTAACCTAATTAAAACACTTTATCATTACCCAGCAGCCAATATTAGATTACCAGGAACAAAGAAAGTAGATATTAAAATTCAGAGAGGGACTAGGCAGGGATGTCCACTCTCTCCACTATTATTTGCTTTGGCGATTGAGCCCCTTGCCCAGACCATTAGGACCAGATCGGACATCCAGGGCCCGGAGGTGGGATTTCAACACTTTAAATGTTCGTTATTTGCGGACGATCTTCTCTGCACTCTGACAAATCCGGTAGCATCGATTGCCAATCTTATGCTGACTATCGATGAGTTTAGCTTACACTCGGGTCTGAAAATTAACTGGTATAAGACTGAGGCGATGGGCGTGGGGATGCGGCAGACGGACATTCAGGTTCTGAAACTTAGGTACAAATTTGTCTGGCCGTCAGACGGCATACAATACCTGGGGGTCAGGATCACGGAGAGAGTCTCAGGGATGTATAAAGCAAACTACCCCCCACTGTTTCGGAAACTGTTAGACGACTTGCAAAAATGGTCTAAATATAATATATCATGGACAGGGCGTATCGCTACTATTAAGATGAATGTGTTACCTAAAATTCTTTACCTATTTAGGACACTGGCCATCCCAGTAGAAACCCGAGATCTAAAAAGAATGCAACAACATATTTTTAAATTTGTTTGGGCAAACAAACCACCGCGGATAGCTAAGCAGTTAATGTACAGGCATAGAACCCAAGGGGGCCTCTCCTGCCCCAATCTTAGGCTGTATCTAAGAGCCGCTCAGCTAGCTTTCTTACCTAGAGCCCACTCAGTCAAACACCAGCCTACCTGGGTGTTTATGGAGAATCAAGATCTCAAGCCCTGGACGTGGGACACTATTATATGGCATCCAGGGTCTAACCAGCCTCTTCCTAAATTTTCCAACTTAATGATTAAAATAACTCTCTCAGTATGGGATTGGGCAGTCAAAAAGCATCAGTTGTCAACCCCGCTGTCCCCTCTAACCTCCATTAGATCCTTTCCAAATTTTAAAGAAGTTTTTCACGCAGAGTCCCGTCAGTGGTGGGCTCTTGGACAACTAGATAGGACAAACACCTGGTTCTCCAACGATATAATTTACCCACACTCTCAAATGCTGGATAAGTACGATATCCCACCAAGAGAAAATTGGCGTTACCTGCGTCTTAGGCACTGGTTAACGTCGTTGGTACAGAGTCTAGGACCCCCAAGATCAAGGCTTAGCTTAGGTGAGATAATCACCAAGGTTAACTTCATTATGATTAATGAAAGATTAACCAGTACTTTAGAAGATCAGTACCCCCAGTTTTTAAAGATATGGACCCCGTGGCTAGACTCCCAACATAGTATATCTATTAGGTAAGGCACACTATTCTCTCCTCTGTGTCCCTGGCCCTGCGGGGAGGCGGAGGCCGGCTGGACCATGGACCGGAAGGGAACATGAGTGAGGTAACTAACCAGGAGATGCCTTTTGTCCTTTTTTCTATCTTTCTCTTTCTTTCCTTTTTTTCTGTGTATTTTTTTTTTTTTTGGTCTTCTCTTTAATTACCGCTTCTGTTTATACTAGATGCTATGTTAAGTTAATTAGTTGCAATTACTGAGTTCTATTGGCTAATTTCAGAGTTCCTCTGTATTTTATATATCGAGTAGGCTAAGTTTAGATTTGAGGAGGGAACTCCTCAGTAAGTAAATCACAGAAAATTATTCAAAAAATGTGTGAAGACTGCAGAATATCCTTGGATTGATTGCACCTTGTATTTAAGTTTTCAAATCTGACACTGTGTTTATGTTTAACATATAATGCTTGGCAATAGAGAATCTGTCTATCTGATCTATCATTACATGCTGTGTTTTACCTTTGGTCTATAATAAAAAGATTGGAATAAAAAGAACATGTCTAAATCAACTCATACAACTTTTTTCAAGGGTGGGAATACCAAAGAAAATTCTGACAGGCCATTGAACACCCTTGGTATTAAAGTTAATGAAAGACATGTGCAAGCTCCTACAGATTACATTTCTGAGAACCTCTGTTTAACACTCACAGGATGGATTGGTGGAAAGTTTTAATAGGGCCTTGAAGAGAATATTTAAAAAAGTTGTAGCACAAGACGGGGAACAATGGGACCTAAATTTACCTTACTTGCCTTATCAGCTTCTCTATGGTCATCATCCAAGAGGGATTTTGGATATACTATAAAAATAGTGGGAAGAACAAGCATTGGCAGTGTCAGGAGGTGGTTGTCATGGAGCATGACAAGTAAGAGCCCAGTGGCAAGAAAGTCCCAGTAAACCAGATTAACAGGATGGCTGGAAAAGCATTACAAATAAAGGTTAATAATAAATAATAATAAAGGTTGTTAGCTTGAGAAGGTGCCAGACAGACAGGTAGCGCTTGGTGGTGTCGGACAGACAGGCAGCTCTCGGAGGTGGCATACAGGCAGGTAACTCTTGGAGTTGCCGGACAGGGAGATAGCTGTCGGAGGTGCTGGACAGGCAGTTTGCTTTGAGTTGTGCTGGACAGGCAGATAGCTCCAGGTGGCAACGGACAGGGAGGCATCTCTCGGTGGTGCCTAGACAGGCAGGTGGCTCTTAGAGGTGCTGCTCAGCCCGGTACAAAATCTAGACATCAGGTGCAGGAGGCAGACAAAAGAATAATTTCAGAAAATCAAGTGGCAAGAAAAGTCCCTGCAATCTGGATTAAGAAGATGGGTGGAAAGTCAGGTAGGTCAAGAAAGTGCTGGACAGGCAGGGAGCGTTTGGTGGTACTAGACAGACAGGTAACTCTCAAAAGTGCCGGAAAGGCTGGTCGCTCACATAGGTACAGGACAACCAGGTATCTCTCTAAAGTGCAGGACAGACAGGTAGGTCTCTGAAGTGCAGGACAGACAGATAGCTCTCCGAGGTGCAGGACAGGCAGGTAGCTTCAGGTGGTGGCAGTCAGGCAGGTAGCTCTCCGAATGGCCAGACAGGCAGGTAGCTCTTGGAGGTGCAAGACAGCCAGGTACACAATGTCAGACAGTCTAGAGCTCAGGTGCAGGTGGCAGACAAAAAAATAACACCAGAAAATCCAAGTGGCAGGAAAAATCCCAGGAAATTGATCAACAGGGTGGCTGGAAAGGTAGCTCTTGAAGGTGCCAGGCAGGCAGGTAGTTGAAGACAGGCGGGAAGCTCTTGGTGTTGTCAGAAAGGTAGCTCTCATAGGGTCCAGACAGGCAGATAGCCTTCAGAGGTGCTGGACAGGCCAGTAGCTCTTGGATGGCTGAAGAAACCTATAAGATGTTAAAACAAAACACAAATGTGTTTCTACACAGGCAGGTCGCACAACCTCCATTTAGCTGAATTTACAGCTATGCCAGAGGTAAGGGTAGAAATTAGGCTCTATTGCATAACTGAGGCTAAAAGAGCAAAGATAAAGTTAAAGATAATGCTGGGACTGGGGATCATTGAAGAATCCCAAAGTGAGTATTGCAGTCCTATGGTGATGGCTCCAAAGGCTGATGGAACTGTTGGTTTATGCAGCAACTTCCTCAAATTGAATTCAGTATCAGAATTTGATGCTTATCCCATTCCCAGATTGGATGAACTGATAGATCAGCTTGGAAAGGCAAGATTCTTAGCAACACTGGACTTAAAAAAAGTATGTGCAAAAGAAAAAAACTGCAGACAAACTTTTTATTTTAGATTTTAGTCATTCTGATAGCCTTGTTGATTTCCTTGTACTCACGTAAAACAGTCTCTGATTCCCTTTCTTGTATAAATTAAATACTTGCTTTGTATTCGTTATCATGATGTTTAAATAATTGTTGAGCCACATCGAATGTGAAGAACCCATTTTACCTTTATTTCTACACTGTACAGTGCCTTTCAAAAGTACTTTGACTTTTTACCCATTTTGTTACCTTACAGCCTTCATCTCAATGTTTTGTTAATCTGAATTTCATGTGATGGATCAGAACACAATAGTCTAAGTTGGTGAAGTAAAATGAGAAAAATATATACATAAAACTATTTTTTAGAAATAAAAACCAGAAAATTGGCATGTGCGTATGTATACACCCCCTTTGTTATGAAGCCCATAAAAAGCTCTGGTGTAACCAATTACGTTCAGAAGTCACATAATTAGTCAAACGATGTCCACCTGTGTGGAATCTAAGTGTCACATGATCTGTCATTACATATACACAACTTTTTTGAAAAGCCCCAGAGGCTGCAACACCGAAGCAAGAGGCACCACTAACCAAACACTGCCATGAAGACCAAGGAACTCTTCAAACAAGTAAGGGACAATGTTGTTGAGAAGTACAAGTCAGGGTTAGGTTATACACAAATATCCAAATGTTTGATGATCCCCAGGAGCACTATCAAATCTATCATAACCAAATGGAAAGAACATGACACAACAGCAAACCTGCCAAGAGATGGCCGTCCGCCAAAACTCACAGACCGGGCAAGGAGGGCATTAATCAGAGAGGCAGCACAGAGACCTAAGGCAACACTGGAGGAGCTGCAGAGTTCCACAGCAGAGACAATAAGCCGTACGCTCCATAGGGTGGCGAGAAGAAAGCCATTACTTTCAGCAAAAAACAAAATGGCACGTTTTGAGTTTGTGAAAAGGCATGTGGGAGACTCCCAACATGTATGGAGGAAGTTGCTCTGGTCTGATGAGACTAAAATTGAACTTTTCAGCCATCAAAGAAAAGGCTATGTCTGGCGCAAACCCAACACATCACATCACCCAAAGAACACCATCCCCACAGTGAAACATGGTGGTGGCAGCATCATGCTGTGGGGATGTTTTTCAGCAGCCGGGACTGGGAAACTGGTCAGAGTTGAGGGAAAGATCGATAGTGCTAAATACAGGGATATTCTTGAGCAAAACCTGTACCACTCTGTGCATGATTTGAGGCTAGGATGGAGGTTCACCTTTCAGCAAGACAATGACCGCAAAAACACACTACTAAAGTGGTTTAAGGGGAAACGTGTAAATGTGTTGGAATGGCCTAGTCAAAGCCCAGTCCTCAATCCAATAGAAAATCTATGGTCAGACTTAAAGATTGCTGTTCACAAGTGCAAACCATCCAAATTGAAAGAGCTGGAGCAGTTTTGCAAGGAGGAATCTGCAAAAATCCCAGTGTTAAGATGTGGCAAGCTCATAGAGACTTATCCAAAGCGACTTAGAGCTGTGATTGCCGCAAAAGGTGGCTCTACAAAGTATTGATGTTAGGGGGGTGTATAGTTATGCACATTGACTTTTTCTGTTATTTTCCTATTTGTTGTTTGCTTCACAATAAAAAAAAAACATCTTCAAAGTTGTGGGCATGTTCTGTAAGTTGAATGATGCAAATCCTCAAACAATCCATGTTACATCCAGGTTGTGAGGCAAGAAACAACAAAAAATGCCAAGGGGGTGAATACTTTTACAAGGCACTGTATATGTCAATGTGTATGTATATTTAGTAAGGATTTGAACTTTGTCCATTTATGTTCAGTATTTTACTTGTACCAGTCTATATGTTGTATAGCTGCCCTTAGACCATTAACATTTGCACTTTTAAAATTAAGAGTTTTTATTAGACCCTTACAATTTTAGTTTTTTTAATGTAATCTCAAATAAGACTGTGTTGCAATCACTATTTCCCAGGGGGGACCGTATTTTAAAATGTTATATGACTAAATCCAATATAGTCTAATTTCTAGTAGGTTCTTGTAAAACCTGGGCCATATAATGATCTGGGAGTGTACTCAAGAACCTGCTCCCCTTAGCTGAACTGCTGGTCTCATTGATCCAGTTTATTTCAAGGTAGTTTCAAGATTCTCTGTCTACAGTCTTAAATGCAGGCTTAACATACAGAGAAATCCCTCCTCCTCTTCTACCAATCTTTCCTAAATAGGTTATATCCATCAAAATTAACTGTCCAGTCATGAGAGTCATCCCACCATGTTTTAGTAATGCCTGTGAAGTACCATTTCTCTAATTCTAGCTTGTCCATTTTCCCAGGCAAGCTTCTTGCATAAGCAAGCATACTGTATGTTGCTAGGATTCTGCAGTTTTAAAATACTTGCCATTTTATTAGAGTTACTGAACAATGCCTCCTTATTGTCTATAATAACTCCTTCTCCTCTGCCATGGGTAGAACCCTCTACACGTTCCACCCCATGACTTCCATTTGGTCCATACCACCACCTACTAGTTTAAAAACTCCTCCAGCCTTTCAACCATCCTTTCCCCTAGCACACAAGCTCTTGTCATTAAGGTGGAATCCATCCCTGCTCTAGAGATTGTGGCCCAGTGCTCTAAAAACCCAAACCACTTCTTTAGCCACGCATTGACCTCCCTAAGCTCCTTCTGTTTTCCTGAGTTAGCAAGTGGCACCAGAAGTATCTTGGAAAATACTACCTTGGAGGTCCTTGCCTTTAACCTATTTCCTGTTTTGGTACAGACTCATGGATTGTAATTTATTCAATAGCGTTAATGCACTTTACATCTATTTGCAAGTTCTATTGAGACTCAATATCTGATGTAATAAATACATATGTTTTTTTTTGGGATCAATTTTGAGATGCTCCAAGCTACTCTGTGATTAGCACTATAAATTATGAATTGTTAAGTGATTTATTTGAATGTGATGGCCACAGCAGAAAACACTGTTATAATTTTATTTTTTAAGCGTCAAATTTACAATATTAAATAATATATTTTTTCTACAAGAGGTGTAAATTGATTATTTCTATGTACTCCCATGGGGTATGATCAATAAAGGTGTTCTTTTATTTTTTTCGTTTTGAGTTTTATGCAAAAGTTTATCAGACCATCAGGTCCTGGTAATTTGACATTTTTCAAATCTGAAATTTCTTCAGTTAGTCCTTCGATTGAGAATGGTCTATCTAAATGTTTTTGCATTCCAATGGTCATCGTTTTCTGGTTTGCATCCTTAAAATATCTAGAAGTGGCTTCCTGAGAGTTTGCCATGTTTGAATTATTATAGTAATTGTGCTTGTGTAATTTATTGTAATAATTTTGAAATGCCCCTGCTATTTTATTACTCTGTCTTCTGTTTGTTTAATAGAGAGGATAGCAGACATTGTTTTTTGAGCCCTCCGCCAGTAATGTATCTGCCTTCTTTGATTTCTCAGAATACTTTTGTTTAATTCGATTATTATGCCCCTAATGGATGCTTGGTGTGCTGCCCATAAGGTTTCAATGGTTATGTATTCTTTGTTGTTTTTGTTTAAAATATTAATTTGTTTTGAGATCTGCCAAAAGGGTTGTAGTGGCATTTCTATGTGTACCTAACACTTTCTGATATACATTAATACTCATATACCTATGATTTGGGATATAGCCAGGGAATAATAATATTTCTTATTTGTGAAAAAAACGTATTCTATTCCCCTACGGCCGAGGGCTCCAGCAGGCTTGCGGCCGGCGCCCTGTCCAGCAAGAGTTTCGGCCGCAAGAAAGCCAAGGTCGCTATTCAAATGCTACCTGAACCCTTTCGTCAAGGCCGTAATTAGCTAAAACCGAGCCGCAGCTTACTTACACCAAAAAGGTCCCGCAAGGCTCTTACTTACAAATCCGAGCACCAATTAAGCACATAATAAAGCCATCCTGCACTTTGATGAGACGTGAAAGTGATTGTAGGTGTTAGAATTCATAGCACAACATTCCCCTACACTCAAATCTGAAAATCATTTTTATTGTAATTCATGTTCAATTTCCGTGTCCAGAGTCCCATGGGCTTGGAGCACATCAGACCCGCAGAGGCTGCGGGATTAGCCTCCGTCAAGTCCGTAAATGGGTAAAATAGACCCACAGGTCGCAAAGGGCTTACTTACAAATCGTAGCACATTAAGCATAGAAAAGCCATCCTGTACTTTTATTAAAAGTGTCCCTCATTATGATGCCTAGCATTTACAGAGCTTTACAGTGCTATCTTGAATTTACATTCGCATTTAGAAGTTTTCCGACTTTGCGGCCTTAAAACACGATTTACAGGCGCACAGTAAAATGCTTGCGGCCGGCCGTAAGGGGGACCTCCTTGCGGCGCCGTCCATTTGAATAGCAGGGTAGCAGAAGCGCTACACAGGGCCGTAAGATGGCCGCAAGGAATCGCAGCATTGGGGCCATATTATGGCCGTTAATTGAATGAAGCCCTATATAAGTAGCTGTGTTATAAGGATAAAGTCATTTCCAGCTGGCAATAGCAGATACGCCGTTGAAGGGTCTGCAAGAAGGTCTGAGGGAGAGAAAAACAAACTTTAAAATGTTGTTTATAATAATCATACAAGTAGTCTGGTAAATAAGGGATAAGATGATGCAAAGAACGTAATATTTTTCATATATTGGGATGTAAGTATATAGTTATGATTATTTTAAGTGACAGAAGGTAATGTTTAAGAGATCAGATATCATGGACATGTGCTGATCTGTAAATGGTGAATGCTTTAAATGTGGGGTGCAGTGTTATTACACTTACAAATACTGATGTACATTAGGACTATATTGAATAAGATGAGATGTTTCACTCTAAGTCTATTATTCTGTTAAGCATATTATTCATAATTTAATAAATAGGCTGTATAAAATAAGATAGAAACCACAGAGGAATCGACACCTAGTAAGAATATATCCAAAGCCTATGAGTTCATTAAAAGGTCATCCAACATATTGTGTATTTGTTTAAGCATAAACTCCCTTCTTTCTGGAAGGTTTACTAAAAATAAAATGTATTTTATTTTGGCCATATTTAGTTTACTGAAAATAAGAAAGATTTTTACAGAGCCTCATTTCCTGGATGAGCTGTAGCTTTGCAGTGCATACAAGCTGGCATCCTGACATTTGCTTTGGTGTGAAACTCAGAATTATCATAAGAGAAGCCCTTTCAGTTAGCTCTGATGAACAGAAGCAAAATTATACTACCAATGCCAGCTGCACCTCCCACAGTGAGACACACATGGAGCAACATGATACTAACGTGGAATCATATCCAGTATTGATAGCAAACATGAATATGGATCAACTGGATAGTGATGCAGCAGATTTCACACAAGATTCAGCCTCACCTCCTAACTTGATCTGTGATCAGAGTCAGTCACATGGCTGCTCCACCATTAAAGCAGTGGCCCTGGATACCTCACTGCAAGATAATGTGTGCCTGTAACAAACATCATAAAGAGTAATCTGCTTTTGATAGCCACTCTGATATTTCCCCTATACATATGTCTTTACCGAATAAGTACTCACACACTTGTAACAGAGTAACCCTTTTAATATTTTATCATTTCTATGCTTTGTTGCATAGCAGTCTGATTAGAAATCAATCTAGGGCTGCCTATATGATGACTTTTCTTCTATTTTTCTTTTTTTTCTTTCTTTATAATTAAAACATGTTTGTATTCTATTATATAACTATTATATGTTTTATTGCACCATATCCATAAGATTTTGTTTTTATACATCATATCCATGCAGTTGTTTTAATCTCCTGTTGTTTTCGCAATAAAAATCGAAAGATGATGAGTGCCACTGAAGGAAGGATATACATTATGACAGAGCCATATTGGAGATAAACTGAAAATCATAACAGAAAAATAGATGGAGTATAGATTTTTTATAACCAGATATTGCCAAACACCTTAAATATACTGAAATACCGTCATGAGTCTGAGAGACATAAAAGGAGACCAACAAAGAAGGCTGTGAGCGCACTGCAAGGAGGGTTGTGTGCCTCAAATGTCATGTTATGTTTGTTGTGTTTAGGTGGCAGTGGCCTAGGTACATACCTTATAGAGAGGGGCAGAGAACTGAGGTAGGCTCTGAATTGAAGCTTTTATTTTTTGTATTAGTAAATTTACATTTTTGACAGAATAAACATCTGATTTAAAATGTGATCAGCAGGATCTTGGGGCTACACTGACACAAACAGAGAAGACATTTTGTGAACACTTGTGTAAAACTAGCTAAGCCCTAAACTTGTGTGAAGCTATATATTGGCAAGACTAGCACCCTCAGTCTCTTATATTGGTTGTGTGAATGTGAGCGTTAATAACCTTAATATATGTTCTATATGCTACTATGAAACAAGCTATTTAATGATGTGGTCACACCATTTCTTTCTCCTAAAATAGAGAGCTAGAATGTATATAGCTGTGTCCCAGTGGTGTGTTTAGGCCTGGGGCCACACTGCCTAGGCTTAGGGCAGCATATTTCCAGAAGACAACAGTCTGTCTGAAGACTGCATAAGCACAGAAATACCTTTTTGTAGTGACATTTCTCTCTGTACACTCTGTAAGTGTACATAGCACTTTCTGATATAGATAAATACTCATAAACCTATGATATGGGACATAACAAAGGGAATAGGAGGAATAATAAGAAGTGAGTGGGGCATAGATGCGCACAAGTAAATGTGGCCTGGGGAGGCATAAGTCTGAATGAGTCTAGGGCAGCATAAAACTTAAACACAGCAATAACTGCTATTGTTAGTCTGTTTATAAAGATTCCAAATGTGAATTTTTATATGAACTACAGTGGTCAATAAAGGCTTATTTAAGTTTCATGGATTAGGAATGCATCTGATAGAGGAGAATAAGCAGTGTATGCAAACATTTTTTGCATGAAGAAATACCAAAATTAACATAATAAACTTACTCTAAAGTTTGCTAAATCTCTTGATTTGGCAAGCAGATGATTTCCAGAGTTAACACCCCTGTAAAATTCATAATTAGTTTTGGCCAATCACAAGCATCTATGATGGCAGTTTTTGTAGCAAGGAATCATGGAATATGTAGTCACCTGCAAAAGGAAGCAGGAGGAGCCAGACACTGATGTGTGGATCTTTGAATTGTGCTGCTGTTGGCTTGAAGGTTAGTAAAGTGTTAAAATCCAGACCAAAATGCAGTGTTTCTATTGGTAGGCACACTGTGCCAATGTAAGCATCTCTGGGGGTGTGGACAGGAGCGTAACTGTAGCCCTGAGTGGTGCAATTCAACTCTACTCCCAAGACAAGGGTAGAGAGAGCAGTTCAACGAACAAGTGTAAATAAAACTTACAATAGTGGCACAGTACATAATATTAACAAACAGCCCCATTAAATTCATAATACGTGTTAAAACATAGCCCGTATTGTAGCCCGTAGGACTTACTGCTATTAAATTAGCCTCCTAAACCTACCCGAAGATGACTTCTGGGATAAGGCGCAGGACAGCCGAAAAATGCCTACAGGATTTGGAACGTGGAACTTCACAGCAGCAAAGCCTTTGATCTATTAACCTCCCTCTGATATCTGATTGACAGCGATTTCAGCCAATCAGAAGGCGCAAATGCTTTCAGCCAATCACAATGGGATACACCCCTGTATTACATTCTGATTTTCTGAAATCTGATTGACAATGATTTCAGCCAATCAGAATACGCAATTATATATTTTTTGATCAGATCATGCGCGGGAACCTTAATTTACGGCATGGAGCTCCTCAAGGGAGGAGCTCCTTTAGTAGCATTTTTTTTTCAATAGAACGTCAGGATTTTTGTTGAGGGGCCTTTCCTGGCCCAGAAGCCTGAAGACAAAGACATTGAGGATCACCGCTGGAGGGGCATTTTGGCCAGGTGAGTAGACTATTAACCCTTTCTTTATAACAGGTTGTCAGTACTTATGTTATGTTTTTTTTGTAGGTGTGTCAGAACGTCGGGACTTTGTTGGAGGAGCCTTTTCTGGCCCAGAAGGGTGAAGACCAGGACATCAAGATCCCCGCTGGAGGGGCATTTTGGCCAGGTCAGTGGACTCCGTAACCATTTCTTTTTTCACAGGTTGCAAGTCTTTTTTTAATTATAACAGTGTTTATTATTTTATGTAATCTTTTATTATTTTATGTGCAATTTTTATTTTATTTTCTGTAGTGTTTTTTTTATTTTTATGTAATTAGCATTTTTTTTTTTCTGTAGTTAGTGTCTTTTTTATTTTCTGTATGTAGTGGGTGATTAGGGATTTAAATGGGGTTAGCGGGTTAATAGGATAGGGTAGGTTAGGGGTTATTAGGGGATTCATATGATAGGGTATTGTATGGTTGATTAGAGGGTTAATAGGATAGGGGTTAGTAGGATATGGGTTCATTAGGTACAGTTAGGGTTAATTAGGTACAGTTAACTTTTATTGGATATAGACCCCTATTGCACTGACAGGGTTAATTATAGTCTCATGAGGGTCTATATAGACCCCCATGAGTGATGAGGTTAATGAGAGGTTAATTTTTAATTTAGCGCGGGTCCTTTAAAGACCTTTGCGGTCCTTCAAGGACCCGCAAGGCAGGAATATTGAAATTCAAATGCTGCGGGGGTCTTCATCGTGACCCACACAGCAAGGGTTTATTTAGGGACACTGCAGGGGTCCCGATGGGGCACCCAGCATTGGGGAGTTAAATTTAAGTGCCAGGGGGGTACTTAAAGTACCCCAGCGGCAGGGGTTGACTTTTTAACTGAATCGGTGATCCCAATTGGGCACCCTGAAACAAGGAGTAATGTTGGGAGCCTGCTGGGGTTCCCGCAGGCTTTCGCAACGTCATGCCAACAATCTCTTTTATTGGCTCCGTCTATACCCGTAACTACGGGTTTGACTAATTAATCATATTTACGGCAGCACATGCAACGTACGCAGGAATGATTTACGAGCTTTCGTCTCCGGCCCGTAGATTGCGACCTGATCTAATGTAATAGCACTTTAACTCGCCCAAATTTCAAGCCCGCAGGCTTTGTGGGTGTCCCGTTGCCACTACGGGCATCTAATTTAATGGGGCTGAAAATGTGTTGGAAGATCAAAGGAACGGTACTTATCCTTCACTATTGGAAGCAGTGATCTAAGGCGATACTGATTATACCTTAATTCAATTGGTATCAAGTTCAAGTATGTATGAAAGATTGTTATAAATATATGAGTAATTAACCAATTCCGGAGCTGTACTGAAGAGGTTAATATGCTTGAATTTCTTGCTTGTGGATGTCCAGTTATCTGTGATGCTATCTGTCATAAGGAACAAAGGAAAGATAACTTTCCCGAATGACACCCTGCTGGTGATCAAACAACAAAAGGTCAGTACTAAAAGCCTCAGGGATGAATTTGCATCATGGACACAAAGAATGGAAATCAACTCAAGAGACAAGAGCTGGAGCAAAGGTGCAATGAAGAATCACATCCAGGGGTCATTCACTGATGAAAGATTTGAATGGCTGGGACAATCCCAGGGTGTGGCTATGATGTGTATAACTTGGACAAATGGACTTGCTGGGCAGTAGAATTATCTTAGGAAAGGAACAGAGGAATCAGGAGGAATACTCTACACTCTTGCATACACACATTAGTATTTACACACATTAGAAATTATATAGGTAGAGCCTTGTATTTCAGATGCCAATCTCACCACTACTCTTGTATGTTAATAAACACTTTAACTTATAAGTTTCCAGTGTATTTGGAGTTCTTATAGCAGTCAGATGTAAGTTAACTGGTCAGGATATACGGTTAGAATTCCAGTATAAAAAGGACTATATTTAACAAAGATGAACTGCTATCTTGAAGGTTTTGAGAGACCTTCCTGCAGAGTAAACCAGCTTGATGAAAAAGAATTTGGAGGTGTGGACACCAAAAGGTAACCATGTGGTTATTTTAATACATGCATAAATATTGAATTTACAAAACATAAAAACTAGTTATCTACTTAATACTAAAAAAGTCAATTACTTAGCACAAAACATATAGAACCTCTTTTTTATTGTATGTATCATGGCAGCTTTAATTTTAAAAAGAGGTTCTACATATGTATTTGGTCAGATAATCAACTATTTTTTATATGAAGTAGATAACCTTTGATGTGTCTGCCATTTTTATGATTTGTAAGTACAATCTTCCATGTGTGTGTTAAAATAAACCAAACTTATGTCACCATAAATTTTAGCTGTTTTAACAATTTTTTGTGCTTTAATCCAAATTATTTTTTGTGAACAAACTAATATAACAGAAAGGCAAAGATAATATCTTGAGACTGCAGAGAGCAGAGGTATTATGAGAAATAGAGAGAGATGAAGAGTAAAGAGAAAATGGTAGAAATGGAGAGAGAAAAGGATTACAGAAACAGATAACTGGAATAGCCTTCCAGTGGAAGTGGTAGAGTCAAACACAGTTAAGGAAGGTAAGCATGTCTGCAAGAGGCTTCTTCCGTCTGCAAGAGGCTCTGCAAATACCACTGGACCTCATCCCATCCACTCAGCAGAATCTCACTCTCCATCTGCCATTTTGCCAGTTCCATTTACCTTGTTTTCTTTTCTTCTAGATCCTTACCACTCCTCTGTTTCGGAATTCATGTAACATGCTCTCCTACCCACACTCCTGTGATTTGTTTTAATATATAGGGAAGGTTTAGTATTATCACCTCCATTTTTCATGGCTCATACACTAATTAACCCTCTAATGTGTTGTAAATTGCTTGCCAAACCCTTTTTTCTTTAATTTATTCTCCTTTTGTTTCAATGATCTTCTTAGATTGTAAGTTTGTAAGTTTTCAATCTTGTATGGTGTTTAAACAAAAACCAACATGTATATAAGATTTGAAACTCAAAAACAGGGCTCCCTACTTTTTGGCACGGATACATGACAGAAAATATATTACTGTACTAGCTATTCGTAATTACAATCTTGTGTGTACCTTTTATTTGTGTGCAAATATTCTTTCTGCTGCTGCTTGGCTGCCCATTGCATCCTCCAGGGTTGTTAAAAAGGGGGGAGACAAAAGCCTTCCTGGGATAGACATACTATTCCATATGGCTGATAATGTATGGTAATCACGATTAAGTTTAATTTTGGTAACTTGTGTGTCCCTATATCATATCATTTTGGGAAGGGGGTTTAACCCCCATCCCCCCAGTAAAAAAAAAGTGGAAAACAAGTTTTATTTTTAAACAAAATAAATCTGTATATGTATAGAATGAATTAGTGTAATGTTTGTTGAAAAGGGGAAACTTAGATCTGAGTGAGCCACATGGCTGTGTACTGGCCATATATGATGTGTCCAATAATTGCATTAGAAGAACCAGGGCATCTAATGAGAATTCTTATTGTAGTTATTAAAGTGTAGCTGTTGTGTGTGGAGTTTGGGTCAAACTGTCTGTTTGAAAAAAAAATGAGCCCTGCTTTATTCATTTGGTTTGAAATGATGGTCAATTTAAATGATCTATTAATATATTTCATCTATATTTCATGTAATAACATAGAGCACAACTTGTGCTGACTTTTTTGTGTGTGGTATAAATACATTTGGACAGAGGCCCTCTACCCAAAGCTTTGTAACCTATTTATGCAGGCTAATTCAGCTGATTGTCTCAAAAATAACATCTACTACACAGGACCTGCTTATCTTGAAGTTTTTGAATGATTGGAATAGATTATACATTGTAACATTGTAATTGAGGTTGAAAAAATAATTTTAGTTCATCAAATTCAACCATTTTAGATCTCCTCTGATCCTTGCAATATGTGTATTAATTGTTATTTGATCCAGAGGAAGGCAAAACAATATATATATATATATATATATATATATATATATATATATATATATATATTGAATCCTTGCCTTAAAGGATAAAGAAAAAATCCTCCTAAATACTGGCAATCTGATTACTCAATACCCCTCCTTTTCTAGCTATTCCCTTAATAGAGATACAGTATCTATTAAATCTGCTGTCACATCCTCACATCCTCCACATTCTTACTTTCCTAACTATGAACCCTTTTCTTTCTGTAACGTGGAATTGTTTTTGTTCTAAACTCAAGGGATGTCCTCCTGTCAGTTGAAAGCCACAAAAAGTTTACCTGACCTAGGGCCCTATTAAATTCCAAGCCCGCAGTGGCCGTCGTACAGCCCGTGTGTCTGCGGGTTTCAAATCTGCTGGAGTCACAGAGCGTTTAAATTGAACAAGGTCCCAAGCCCATTAACCCTTCCCGCGACAGCAAGCTGTTAGGGTTCATCTGTGTAACACAAGCACCACAGTCAATTACAGGTGACCAGAGGTGTAGGAGCCAGAATAATTCTGTGGGGGACGGAGGGGATATAGCTAATTGTATACACAGGCCATAATATATGCATACATACATACATACAAACATAGAAAAATCTGGGGGGAATTTGTCCCTCCCATCCCCCCCAGTTCCTACACCCATGCAGGTGACCATGTTGTCAAGGATATGGAACACATAGCTGTCAATTGAGTGGAGAATCCAACTCAAATATGTTTGTTCTTTAATTTCATTACCCAGGAGACAAGGACGACCACAGAGACACAGGTGGGTGCTCCACTGGAGGTGGAACAAACTCTACCCCTGGAAGTGGTTGAAGAAAAAGGGCAGAACATTCGAGAGGGCCCGGGACCATCCACAGAAGCTGGTCCTTCCCAATCCAGAAGCTCACCCTCCTCTCAGGAGTGGGATTCATTGCCTGGGCCCTCAAACGCATCATCTAGCCGTGCACAGCTGTTCCAGCCCCCTCCACAGAGCATGTCATGGAGTCAACAAACAACCATACCAAGCCTGATGGCATTGTCCTGGCCCCAGCCATCATCACAGCCACCACTGCCACCTGCTACAACACCATTGCAGCCATGGCAGGGCACAACCACTCTCACACAATGGGGTCCACTAACATGACCTCCCACACAATGGGGTCCCCCAACATGGCCTAACACACCAGCCCTTCTTCCAACACCTTAGGCCCTTCTGCCGACACCTCAGCTCCTCCTGCAGTCACCTCAGGCCCTCCTGCTGACATCTCAGGCTTTCCTGCTGACACCTCAGGCCCTCCTGCAGTCACCTCTGTTCCTCCTGCCGACACCTCCAGCCCTCCTGCTGACACCTCAGACCCTCCTGTCGTCACCTCAGGCCCTTCTGCCATCACCTCTAGCCCTAAAGCAGTCAACATTGCCCCCAATGCCATCAAAAATGGCCCCAATGCCATAAACACCACCAACCCTGACTTTGAGGGAAATCATGGCCCGATTTAACAGGGAGGACATGAGATGGAACAAACAAAGGACAGAGAAGCTCAGATTGCTCCCAAGGCAGGTTCGGTTCAGAAACTCCCTCCTTGTGAGCAACAGATCGCTCCATTCTGAGATGAGGAGACACAACCGAAGGACAGCGAGATATGAGGAACAGGCGAATAAGGACAACTAATCCAATTTGCAGACCACCAGCTCATAACTTTCCAGCCTTGGGTTTCACAACCAGAGACGGCAGCCTCCTCATCTCAACACCAGCTCAAGATGATCCCCAGCCACCCAACGTAGTCGTACTCCAAGTTCAAACATCACCTAGATGTGGAAGAGGGAGAAGGTAAGTGGGCACGGAATGTGGGGGCCCAGTGCTGCATAAGAGGAGATGTTAGGACCATCCCCGAAGTCCTCCTCATAATCACTCCTCACTGAATACTGATTGGTACAGATGTTGACATACTATTGGCTGGCTACAGAGTGTGTACATGTCTGGTTATGTTTAACATTTCACCAACTGATGTTCAATGTGGATTGACGTTGAGTTGAGGTGTTGTAGTTAATCAGAATATTGTTATGATTGATATCTTGTTCTTGTCTCTGTAGATGTTAATTGCCAAATCTCATGAACATTAAGGCATGTTATTCATCTTCGAGCAGTGCAGTACCATCATGTGAGTAAACACTCAACCCAGTTCCTTAAAGTAATTTGATCAGTTTCATTCACCACTGCAGTTAGATCTGAAATGCAATATATGGCTACATATATCTTCACTAATGAATATGACTGGTGTGAGTTTCAATTACAATGAATAGAATCCCAGCTGTAGAGTTGCACAGTACCATTTGGATCATCTAATCCAAACCAGTAGTTATACATGCATTTTTGTTGCATGTCATCCCGTTAACCTTGTGAAAGCGGATTCATGTATTTCATGTCATCCACAAACAAAATGGCTAATTCCGTTTGTTTGACATCAGGATTAATGTGTATGTGTTTAGAGGTAATGTGAACAGTGAAATCTGGCTTTGGTACCAACCATATACCAGTGATATCAGTGTGGCACAACAATGCTATGTAGTTAGTGATAGTTTGCTAAAAGATTGTGGTCACAGTGAAGCATGCCTTGTCGTATTACACATTCTCAACATATTCTGGGAAGGCTGATTGTACAGGACAGAATTAGTATGGTTATCACTACTCGTAGATGATGTTCATGTTAATTGATTTATTGTAGTGTCCAGAGCAAGAACACTTTACTATAATAACAGCTTTTGATTGTTCTTACACCTCCTCTTTATGTTTTCCAGATTCCGATCATCTATTTTGGAATCATCATTAATGTATGAAAACACACTTTGTGTGGAATTGATTTTTATCACATGATCCATGATTTATTGCATCTGTTTAATATAGCACTTGGAGACCATATGGAAGCTCTATGCACATTAATGGTTATTTCTATGAAATGGAGTATTATATGATGTTCCGATTTCTCATCTGATTATGGTTACTGTGGTGTCCTGATCACATGTGACCCTAGTAGATGCTATGCATTATCCTTATGATGCTGTTCAACATTTAACCCTTTATGTATCCTCTTTTTCACAAAAACAGCCTCTTGCCCTTCCAGGATCCACCCCCACCACACCCATGACTTTAATGCACAAACTTGTCCATTTCTGATTGTGCTATGTGTCTGAAAAAAAGCTTTGTTATACCGTTCTCACCTTGTCAGTGTTTTTTCAATGGTTGGGGTTTTGGGACATCCACATACATTGCATTTGTATCACATTCCTATATCAGTAAACTAATGAGAAATAGTTACTAGACAATAGGTTAATACTTATTTATGATAACAATAATAATAATAATAATAATAATAATAATAGCAATAATATCATAAGATATCATATAATAATATCTATCATATATAATAATAAATGGTTAATACACATGCAAAGTCCAATTTGTAATACTGTGGAGTATCAACATTCCCCTGAAGGGCAGATAACAATATAACAGGTGATAATGCAAATTAAGCAAAACACTTGATGGGATTTCACCAAATGATAATGGGTATACATCTTGGTACATGGCCACCAGTAATGGCGTGGGACTTTCCAGGATGGGTGAAGCAGAGATTACCCTTGATGGAGGTGAGTTGGCTGTTGCTCCACGTGCCTCTGCACACCCTCCATGTGTGTTTGCGGCTCCTCCTCATGGGTTAGAGTAGATTAGTGTGGTATATGTTCCCCTGTTCCTCTTCTGGATCGCTGCCTTGTGGTGGTGAACGAACTTGTGTACTTCAGTGACGCTGTGAGCTATACCATGTAGGGTAGCAGAGAGGTCAAACAAATGGCAGTCCATTGGAGAAGGAACTGGCAACCCACTCCAGTATCTTTGGTATGCAAATCTTGTGGAACAGCACAGGCACAGACCTAGCTAAATGTGCTGCAGTCCATATGGTCACAGAGAGTCAGAAACGACTGAAGGACTAAACAACAAATAATAAAATGTTCCCCTGGTACTTGATATATGTGATGTGGTGGGATAATTTGGGTCCACATTAGAGCCTCTGTGAGTGAGAGTGGGTTACTATGGCAGGCAGTTTCATGTTTTTGTGTTGCAATTTAATCATGTAGTGTGTCTTTAATTGCTTTATGCATGTTGCAGCAAGGTTTTTATATTGGCATATGCATAACCATTCCAACATATGATCATTTTTTTACTTATTTTTTTAAGTGCCAATTGTTGACTAGTGTATTGTTGCACAATGCATTGTAATGCCTTTCATAGCTTTCCACATAATTTAAAGTCCACTGGTGTGATTATATTGTCTTTTACAGTGTTAAGAAAAAGAAGAAAAACCCTTTGCGAGTCCTATTTGGCCGTAATATTTGTGTCTCCTTTTGCCTTTTACGGGTTAGAACGCCAGTGCGTCCTTGGGGATTCGTAGCAATTTAATATCGATTTACAAACGTAATAGTTACGGGCTTGACAGATCAAAGGTTTTGTGAAAACAGAGTTCAGATTTCGACAGCCCATAGGGTTTTTCTAACTGTAACCTGCAGATCGTTTGTGGGTAGCTATAAGAGGCCAATTTAATAGCAGTAACTCTGACAGGCTCCTTTACGGGCTACGATTTCTAAAATTATAGCAATTTAATGTGGCTCAAAGTCTTATATTGATCCTTGATGTGTTATAAAAAGTTATCATATCACCTATTTTTTCTAGAAAACATGTTTAATTTCGTTAGTCTTTCTTCATAGCTTACTTCCTCTACTTCCCCTTAATTGTGTTGCCATTCTCTGTATCTTTTCCAACTTTTCCAAATATTTTTAAGTGGTACCCAAAATTGCTCCATATTGCAAATGAGAGAATATTAGGGTTTGTAAACTGGCAGAATTATATCTGCTTCCCTTGCTTTCAGAGGAGAAGCTAACACCGCGGTAGCCGGTCAAGGCACTGGGGCCTTGCCTTGGAGGGGCCCAGTGTTGTCCCAGGACCAACCTGCCATTGCCCCGTGGCCATCCCATGCCTTTAAGTGCCAATATGCACCCTGACTTTATCTGTAAGTTTCCAAGTGCATCCTGTACCTGTAAGTGCGGATCTGCAGCCAGACTGTACCTGTAAGTGCGGATCTTCAGCTGGAATGTACCTAAAAGAGCTAATCTGCAGCTTGTCTGTACCTGTAAGAGTCAAAGTGCATCCTATGTCTATAAGAGCCGACTAGCAGCCTGACTGTATCTTTAAGTGCGAATCTGCAGCCTGGCTGTACCTGTAAGTGCAAATCTGCAACCTGACTGTGCCCTGTAAGAGCCCAAGTGCATCCTGTGTCTGTAAGAGCCAATCTGCAGCCTGACTGTGCCTGTAAGAGCCTATCTGGCCACTGACTGTACCTGTGGGTGCTGATCTGCAGCCTGACTGTCCTTGTAAGAGCCGATCTGCAGCCTGGCTATTTAACCCCATCTGGACCTAATTCACCCTAACTGGGCCTATCTAACCCCATCTACACCTATTTAACCTTAACTAGACCTATTTAACCATGTCTAGTCCTATGTTTAACCTTATCTGGGCCTATTTAACCTTATTTGGGCCTATTTAACCCCGATTGTACCCAGTAAACCCTATCATACCCTACACTATTAACCCCCCTCTACCCTATTAAACCCTACACTACCTACCTACCACCCTAACAAAATCCCTATTACCCCACTAATTACAGAAAAAAAAACATCTAATTACAGAAAATAATAAAACCTAGAACTACATAAAAAAAGGACATTACAGAAAATAAAAAAAGGACACCAAAAACAACCTACATTACCAAAAATAAAAAATCTAAGCTACCAAGATTTTAAAAAAGCTGTTACACAAAATAAAAAAAAAGAACTACGCACCTGAAAAGAAAATACATGTACAAATAACATATAACATTACATCAATACAATAAATACAGTTACAATACATCAATAAATATAATACAGTTCAAATTTACCCCTAACTACATACTATTAACCCTTAACTACAATACAATAACCCCTAACTACAATACATTAACATTATCTACAATACATTAACCCTATCTACCATCAATTAACCCTATCTACAATACACTAACCCTTCTCAACAATACACTAACCCTATCTACAATCAATTAACCCCTAACTACAATCAATTAACCCCTAACAAAATACATTACAAAAACCCTAAATCTAACCTAAAGTAGAATAATAAAGCCCACTTACCTTGACAGATGTAGTTTCAGCAGATCAGCCACCCCTAGGATAAAAGAAACATAAAAGTATGAAATTAAACACAACACAAACATCAAAACATTCTAAATATTAAACTTACCTTGCCGCAATGTCCCCGTCCTTGTCCTCTTCTGCACTGGCTGGGCCCTTGACTAACTGCCGCTCTAAATAAAAAAAATACATATTGGAGCTCCTCACTGGAGGAGCTCCCCGACGCTAATGAGGCTTCTAGCACCTCTTCTGATAGAAAATTGGCAATGTTGCCTTCTGATTGACTGACAAGGGTGTTACTCAAATTCCAGCCAATCAGAAGGCACCATGGTGTGAGACAATCCGAATGGGAAACACCCCTATGTCCAATTCTGATTAGCTGATGGACCTGTCAATCATTTCTTATCCAATCATAAGGTGATATGCCTTCAGCCAATCAGAATGGGATACACTCCCACTGGGTATATCCCATTGTGATTGGCTGACAGGCATATGCACCTTCTGATTGGCTGCAATCTTAGTGATAACAGCCAATCTGAAGGTGCAGGTGCCTTCAGCCAATCACAATTGGATATACCCTGTGGGGTGTATCCCATTCTGATTGGCTGAAGGCAATAGTGTCTTCTGGTTGATTTAGAAAAGATTGACAAGTCCATCAGTTAATCAGAATGGGACATAGGGGTGTTTCCCATTCTGATTGGCTAACACCATGGTGCCTTCTGATTGGCTGAAATTTGATTGACACCCTTTTCAGCCATTTAGAAGGCGCCAGTGGCAATTTTCTATCGGAAGAGGCGCAAGAAGCCTCATTAGCGTCGGGGAGCTCCTCCAGTGAGATATGTATTTTTTTTTTAGAACGGCAGTGTTTGTCAAGGGCCCAGCCGGGCAGAAGAGGACAAGGACGGGGACATTGTGGCAAGGTAAGTTTAATATTTAGAATGTTTGGATGTTTGTGTTGTCTTTAATTTCGTACTAATTTTATGTTTCTTTTATCCTAGGGGTGGCTGATCTGGCTGATCTAGGTTAGATTTAGGGTTTTTGTAATGTATTTAGTTAGGGTGTTAATGTATTGTATTTAGGAGTTAATGTTGATTGTAGTTATTATTATCATTGTTTATTTGTAACGAGCTAACATATTCCGTAGCACTATACATAAGTTAAGTTACAGGCAATGACAAGTTCAAGATTCACACATTGCAAAGAATGGAGGGCCCTGTCTTTGAGCTTGGAATCCGGTGTCCATAGCGCTTTCCCTAAAGCACCTTGCAGGATTGAGACTCGCAGACTTACAATATAAAGGGGTAGTTAGGGGTTAATTGATTGTAGATACGGTTAATGTATTGTAGATAGGGTTCATTGATTGTAGATAGGGTTAATGTATTGTTGATAGGGTTAATGTATTGTAGATAGGGTTAATTGATTGCAGATAGGGTTAATTGATTGTAATAATGGTTAATGTATTGTAGATAGGGTTAATTGATTGTAGATAGGTTTAATGCATTGTAGATAGGGTTAATTGATTGTAGCTAGTGTTAATGTATTGTAGTTACGGGTTCATGTACAGAAGATTGCTATGTCTCTGCAGATTTGAAGTACTTGCTTCTCTCTTTGAGTTACTTACCATGATCTCCCTATAGACTATACTAACCTTCCCCCATGAGTCATATCATCTCCTACCCTCCCCCATATCTATATCATCTCCTACCCTCTCTACACTTTGTTTGCCATTATTTTAGCTAGTCCTTCCCCAAACTACTAGTTTAACCCCCCAGCCTTTCTACCATCATATGCCCTTGCACACCTTCTGTTTTTTATTATGTCACCTATTACATTTGTTAACACTTTCAGACATTCAGCACTGAAGACAAATTGCCTTCTCCACCTCACAGTTATTAGACAACTGCAAGAATGTATGAAGAGAATAAGTCCTTTTAAATGTGTGAGATTGGCAAAGAAGCCATCATGAGATTGTTATTGAAAAAGGAAAATGTGCTGAATATATTTAGTTATATGGGATAGTAAATTTAACACATCTGCTTAATATTTTTTAATATTTTATAATATGATTCCTTTATTATTTTACAAGCTGGTGATTGATGACATTAACAAACTGATTTGGTATGCCTGTCCCTTTCAAATACAGTATAACAAAATTTCAAAGCAGACACAAAAATGGAATTAGGTTAAAAATGAAATAGGTTAAAGCAGTCAATTATTAAGCAATACTAGCCAGGCCCACTGGAAGGAGCTATAGGTTAACAAATATGAGTTATTCTGCATCATACCTAAATGCTTTGTCTGCAAACAGTAACTAACAAATTGATTCATAAATAAAAGATATTTGATGTCTATGCACAATAACATAAACAAAAATCTGTGTTGCTAAACTTTATATACAATGTCCCAGAAATTTATGATTTGTGACAGACACATCACCATCTCATTTGTAAGGAAATACTGCTGTGTTTGCTGACATATAAGATGCACCCCCATAAAAGAGAAAGAAAACTTCTAAAATGAAAATATCAGAATAATACATTTGTGTGAAAATATTATTAAACATTATATCCTACAAAGATAATTGAAATAACAAAGAACTACAAAAGTATAGTCAACTTTCACACACTGTGAATATGACAGAAATAGTTTGCTTCAATAATGGCAGCAATTTTCATTGATTGGTTGTGCAAAAGACCACAGATTGTTGGTGCTGCTGACTGATGTAATTAAGTTACAAATTCAATAAAGAAAGAAATAACCATATATTCCTTGACAGCACATACCCTACCCAGAGCAAGGGTAATCAGTAGGTAAACCTGGGAACAAATCAGCACCTACTGATTGTTTCTTCTAAACCACCAGGGCATTCTAAAATTATCATATAGGTAAACCAAATCTTCCAAAATGCTTAAGCAAGCTAACAGTTACCTGCTGTTCTTTTCCTAAGCCCCCTCACATTGTAAACTTCCTTGCTGGGGCCTTCTGAGCTATTATATCATTACATTAACATATATAAACAGATTCAGAACTTTACTTCATTTTAATAAGAACATTCAGACCTTGGTAAATGTTTGCAAATAAAACATAAAATAATGGCCATATTAAATTCCAAGCCCGTCGCGGCACACCAGCAAAGCCTGCAGGCTTGAAATTCTGCTGAGTTACAGAGGTATTACATTCAACCATGCCGCGACCTACAGCCCAAAGACGCAAGCCTGTAATATCTTTCCGTGCACACAAACTTTTATGGGGCTAGTTGAGACGTGATCGCCCGTTATGATCCAATCGGGGTATAATGTAGTACGAAACAGTACACCCAGCCAATAGACAGCGGTCTAGCAGATGATTGACAGAGGGAGGTTATAAATTTGTGTTCCATCCGCCCATGTGTTGTATTTAATGACAAAGTAGCACGCAGGTCCCGTATTTTGAGAGCAGTAATTTGCAGTTTTGTTCATTTATCTTCTACTATTTACAATGTTACACTTATTTTTATTTATTGTTCTATTGTTTTTGGGATTGAAATGGAGGGAGGAGGTGAGAGGAGTGGGCAGGAGGAGAAGAGGGGAGGCGAGGAGGAGAGAGAGGAGAGAGAGGTGGCCCTGGGGAGTAGTGGTGGAGAGGAGTGGTGGGGGGGAGGAGGAGAGGAGTGGTGAAGAGGAGGAGGAGGGGAGTATAGAGGTGGAGGTTTGTGGTGGCAGGGTGGCCCTAGCACCAGGAACATCTAAAGCAAGACCGAGCAAGACCAAGCCTCCATGTCAGGTGAATATCACATACACCAACATGCCACCACATGTACATGATACATATTACACATGTACATGATGACCAACAAGGACACTGACATGTCAGCTCCATGGAATTAACAAGGGATAGATGGATGCATCACTAAATCCATAAAGCAGACAAATCACTATCATTCCTGGGCACAACAACAGTAATCAAGCAATAGAGAGTCCATGTATTGGTGTGCCCACTGCAGGGTATGTAGTTACAGAACGCAGACGGAATCAAGATAGCGTTAGGAGCCAAGAACAATCAAGACCAAGAACCAAACAAAAGATCATATCTAGCAAATTATAATCTGAGTTGCAATTAGGTGAATCATCCAGGTTCAAGCCTAGATGTCAGATAGTTAGGAATGCACACAAAACAATGTATTATTAATCATACTAATGACATATACCTTCCTTTTCTATCTTTCAGAATAAAGGAGGTCTGGGTCCAGTGGCGAGCCAGAGGTGGGGGTGTCCGCTCTATTGGAGCAGGAAGAGGAGGAGCAAGCCCCCACCCAGCAGGAACCGGCGCAGGGGGAGGAGGAGGATGTAATTTTGGGGTGGGGTCACTATCTGGACCAGCGGCCTCACCGCAGGGATTCAACCCCACTACCCCCCTCCCCCAGAGACTGAGGCTATCGCCAGGGGACTCCCACTGGAGTGTTGTCAGCAGACAGCCAGCACCTCCTCCCCCCGCAGCAGTGTGCTGGACTGACCACCACCACTACCACCAGGCCCAACAACACCACCGCCTATTTTGCTACAAACTCCACCTGGGCCCCAGACCTCCCCACTCACACACCGCCACCTCCACACTAGGCCACGTCCCAGGGCCTCCATCCACAACATCCGGCCAGGCTGCTCAGGCGGAGATGCTGGCCATCATGCAGCAGCAGTTGGAGTGTCCAGGCTAGCGTCTCCGCCAATCATGCAGAGGTAATGTGCAGCCTGGCCAGGTGCAATAGGGAGGACAGGAGGCATCATCTGATGACTGAATCCTACCCGGCTGGGCTGCTCAGGATTAGGGTGGTCCCCAGCCCCGCCTCCTCCAACCTGGAGTCATCACCCTGCCACCCGCAGCCGGCCTCTCCTCTCCTCCAACCATGGCTCCACCACTGCAGGGGCCACTGCCTCCCGGGGGGGTTGCCACCCCCTGCCCCACCACCACCAGGGAGACAATGGCCTGCCATGGGGGATTTGGGCCCTGTGCCTAGGCGGAGGAGGACCTAAGGGCTGCGCAGACAATTGTGCCTTCTCAACAGCACTCCTCAGTGACAATCTATTGGTCACAATGTTAACCTAATCTAGCCTGGCTACAGAGTCTTAGATCTTGGACTATGTGAAGGTGAGATTTTGTATGCAGATGGCTACCTCCCATCACATGGTCCATGATCCTCTTCTCTGTGGACACGTAGAGTTCTGTTGAACATGTCACCAATTGATGGTTACTGAGGAATGCTGTTGAGAAGAGATGCTGCAGCCCCTATCTTTTTTTTAAAGCCTTATTTTGTAGGTGTTATTTTTTTTTTTTTTAGGTACAATTCAGGTGCATGTAGGCATCATCTGCATCTGCAAGCATTGTGAAGGAAATGTATGAGGTGTAACGTATTCACTGTGCCTCTCAGGTTGACATTCCTTCAATGACTCTTAACATGTAGCTCCCACAATCTTAAAGCTATCATATAGCCAGATATCTAAGACATGATTGTTGTTAGCTTAAATGTAGACTAATACCGCTATGGCGGTGGTCTTGCAAAGTCTCACAATGGCATGTTAATGACAGCCAGCATTGTTATATACCCCAGTGAAGCTTGTGATCCTGACCTCAATATCAGTCTGAGAACAGATCATTGGGTCTGATGTAAGTGAATCTAGCTGCTGACCTTTGTGTCCTCTCTGTATTAATGGGTATTTTCCCATATTGCTGATTATCCATAGAACTAGCTAATAGTTAGTAATGCTTGCAGATGGGAATAAGGGGAGTGTGTATACTGTTACAGTGACAGTATTTAGCAGTGTACTGTACATGCATGTTAATTTTTTTTATCCTTCTCCGCCTTTTTTTAGTTGACCACTTTTTTAGTTGACCACCCTGTATGTGTGAAACTAGACTGGATTACACAGTCCATAGGTTTAATCATCTGTTTCATTGAGCAGATCTAGATAGGTTGTAAGTGCTATGCACATTAATGGTTTCTTCAATTAAATGGAGTGATTTGTGATAGTTTTTTTCATCAGATTTCAGTTGAAGTGGTGTAGTAGGTGCTATGCATCATTCTTATTCTAGACTATGACATTACCCCTTTAAGGTATTCCCTTTTTCCCACAAGCCTCTTGCTTTCCCGGGATCCACCCACATCACACCCATGATATTAATGCACAGTCTTGCCCATTTCTGATTGTGCTCTGTGTATGAAATAAAGCTTTGTTACACTTTTCTCACCATGTCAGTGTGTTGTCAATGGTTGGGGTTATGGGACATCCACATACATCACATTTGTGTCACATTCCTATATCTGTAAACTAATGAGCTCAAGTTATTATGCAATAGATAAATACTTATAATAATAATGATAGTAATAATAGCATTAGATGTCATATAGTAACATATATTATAACACGTATTTAGTTGTGGATCTTACGAATGTTGGTCACGCACTCTCGGGACTCGCGAAGCGAGGGACGCAGTTGTGGGGCTGCAATGAGGCCCATGGTACTTACGCTGCAATAAGCGCTGAAGGCGCTCATTGCAGGGCTCGCGATGAGCGCCGCAGGCTCTAATCGCGAGGGCTTTGGGAGTAAGGCTGCAATGAGTGGCGAAGTGGCTCATTGCATAGCTGGCAGTAAGTGCCCCAGGCACTCATTGCGATACCAGCAGGACTTTAAAACAGTCTAGGCGTGAGTACAGAAGGCCGATGGCCACTATCACTGCAGAAAAACGGAGCACTTTGCCGCTGATCGCGAGGCATGCAGTTTACTGATTTAACGGCCAACATGTTTTCAAGTGCGTAACTCCAAACGCTGCCAAAAAACAATTAAAAGAAAATTACACACACAGCACAGGGGGAGAGCCAGGGAGCCTGTTATTGAGGCTGCAAGTTTATTTGAGGCATATTTTGTGTTTTTTTGGCAATCTAAAATTGGCTAAGCGAGAAAAACAAAATGGCAGCCGAAAAAACGTAAACGGATGAAAACGAGGCTGAAGGCAGCAAAAACGACCTCGAAGACAGTAACACTTAGCGCAAGACAGTAAACATGATCACAAAACCAGTAACACTTAGCCGAACAACGCAAGCAACTGCACTCATCGCGAGCCATGCAAAACTTGACACAGAGGAGAAAGACACAGGGGGGAAGGAGAGGGGGAGAGGGTGGAAAGAGACACAGGGCTGAGAGACGAATGAAAAGAGACACAGGGGGGAAGGAAAAACAAAAGACACAGGGCAGGGAGAGAGTGGGAAGCAAACAGGGGGCAGAGACTGGGGAGAGGCTCGCAATGAGCGCCGAAGGTGATCATTGGGAACCACGAAAGTTGCGGGTTGCCAAGGACTGAAATGAGCGGCAAAGCCGCTCATTGTGGGGCTCCCGATGAGCGCCAGAGACGCTCATCGTGAGGCCCGTACAGTAGATGGGGGGAGAGGCTTGTAATGAACGCCAAAAGCGATAATCGCGGGGCTTGCGATGAGCACCGAAGGTGACCATTACGAAGCACGAAAGTTGTGGGTTGCCAAGGCCTGCGTAAAATAGATGGCGATCATTGCAAGGCACGCGATGAGTGCCAAAGGAGCCGGCACTCGGTATATGCTAATGACATGATGTCACATGCGCGCCACGTCATTACCATATACCGGGTTACGTCACATGCGCGCCACGTCATTAGCATATACCGGGTGCCGGCGCCCGGTATATGCTAATGCCGTGATGTCACATGCGCGCCACGTCATTAGCATATACCAGGTGCCGGCGCCCGGTATATGCTAATGCCGTGACATCACATGCGCGCCACGTCAATGCGCCGGAAGGAGCGGAGATAATTTCCCTTTGAAGGACCATTGAAGTATTATAGTTGCAATATTAATTTGTTAAATTATACAATTTCTGCTGCTGTACAGGAAAAGAGAGCTAAATAGTGGACTTCAGGAGCATGGGATATGTCCCACGTGGAGTGGCTTTCACACACCCATAGGAAAACTAGTGAAATCTTTAAAAAGCTGATAACTGTAGAGAAAAAAAAAATATTCATGTATTCCCATGCACATTACAAGTAATAATAGTATCCATTTTTCAAGTATTAGCACACCTTCTAAGTTGTTTTTTTTGTAACAGCCAAAGCCCGGCACAAAAGGGGGTGGGGGTTAAATGAAGGAGGGGGGGGCAAATTCCTTTACTATATCCCAACCATGGGCCATATTAAATTCCAGCCTCGTAAGTCCAACGTTGAGCAAATAAGGGCTGCGTGATTCAAAATTGCCCTACTTACATTGTTATTAAATTAGAAAGTGCTGCAAGCTCCGAGTGAGAGAGGCTATCCCGTAAACCAGTTCGGGGCCTTAGGGTTGCGTGCTCGATCGCAAACAACAAACAATTAAGCAATCTCGTAGTTACGGGTTCAGGTGGAGTCAATGGAAAAAGAGATCGTAAGCGTTACATCACAGAAAAAGGGGAGGGTAGATTTCGAAGTCCGACGTGCTTCAATTCCAGTTTGCGATCGGTCCCACGCGCCAGTTATATTTCAGTATTAATAAAGCAGTAAATAGGATATTCTATTACATGCAAGCTACAGTATATGTCGTAACATATTGATTGCAGGGATCAATATAAACATGAAATAAAGTATTTTTCAGGGCCGATTTGCGGCCTTGAGAATGTTGTGCTATTAATTCTAAGACCTAACATCACTTTCCTTATAATAAATGTACAGTAGAGTGATTTTATTTACATTACAAGTGCTGCGTATTGTATTTTACCCCCCTTGCGGTTGCTCTTGAGCACACACTGGCCTTTGGGCTCCATTTGGGAGTTACATGTTTGCTCGCGAGTGACAACGTTGCAATTTAGTAGCTGAATTTAACAATTAGCGGTTACGAGCATGACAGATCAAAAGATTTACGTGCGGGAAGTTCAACGTTGCTCTCCACGTAGCCCATTCTCGGCGTCCTGCGTGTTCCCGCTGCGACCAACGTTACAAGGTATTGTGGTTATCTGCTTTCTTCAGTCGGGCTTGATAAAGCTGGTATGGCCAAACCTACACACCAGATTATTTTAATCCCCACACCAAGAAAGCTGATGTTTCTAAAATGTCCTTACTCAGATGTAGTATTTTAAAATAAGAACTCAGGCTCAGCATTGTAAAAATCAGGAACTGCTTTTATTGCTGTAGAAACTTTATGACAGTTTCAGTGGGTGAATGTTTAAACTTAAATTTATAAGATTCTGTAATACTCACACTGGGTCTTCTGGGGATTGTTTAACTGGCTAATACAGTCATTAATCAATGTTTCACATGCCAGGCCTCATAACATCCAATTCATTAACATCTTCTTTAGGAATACTGACATATACATACATCTTCTAGACAGGTCTCCTACCCTTCCATTAGGAGTATACACACACTTCAGTTTCCTCCCTTTTATTAGGAGCATATTAATTCATTAATTGAACAGGATCAGGACAGCCATTTTCTTTACTATAGACTCTGACACATAAATATCCACCAGATATCTTATTCAATATATATATAAATTAATCCTCTCTTCACTATGGATTCTGACATGTATATATATTTTGCCTTGCAAAAGTATTCACCCCCCTTGACTTTTTACCTATTTTGTTACATTACAGCCTTAACTTCAATGTTTTGTTAATCTGAATTTTATGTGATGGATCAGAACACAATAGTCTACGTTTGGAAAGTGAAATGAAAAAAATATATACATAAAACTATTTTTTAGAAATAGAAAACAGAAAATTGGCATGTGCGTATGTTATTCACCCCCTTTGTTATGAAGCCCATAAAAAGCTCTGGTGTAACCAATTACCTTCAGAAGTCACATAATTAGTGAAATGATGTCCACTTGTGTGCAATCTAAGTGTCACATGCTCTGTCATTACATATACACACATTTTTGAAAGGCCCCAGAGGCTGCAACCTAACCAAACACTGCCATGAAGACCAAGGAACTCTCCAAACAAGTAAGGGACAATGTTATAGAGAAGTACAAGTCATGGTTAGGTTATAAAACAAATCCAAATCTTTGAGGAGCACCATCATAACCAAATGGAAATAACATGGCACAACAGCAAACCTGCCAAGAGACGTCCGCCCACCAAAACTCACAGACTGGGCAAGGAGGCGATTAATCAGAGAGGTAGCACATAGACCTAAGGTAACCCTGGAGGAGCTGCAGAGTTCCACAGCAGAGACTGGAGTATCTGTACATAGGATGACAATAAGCCGTACTCTCCACAGAGTTAGACTTTATGGCAGAGTGACCAGAAGAAAGTCATTAATTTCAGCAAAAAACCAAATGGTATGTTTTGAGTTTGCGAAAAGGCATTTGGGAGACTCCCAAAATGTATGAAGGAAGGTGCTCTGGTCTGATGAGACTAAAATGTAACTTTTCAGCCATCAAAGAAAACACTATATCTGGCGCAAACCCAACACATCACATCCCCCAAAGAACACCCTCCCCACAGTGAAACATGGTGGTGCCAGCATCATGCTGTTGGGATGTTTTTTAGCAGCAGGAACTGGGAAACTGGTCAGAGTTGAGGGAAAGATGAATGGTGCTAAATACAGGGATATTCTTGAGCAAAACCTGTACCACTCTGTGCGTGATTTGTGGCTGGGATGGAGGTTCACCTTCCAGCAGGACAATGACCCCAAACACACTGCTAAAGCAACACTTGAGTGGTTTTAGGGGAAACATGTAAATGTGTTGGAATGGCCTAGTCAAAGCCCAGACCTCAATCCAATAGAAAATCTGTGGTCAGACTTAAAGATTGCTGTTTACAAGCACAAACCATCCAACTTGAAGAAGCTGGAGCGGTTTTGCAAGGAGGAATTTTTCTGTTATTCTGTCCTAGAGGCCCCAGAGCCTGCAACACCTAAGCAAGAGGCACCACTAACCAAACACTGCCATGAAGACCAAGGAACGCTCTAAACTAGTAAGGGAAAATGCTGTTGAGAAGTACAAGTCAGGGTTAGGTTACAAAAAAATATCCCAATATTTGTTGATCCCCAGGAGCACCATCAAATCTATCATAACCAAATGGAAAGAACATGGCACAACAGCAAACCTGCCAAGAGACGGCCGCCCACCAAAACTCATGGACCAGGCAAGGAGGGCATTAGTCAGAGAGGCAGCACAGAGACCTAAGGTAACCCTGGAGGAGCTGCAGAGTTCCACAGCAGAGACTGAAGTATCTGTACATAGGATGACAATAAGCCGTACTCTCCACAGAGTTAGAATTTATGGCAGAGTGGCCAGAAGAAAGTCATTAATTTCAGCAAAAAACAAAATGGTACGTTTTGAGTTTGCGAAAAGGCATGTGGGAGACTCCCAAAATGTATGAAGAAGGATGCTCTGGTCTGATGAGACGAAAATTGAACTGTTCGGCCATCAAAGAAAACGCTATGTCTGGCTCAAACCCAACACATCACATCACCCAAAGAACACCCTCCCCACAGTGAAACATGGTGGTGGCAGCATCATGCTGTGGGGATATTTTTTAGCAGCCGGGACTGGGAAACTGGTCAGAGTTGAGGGAAAGATGGATGGTGCTAAATACAGGGATATTCTTGAGCAAAACCTGTACCACTCTTTGCGTGATTTGAGGCTGGGATGGAGGTTCACCTTCCAGCAGGACAATGACCCCAAACACACTGCTAAAGCAACACTTGAGTGGTTTAAGGGGAAACATGTAAATGTGTTGGAATGGCCTAGTCAAAGCCCAGACCTCAATCCAATAGAAAATCTGTGGTCAGACTTAAGGATTGCTGTTCACAAGCGCAAACCATCCAACTTGAAGGAGCTGGAGCAGTTTTGCAAGGAGGAATTTTTCTGTTATTCTTTCCTATTTGTTGCTTGCTTCATATTAAAAATACAAACATCTTTAAAGTTGTGGGGCATGTTCTGTAAATTAAATGATGCAAATCCTCAAACAATCCATGTTAATTCCAGGTTGTGAGGCAACAAAACATGAAAAATGCCAAGGTGGGTGAATACTTTTGCAAGGCACCGTATATATATATATATATATATATATATATATATATATATATATATATATATACAGTATATATATATATATATATATATATATATATATATATATATATATATATATTCAAGTTACGTTACCTCCCTTTTGATTAGAAACATAAACATACTTTAGATGTCTTCATTCAGATCAGACTCTTCCTCTTCATTAAGAGCAGACTTGTCCACACAGCCGGATTCCAAATGCCTAACTGCTCTCTCTGACAATTACCGACCGACAACACAACATTCCAAAATATTTAACATTTGCTGAACCAAACTTGCAGCATACAGAATCACACATCACAAGTCAATCATACCTTGGCAAGCAGCATAACATACAGTAATTAACATAACATAACACAGCATAACATATGGTAATTAACATACATATTGTTATCAACTTAATATAGGATTAAATAACTATAAACAGACCACACCACTGGATCACATGAGTCCCAAGAACTGGTGGTCAGGAGGATCATGAAAGGCATCTTAGCACGCAAATAGCCCTAAGATGACAGTTACAGGCTACGTGTTAACACATAGCTCCAATTTAATAGGGCTGCATATCAGTCCAAAAGGTTAGCCCTATGTATACTGACACAAAGTCAGGCGGACCCACGGATACATTATAGAAGGAAGATATGTCAGCACTAGGCTGATCAGGTCCGTTAGCCCAGTGCTGACAGAGTTAAAGCAATTAGCTGCACCTGAAGCAACAAGCAGACTATTTAAATCCCCAGGAACTAACAGCCAGAGAATGGAGTCAATACCAAATTCAGGAGACTGATGTGCTTGCTCTCCAAAAAGACACGAGACTCTGGGAAAAGGCACACCCTGCTAATCTCCGCTGGAAGTAGTATGACAGGATTAATTTGCTTTATATTTCTCCGGAGCATAGTCAGGGTGTTCCTGAATGTTTAGTAAGAACGTTTACGTAGATTTTTATTTTATTTTTCTTAAAGTTAATTACTACTTCTTGACCATTGTTTATAAACCCTATAATAAACAAGTCTCCTGCATCATAAATCACTTTGGTAAACGGCCATTCTTGTCACAATACATATATGAAATGTAACTTCACCTGCTAAATCAACTATAGCATGTTGTGCAATTAATAATGGAATTAGAGAACTGCATATAACTCTCTTGAATATATGGAGTTGTCTCCAAATGAAGTAAACCCAATGGAGATATCTGATGTCTCTTGGATTGAATGCAGGCATGGATGTAGGAACTGGGGGGTATGGGGGGACAACCCCCCCCCCCTCGAGTTTTCTATGTTTGTTTGTATGTATTGTAACAGAGTCAAGCAAGGAGTGTATATAAGCCTGAGATTGAGCAGAGCTATATATCCAGGCATGACAAGCAAGAGTTAATTGGAGCTGCAGCTCAATAAAGCCAGTGCACCTGATCCTTATCAGGGTGATTTAAAAAGCAGACCAAACCAAGGGGTGTGGTGTTTGGAGTAAGAGTAAAGATATTTTATCTGCAAGAAGAGACAGTCTGGAGTGCAAAGCAGCATTTGGTTTCCAGAGCAGAGCTGTCTGCAGGAGCAAGATTGGTTCCCAGACCAGAGCTGTCTGCAGGAGCAAGATTGGTTTCCAGAACAGAGCTGTCTGCAGGAGCAAGATTGGTTTCCAGAACAGAGCTGTCTTCAGGAGCAACTCAGGCCTACAAGGCAAGTTAATCTGCTGAGTGAAAGCAGTTTTCCTGTTTAGAGACTGTGGACATTTAACCCCAGGTAGAAGACAGCAGTATAACTGCAAGTGTGACAGTTTTTCAAAAGATTATTTAAAGGGTACCTGGAGGTTGGAGCATTTCGGAGAGACGGGCGGGCCGAATGCTCCCCTTTTTCCCACAGATGAAGATAGTGTGTTTTATTTTGGTACAAATATTGGACTTTTAATAAAATATTAAAATAATACCTGAATTCCTTGCTGTCAATTTATAAGGTAACAGGCTAATCTACCACAGTATATATAAGCTATTTTATGGCCTATGTATACAATGAAACTATATCCCCCAGCGCTCTGACACCCCTGCATGCATGAAGTAATGTTGTTTCTTATAAAAGGCCACCAAAATTGTCGGGGCACTAATTCAATGGTAATTCTCACTCCAGGATGTCCTACTAAGAAAAGGTTGTGACTTTTCTCCATAACCTTTAGATAGAGATAAGGAGGTACAAAGATCTGGTGGCCACTAAAGTACAACCCCCAATGTTGCTGGAAGCAATAGTAAGCAGGAAGCTGTAACTGACTCCAAGTCCCCTACGGATTGTTGAAATCTGAACTCCACCGCCGCAAATCCTGTGATCTGTCAAGCATGTAACTCGCAGCATGGTTCAATTTGATAGCTCTGTAACACAGCCAACTTTCAAGCCTGCAGCCTTTGCGAGTGTGCCGATTCCACTACGGGTTTCTAATTTATTAGGTTCTTATGATAAGTATATATAATCACTGGGGGTTAATGTTCCTTTTAAATGACCCCTCCATTCTCCCAAAACCAGTTTTATGGCCAAGATTTCTCTATTTGCCACATCTTATTTCCCTTCAGCTGGAGATAGTTTCTGGGAGAAGAATGCCACAGGTAGGGAAGTTTTGTTTTGTCCTCTGTGCTATGAAAGGCAAAAAAATTCACCTGCATCCACAGTGAATTGAAGAGATGGTTCTGGATTGGCTAGCATAGGAGATGATGTGAATAATGACTTCAGGTATTCAAAAGCCTGTGCAGCAGCAGGAGTGATGCAGTGGTGATGTTTCATAGTAATTGAGCTTTAAAAAAGGCTTTTAGTCCATCAAGTTCAACTCTTTTAGATCTCCTCTGACCTTTGTAATATGCAGATTAATTGTTAATTTAATTGTTATTTACATACTAATTGATTCAGGGGAAGGCAAGCAGAAAACTCCTCATCAAAACATTGTCAGTTGCCTCAAAAGGGGAAAAAATTAGAATTCCTTCCTGACCCCAGATACTAGCGATTGGATTCCTCCCTGGTTCAATACTCCCTCTCTAATTAACAAGGTAACCCTGAATGCCCTTTTTATTTAAAAATATATTTAATCCCCTTTTGAAGTTATCTATCGAATCCGCTGTCATCACCTTCTTTGGTAGAGAATTCCACTGATTAACCGCCCTTACTGTAACTTTTTATAAAATAACACATACTACTTGTATCACAAACATACATTACATATCAAGTCATTCTATACACATACAGATTTATTTTAGTTAAAAAATGGTTTCCAAATCCCCAGTGCTGATTACATAGGTACATTGTACCTAACAAGAGAAACACTGCCTTCAGATACGTTTTTTTTAACCCATACTAACCTTCAAGCCAACAGCAGGACAATACATAAATCCACAGAGCAGTGTCTGAGCTCCTCTTTGCTTCCTTGTGCAGGGGAAAAACAAGACTACACATTCCATAATGCTTTGCTGCACAAGCTATTTTTACAGATTGAATCAATGTTATAGCTGTGACTGGTCAAAATAATTAAATAAATTATTAATGTTATGCTAATTGTATCAGGGATTTCAGGCATGTAACTATCAAAATCAACTGCTAACAAACGCAAGCGTTTTAGCAATATTTAGTGTAAGTTTAATATTGTTTTTTTTTGGTATTTTTTTTGGTATCACTCATAATTCATGAAACATAAATATGCCATTAATATAAAGTTTAACTGTTTGGATGTTCAGTAACTCCATTCAGTGATTTCCATTGATTGGCAATGTGGCTTTTGGTTGCTAACATTAAGAATTGCACTGGTTTGTTATGGGGATTGGGGAAATTAGGTCTTGAAAGACCTAGGAGACAAGATCCCATGTCTGGTTTTAGTGTGTTAAATATTTCAGAGGCAAGGCACATTACATCCCTCCATAATCTTTCAGCTTTAGGGCAAGTCCACCAGGTGTGGATAAAGGTACCAGTTTCATGACAGCCTCTGAAGCATAACGGACTGTGACAGACTCTGAAGCATAACGGACTGTGGGATTCTATTTTGTCTGAGTCTCTCTGAGGTAATATATAGCCCTATTAAATTCCAGCCTCGTAGATAAGAGGCTTCTACTTAAACCCTACTGGCTGCAAATTTATAAAAGTAACAATGCTATTAAATTAGCCCTGCTGTGAGCAACGTGTGAGCTACGCAGCAGGGCTATCCGTATCAACACAGAGAAAATCTACATGAGGAGTGACAGCCTGCGAAATGATTTCGCAGGCTCCCCCAAATCATCAATTGCTGAGGGGGTCCTAAACGGGACCTCCGCGGCAGTCCCACACATAAGCCCTGCCGTGAAGGGTACTCCAACTAACCCCCGGCAAATACAGACCCCCATAAGCCCTTAATTAACTCTATAACTCATGGGGGTCAATACACACCCCCATAAGTCCTTAATTAACCCTGTCACTCATGTGGGTCAATACAGACCCCCATAAGCCGTAATTAACCCTGTCACTCATGGGGGTCAATAAAGACACCCATAAGCCCTTAATTAACCTGGTCACTCATGGGGGTCAATACAGACCCCCATAACCCCTAATTAACCCTGTCACTCATGGGGGTCAATACAGACCCCCATAAGCCTTAATTAACCCTATAACTCATGGGGGTCAATACAGACCCCCATAAGCCTTAATTAACCCTGTCACTCAGGGGGATCAATACAGACCCCCATAAGCCCTTAATTAACCCTATAACTCATGGGGGTCAATACAGACCCCCATAAGCCTTAATTAACCCTATAACTCATGGGGGTCAATACAGACCCCCATAAGCCTTAATTAACCCTGTCACTCAGGGGGATCAATACAGACCCCCATAAGCCCTTAATTAACCCTATAACTCATGGGGGTCAATACAGACCCCCATAAGCCCGTAATTAACCCTATAACTCATGGGGGTTAATACAGACCGCCATAAGCCCTTAATTAACCTGGTCACTCATGGGGGTCAATACAGACCCCCATAAGCCCTTAATTAACCATGTAACTGATGGGGGTCAATACAGACCCCCATAAACCCTTAATTAACCCTGTCACTCATGGGGGTCAATACAGACCCCCATAAGCCTTAATTAACCCTATAACTCATGGGGGTCAATACAGACCCCCATAAGCCTTAATTAACCCTGTCACTCATGGGGGTCAATACAGACCTCCATAAGCCCTTAATTAACCCTATATCTCATGAGGGTCAATACAGACCCCCATAAGCCCTTAATTAACCCTATAAGTCATGGGGGTCAATACAGTACATAAAATAAAAAACAAATCACCCCCCCCCCACTACATAAAATAAAAAAAGAATTACACACCTGCAAAGGCATACACAAATACACATAACAATCATGAATACATTATATATATACACATAACTACAATACATTTCCCCCTATCTATACCTAACCCCCAATCTAAACACCCCCTCATTTATACCTAACCCCCGATCTAAACCCCCCTCTCTATACCTAACGCCCAAGCTAAACACCCCCCCCCCGTCCATACCTATCCCCCAATCTAAACACCATTCCTGTCTATACCTAACCCCCTAAATCTAAGCTAAAATAGAACAAAATCACTTACCTTTGCAGATGTCTCTTCTGATTGCACCCCCTAGGAAAAAAAGAAACATCAGATTATTCCAACAATAAACATTACATATTATAAATAGATATTACAAATACAGTATTAAACGTACCTTTCCAGCATGTCCCATGTCCATCTTTATCTGTTCTTTGGCTCGGCCCCTGGAAAAAAGATACATACCATTAGTATCAAACATACACAACATCAAACACAAAAGAAAATAAATATAAACATTACACATTGAAAACTTACCTGTCCCCGATGTCCCCGGCCTTCTTCTCTTCTGCCCCGGCTGGGACCTTGCTGAATCTGCGTTCTATTTAAAAAAAATGTTTACAAAATGTTTATTTGCAGACCTCCCCAACGCTAATGAGCCACCAAGAGCCTTTTCCGGAAGGACATAGGCAATGGCACCTTCTGATTGGCTGAAAACGCTGTCTATCAAATTTCAGCCAATCAGATGGCGCCAATGTGTGAGCCAATCAGGATGGGATACACCCCTATCTCCCATTCTGATTGGCTGAAGGAGCTATCAATCTTTTTTAAACCAATCAGAAGGCACTATTTCTTTCAGCCAATCACAATTGGATACACCCCCACGGGGTGATTGGCTGAAGGCATCTGCGCCTTCTGATTGACTGTTGTCAGTAGCTTTGAAATTGAGGCATGACAGACCTCCTTTAGATTTTTGTCTGACAATAGTGGCTCCACCAGATAAATTGAAAAGTTTTGTTTTTGGAATTTATAATTTCCACATTATTGCCAAAATTCACCCTAATACTCCAACAGGCATGGGATGGAGGTGGAGGAAAACGCAATGAATACGTTTGGATAACAAAAACTTTATTAAACTTTATTGCAAATACCTCAAGCAAAGAATATCAATTTTCATATCTATAACTTTATGTACTGGGCATTCTATGACAAGTCCTATACATGTAATAATAATTATTACAACTGTATGTTTTTCCAAAGACTTGTTTTAAAGCTTTGAAAAATAAAATGACTTGCTAAAATGTTCATTCCTTGTATTTTTGCACATTTTGTCATGCTGGAATTTAAAGGTATATAAATGGGATTTTCTGTCACTGATCTGCACAAAACACCCCATAATGCTTAAGACGGAAAATATGTGTATTTGTTTTTCAAACTTATTGACAAATGCCTTCAGAAGTCACATGACGAGTTGAATGGAGTCCACCTTTGTTCAATTAAGATGTCCTGTTATGTCAGATTATATACACCTGTTTTCTATAAGACCATGAAGACAAAGGAGCTTTCAAAACAAATGTGGGCTTATAAAAATAATACCAAACTTTGAATATCACTGAGAGCACTGTTAAATCCATTATTAAAAAAAATAGAAAGAATATGGCACAACAAAAACATCCACAGTCAGTGATCATTTAAGGAGGACATTAGTCAGAAAAGCAACAAAGAGTCCAATCATACATCTGAAGGAGTTTTGAGAGATCCACAGCTGAAATGGGAGAAAATGTCAATTAGAAAACTATAAGCCAGACACTTGACAGAGCTGGGCTTCATGGAAGAGTGGTAAACAGAAAGCTATTGCTATCAAACTCTTGGAGATTGCCAAAAGGCAAAAATTGCAAGAGACATGAGACTGAGGCAGACATTTACCTGCTAGCAAGCAGTGCAATGACCCAGAAATCTACATTGGAGTGGTTTACCAAAAATCCAAATGTCTCAGAATGGCCCAGTAAAAGTCACAAGCACAATTAGATTGAAAATCTATTGCAAGAGTTGAAAATTGCTCTACATCGGCAATCCACATCCAACCTGGCAGATGTAACGGAACCCATCACTGTTTTACCCTGTTTTATATCAATGTCTGATTGCATCAAAGTAGCCAGGTAGCCTAGGGGAGGTGTGACCACACCTATTGTTCTCTTTATGTGTATTGTGTGGCCAAATATGGGCATGTGTATTGCCTGTGGGAAGAGATGTGTATAAATATTTTTGCACAACAAAATAAAGTCAGTATTCTTTGACTCCCAAGAAAGTGTCGTCCAATATGGGTGGACTGGGCTTCTGAGACTCTTGGATGGGATTATACCAACTTCACTTTTACACAGCAGCTTGCCAGGGAAAAGGACGTTTCCAACGGCTGGTACCTTCTCACTACCGGGGTAGCCGTTACAGCAGAGTTTAAGCAATTTTCAAGAAGAATGGGCAAACATTGCAGGATCCAGATATGCAAAACTGTTAGAGACTTACTTCAAAAGACTCAGAGCTGTAAATGCAGCTGCAGGTGGTTCTACTAAACATCAGTTCTTGGTTTTTCCAAGTATTGATTCTGGGGAAAGGGGGTTAGCTGAATACTTAGGAAAAAAAATGGATTGGTTGCATAGTTAATGTTTGCATCCCAGTTCTAGGTTGTAATATTATAAAATGTTGAAAAATCCAAGGGATTGAATACCTATTCAAGGCATCGTATATTTCTGATCCAGACAGACAGAATACAATGACCTTTTTTCCGGAAATGAACAAAAACATTGAAGGGCCACATTGTGGCCTCTGCGTCTTAGGTTGGAAAACTCTGCTCCATCACTTTTATATTGTTCTAATGAAAATTTAAAAGCAACATTTGCAATGATTAAACCATACATTTTCCAAACAGTTGATATGATGATCAATATTTTCATTGAATCTACAGGCAATACAGTACACAGCACACACGTTTAAAAGGGACATAGAAGAATGATAATCAAGTATAGGTTTGCTACAGGGGAAACATAGAGGCTGTTTATTGTGTCTGGAGCTGATTTAAGCAGATGCTGGCTGAATGTCCACACTCAGAGAGCTACATATAGTACATCACTTTTATAATGTTCCTGCTCAGCATTTAATAGCATCCTTTTCCATTAGAGAAGTCATTGGTTAAAATAGATATGTAACTGATAATACTACTATAAATGTCAGATTATTTTTTTCTTCACTAAGCTAACCCATATAATGATCCTTTAAGCTCCTAGGCACATATTAGTGAGCTAAAATGCCATGATCTTAACAATGTATGTTTCTTTAAACAGAACTGTACACATAACCACACATACTGATACTTTTAGCACTATGAGATAGCTTAGCTTTATATGTGTTCCCTCTTGACATTTGTAATTATAGCTGTACTGCTCAAACACTAACCCTCTCAGCTATGCTTTACCACCTACACAGTCTGTACCATTTACAACAGCTTACTGGATTTAATCTGTTTCCTTTCAAAATCTTATTTTTCACTGTGATCTCCCACAGTTCATTTTTAAAATGTATCATCTGGAAGTAGAGCAACAATTTTAATAAAATATAGTTGCTCCCATTATGTATATACTCTGCAAACCTTAAAATTATTAGACAAACATTTTCAGACTGAAAATACTTCTAAAAAAGCTTCAATAACCAAAGTCCAATAGTGACTTTTTCCTTCTAAATGTCACATGTCAACCTATTTAACCTATAATATAACCATTACGACTTGATGTGCTGAAGACAGGATATCACTGAGCCATAATATCTTCAGACCATGGCAAAGTATTAGACACTTACTCATTGGTCAATGTCATATCTACTTTCTTCCCATCAAAAAAAATATAGGCATTAAAAATGGACAGAAAGGTAAACAATTAATCTATGAGAAGCAGCAGGTATACAACATATAGGCCATCTTTTTAACCAATTTACTCACCATCTGCATTCCTTTCAAGAGTTAAAAGAATGAATACACATCCCTAACTCTTACCTGCTGTTATATTACAAAGTAGACAAAATATTACTACTCGTTAGTTTTGAGATCTGACAACTAAGAGATAGGGGATGTATCATGTGATAGACATCTCCCAGGTGGTGAGAGAGGAACAAGCTATTGCCCGCAAGAGGAGCGGTTAGGTATGTGGGGTAAGTAATATCTTTCTGTGTTTTTATATATCGCTGTAACAATAAAGAAGTGTTCATTCTCCATGCACTAAACACTGGTGTGGTCTAATCTCTCGGCGGTCCCATGACTGATATCCGGATCTAAATAGCTGGTGTGCTGAGATGAGAACAAAGTCACAGCTTATAACTGGTCCCTGTAAGCTAAAGCAGGAAAAGTAGGGGTGCATGGACCCCTCAGTTTTTGGGTTGTGACAGTCTGGGCCTGCATGAGTGCTGCTGGCACTGGGGAGCTACAGTTCATTGAGGGAACCATAAATGCCAACATGTACTGTGACATACTGAAGCAAAGCATGATCCTCTTCCTTCGGATGGAGACTGGGCCGCAGGGCAGTATTCCAACATGATAACGGCCCCCGAACACCTCCAAGCTGAAGGTAAAGGAGATGTACTGGCCAAGCATGTCTCCAGACCTAAACCCTATTGAGCATCTGTGGGACCTCCTCAAAAGGAAGGTGTGGGAGTGCAAGGTCTTTAACATCCACCAGCTCTGTGATGTCGTCACGGAGGAGTGGAAGTGGACTTCAGTGGCAACCTGTAAAGCTCTGGTGAACGCTATGCCCATGAGGGTTAAGGCAGTGCTGGAAAATAATGGTGGTCACACAAAATATTGACACATTGGGCCCAATTTGGACATTTCCACTTAGGGGTGTACTCACTTTTGTTGCCAACAGTTTAGACATTAACGGATGTGTGCTTTGTTTTTGTGAGGGGCTAGAAAATTTACACTGTTATACAGGCTGTACACTTATTACTTTACATTGTAGCAGAGTGTCATTTCTTCAATGTTGTCACATGAAAATATATAATAAAATATAAAAAAAAAATTGAGGGGTGTACTCACTTTTGTGAGATACCGTATGTAACAGCTAGATCAACTACAGTATGACAGGCTTGTCCAACCTGCAGCCCACGGGCCGCATGTGGTCCAGGACAACTATAAATGCAGCCCAACAAAAAATCATAAACTTTGATTGCAATTAAAAATACCATTAATAATACTACAAATAAAATTTTAACATGCTATTAATTTATAAGCGATTCATTTTTTTATTTAACACGTTCCTTAGCAATGAGAGATTCATAAACCCCTTCTCAAATAATTGCCGTCCATGCGAGTAGTTACTTCTCAACATAATAAATGGTGCGCTAGCGCTCTTGCTTCCTACTTTTACCACGCGATAGATGTTACTCTATGTGCACCATGGGTGCGCTGGTACGGCTTTCGAGTTGACACCGAAGAATGGTGCAGACGTTACGTATGTTTGTGGTGATTTGGCGAGTAAAATGCAGTGGTTATTGATAATATTTCTTCCTACCTATCTTTGTAAAAGACATATGTCTTTGGTTATTTAGAAGACATGTAAGTATTTTTTTAATTTGATTATTAAACCTTGCTTTCTAATTTTTTATCTATTTTTTTTTTATTCCAACATAGCTTCCACAGCGTCTCAAAAGAAAACCCAACCAAACAAAATAAAAATTTTAGAAGAAGGAAGATTGTTCAAGTGGACAGATTATTAGTTTTTGTTGAGGCAAATACTAAGGCAATCTGCTTAAATTGTAGGGAATTTGTTCCAGTTTTCAAAAACTACAATTTGAAAAGGCATTACATGCAAAAGCACGCTGCAAAATTTAGTGCGTATCAAGGAATGTGTCATCTCAACAAAGTAAAAAAAAATAAAATAACAACGGATTCTATTGTAAAGCCTAGTTATGTGGTTGCAAACCTGATAGCAAAAAAATCAAAACCATATGCCAATGGTGGGTTTATTAAGCAATGTATGTAAAGTGTGACAGTTCTAATTTGCCCTAATAAAAAAGGGTATTTTTCTAAAATCAGTTTGTCTCACCACACTATAGCCAGGCAAATTGATAAAATAGGGAAATCTATAGAAAAAGGTTTGGAGAGTAGATCTGCTCATTTGAAATGTTATGATTTGGCGATAGACGAAAGTACTGATGCTACTAATAAAGCTCAATTGGCAATTTTTATTAGAGGTATTGATGATGAATATAATATCACTGAAGAAATGGCTTTTTTAGTGCCATTAAAAGACACAACTAAATCAAGAGATTTAGACGAAGCAGTGAAACATACGTAAAATCGATTTTCTTTGTCCATTGTGAACATAGCTGGTATAGCTACCTATGGTGCCCCGGCGATGATAGGTAAATTAAATGTTCTTGTAAAATGAATAGAAGACGATGCAATTGCCTCCCAAAATTTACATATGATGAAATATCACTGCAAAGTACACCAAGAAAATGTATGCACAAAATCTCAAATTAAAGCAAACAATTTTATGCATTTCGGCATGTTGGCTAAACACGGTCCTGTGAATAACGAAAAATATGCAGCCTTGCTTTTCAATTTGATATAGGAATTTGAACAGGTTTCAAGATTTCCAGAAAAATCATTAATCTTTTGGTGTATTTGCAACTCCATTTTCAGTCGGCATAAACATATTACCTGCCAGTTTTCAAATGGAATGCATAGAGCTACAAGCTGACATTTAAATTTGATCATGTCTCTTTACTGGACTTCTATAAGATATATCTTTCCAGAGGAAAATTATCCCTCACTTCACAATCATGCATTATCGATTTCATTGTTATTTGGAGGCACCTACATTTGTGAGCAGCTATTTTCAAGGATGAAGAACACAAAGAATACAACTAGAACCAAAATATCTGATGAGCACCTTGAGAACTCACTGAGAATTGCAACTACTTCCATCGGACCAAATATTGAAGCATTAATGTCTCAAAAATAATGTCAAACATCTCACTGATTTCATGTTGCTGTCTTGTCTTTTACTTTTTATAAAACATGAATGAATTAATGACAGTTAAATTACTTAAATATGTTAACTATATATATATATATATATATATATCCATATTTTAACTATATATATATATATATATATATATATATATATATATATATATATGTATATATATATATAGCCATATTTTTCCTCTCAAGATTAATTTTAAAATGCTCATATTCGTTAGTATTTTCCTTTCCCAGTAATATATGCAAAAAAACAGACAGCTCTAGGATTACAAGATGAGGCATTTAGGAGTTATGTTACTGGCAGGTGACACTTATCTATACCACAAAGCCCAGTGTGGATTTTGCATCTAGTGTCTGATGAAACAGGGAATGCACACACATATACATTTGTATTGTATACAAATGGATCTCATTTACAGAATAGAAATGCGTTTAAATTAGCGCAAAACCGTGTTCATAAATGTTGAAGTCTTAAAAACATGCACTATTTATGCATTCATCCTGCATTGTACTATAGTACAACGGTTTGCTGTGATCTGAGCAGTAACTGTAGTAATCCACTTTATGTGAATAGAACAGACATCTCCATTCTGGGTGACTAAAGAGCCCTTCCCACATAAAATAGCAGTGAGGAAGCAAGAGCGAGGACTGGAAGCAAATGTAAACATGAAATCTTCAATATAATATGAAGATTTAAAAAAAATGAAAACTATTGCCAGTTAATTTAATTTAATGAGATCTAAATGTATGAGGATGATTTCCAAATCTATGTTTGTATAATCGTTTCCAAAGCACACAGGGTCATGGTGATCAGTTATACCTGATATGACATATTAATTTAACAATTTCTGATTGTATCTTTTCACTCCAATTCTAATTTGTTCAGGATTATTATTCAAATAGATTTTCTTTTTTATTTTGTTTCTACTCTCTTAATTGTCTTAAACGTTTTGTTAGTTTATAAGTATTAATAAGCAAAAATGTGTAATTTGGAAGTATATTAAGGACACCTTCGGATTCAAATGTTATCCTTGTTTCTGCTCAAGCTGTATATGCAAAAGACAAATAAAAAAATAGGCAAAAAAGAATGAATAGAAACATAGCCTATAATTATTCATCATGTTTTTGTTTTTTTTAAATGTAAGACATTTACATATGGTATGGCTGTCTAAAGAGGCTTTTAAAAATTGCCTCGTCAAATTTGTTCAGAGGAGTGATAAACTCCAGGAGAAATTCTGTTTTGCAACCCTTGGCAAAATGTAATGATACTTATTTCCAGTAATTTATCTTTCCAACAATGGAGGGATGGAGAGGAGGATTTGTGCACTCCTTTTAGTGTGAGATAAACTTTCAGCATTTGTCACTTCCACTTTCACCACTTATGTTCAGAGACGCTCACAGAGAGAAAACCCTATGTCCTACCTGTTTTAATTAGGCATTGCATAAATAAAAATCATTTTCTATTATTTAATAAATCTATTAAATAATATAATATGAATTTCATGAATGCAATAGTCAATATTAAACTTACTTTCAAAACTCAGACTCAGCTGCTGCTGGTATTTAGTCCCTTTAGGGTCAGCTTTGTCTAGTAGGGTAACTGCTACATTTTGAGGCACAAAGTTATACTATCACATTTCCATTGGCTGGAGACTTGTATAAAAGAGATTTGCCTTGGCAACCAGGTTTTGCAGTGTGGCAGCCTATATTTTACCTTATCTAATCCTTTACACCAGTCACTCGTCCCCTACCATCTCCTTGATGGCCTTATCAGGATATACAGTGGATATAAAAAGTCTACACACCCCTGTTAAAATGTCAGGTTTCTGTGCTGTAAAAAAATTAGACAAAGATAAATCATTTCAGAACTTTTTCACCTTTAATGTGACCTATAAACTGTACAACTCAATTGAAAAACAAACTGAAATCTTTTAGGTAGAGGGAAGAAAAAATATAAATATAAAATAATATGGTTGCATAAGTATGCACATCCTTAAACTAATACTTTGTTGAAGCACCTTTTGATTTTATAACAGCACTCAGTCTTTTTGGGTATGAGTGTATCAGCATGGCACATTTTGACTTGTCAAGATTTGCCCACTCTTCTTTGCAAAAACACTCCAAATCTGTCAGATTGCGAGGGCATCTCCTGTGCACAGCCCTCTTCAGATCACCCCACAGATTTTCAATCGGATTCAGGTCTGGGCTCTGGCTGGGCCATTCCAAAACTTTAATCTTCTTCTGGTGAAGCCATTCCTTTGTTGATTTGGATGTATGCTTTGGGTCGTTGTCATGCTGAAAGATGAAGTTCCTCTTCATGTTCAGTTTTCTAGCAGAAGCCTGAAGGGTTTGTGCCAATGTTGACTGGTATTTGGAACTGTTCATAATTCCCTCTATCTTAACTAAGGCCCCAGTTCCAGCTGAAGAAAAACAGCCCCAAAGCATGATGCTGCCACCACCATGCTTCACTGTGGGTATGGTGTCCTTTTGGTGACGTGCAGTGTTGTTTTATGGCCAAAAAGTTCAAACTTGGTTTCATCAGACCATAACACCTTTTCCCACATGCTTTTGGGAGACTTCAGATGTCTTTTTGCAAAATGTAGCCTGGCTTACATGTTTTTCTTCGTAAAGAAAAGGCTTTCGTCTTGCCACTCTACCCCATAGCCCAGACATATGAAGAATACGGGAGATTGTTGTCACATGTACCACACAGCCAGTACTTGCCAGATATTCCTGCAGCTCCTTTAATGTTGCTGTAGGCCTCTTGGTAGCCTCCGAGACCAGTTTTCTTCTTGTTTTTTCATCAATTTTGGAGGGAGCTCCAGTTCTTGGTAATGTCACTGTTGTGTCATATTTTCTCCACTTGATGATGACTGTCTTCACTGTGTTCCATGGTATATCTAATGCCTTGGAAATTCTGTTGTACCCTTCTCATGACTGATACCTTTTAACAATGAGATCCCTCTGATGCTTTGGAAGCTCTCTGTGGACCATGGCTTTTACTGTGGGATGCGACTAGGACACTTTCAGGAAAGACCAACTAGAGAAGCTGAACTTTATTTGGGGTTAATCAGAGGCACTTTAAATGATGGCAGGTGTATGCTGACTCCTATTTAACGCGATTTCGAATGTGATTGCTTAATTCTGAACACAGCTACATCCCCAGTTATAAGAGGGTGTGCAGACTTATGCAACCACATTATTTTTCTTTTCTTTTTTTCTTCCCTCCACCTAAAAGATTTCTGTTTGTTTTTCAATTGAGTTGTACAGTTTATAGGTCACATTAAAGGTGGAACATTTTCTGATATTATTTATCTTTGTTTATTAATTTTTTTACAGCACAGAAACCTGACATTTTAACAGGGGTGTGTAGACTTTTTATACCCACTGTAGACTGGAGCCTGATACTCTAATCTCTCATAATGAATGTAATACTGCAATTATAAATTATTAAATATGTTTTTTTTTAACGATCAGTGCATAATTAAAATAACTATCTCCTTTTGTCAGTTTATACAAGTTTACTATTAAAATGTGCACTTGGTTTGACCAAGGCTTACAATGCAAAGAAAACACAGAAGAGTAAAAGCAAAGAAATACCTGTCATTTTGTAAAACTGAATAAATTGTAAATGGCTTTTTGCATTAAAAGAAACCCCAGAGGCAAAATCTGAAAAAAATAGAGTATCCTTAGATACAATGTTTGCCATTACTCATTTTTCATAATTTTTCATGCATGCAAAAGATAAAAACATCCTTTTGCTGTCATGTTAATTGCAATACAAATTGACTTCCAGCAAAAGTGGAAATTAATAACAAATATAGTGGTCATTACCCCTGTATAGTAGGATAAGGCATGCTTCTATGTAACTGATTTTTTGTTTGAGATTTTTTTTTATCATTTGGGAATATTTATGTAGTTGCCTAGACTGAAAAATACATATTCAGTTTCAGCTGAAGCTACAGAAAGGACAGTTGCCTAAAGCATGTATTCTGTTGTCATGATTATTTAGGATTGATTGTGATTTGTTGTGTTTTTCTCATGTCTATGTCAGAAGTACCAACAATGAGCGAGGAAGGTGACCAGGCTAGTCATTGCTTCAATCTAATCAAAGTAGCTGTTATTAAAGTGTCACAATATGCGCCTCACTTGCAGCTCCCCCTTTCCCCGTTCTATATATCAAATCATAAGTGCACATTATAAATCTAACACTATAGTGGTATTTAATCCTAGAAGAAACCTATGACAGCAGTGTTGAATCGTATTGTTTGATCTCTAACTTCTTTGTCTCTTATGTCCTCCTCTTTATTCTTTATTCTTATGGTTTATCAATATGCATGAGAAACCATGCAGTAGACTTCCTCCCTAACTGTTAAATAAGCAATGCATGTGTATGATCACTTACATTACACATGGACAATTGAATGCTTTACAGGTCCTCCATAGGGACTTGGTGCATTGGATGATGTGTTTGCGTTGTTCACTTGTGTCCAACTCTCCATGACCTCATGGACTGTAACACACCATACTAATCCACTTGTATTCATGGCAGCGATACTGGAGTGGGTTGCCAGTTCCTTCTCCAGTGGACCACAGCATACAGCTGCTGGTATTCCTAGGTGGTCTAACATCCATGTAATGACCCTGCCCAACCCTACATGGCGTCAGGGTGGTGGGACCTATTGGTTCCCTGTCTGGAATTGAACTCAGGTCACAGCTGTGAAAGCACCAAATCCTAACCATTGGACCACCAGGGAACCCGTTGGAGGATACTGTTTTACAATACACACCTATTGCCCTATGCTGGGAGCACAAAGTCACATACTATACATCCCATGTTATTAGACTGATCTTCTATCAAGATGACTTAATCTGAGCCTTTCAAAGCCATGCTGTTTTTTCTAATTTTCCTGCCCAGACCAAAATATTTCCCCATGTTCATAACTTAATACTCCCCCTACACATTCAAACAGTCAAATAACATATTATGCTTCCTTGCCTCTAATAAAGGTTACACCTTACACTGTTTATAGTCCTCGTTGTTCACTATTTCCTGGAAAAAAACATTTTTAAATAAACTAAGCAACTGAGATAATATATTTTTCAATCAACATGAATTCTATTTGAATTTCTCCAATATACTTGCAATATTGTGGGGCTGCATTTTGTCTCATAAGCTAATAAAATATTTGAAAATTTGTACAGTATGTTCATTCTCAGACAGATAATTCTTAAAATAAAGAAAAAACATGGCAAATAAATAATTTGAATAAAGATTTGGACAAATAATTGCTTTGTTCATATAGTGATGTACAATTTTGCTGTCTTGTATATTTCAAATTTAGGATTACACTATGAATAAATGTATTACATTTTTATAAGAATGGATTTCCAGGGTATTGCATTAATATCAACTAATAAAAGGAGTTATTTCTGGAGGCCAGACTGCTGCTCAGATGAAGCTTTCTGCAAACGATTCCTGCTTCAGAGCTTCCATTTTAACAATTTTCTGCATTGCCTTAAGCAGTAAACATAAAAGCGCTTCACAAAGAGACACGAATTCTCCACAGCCTGAAAATCCCAGCCATCTGACGTAGAGGGATTTATAGGTTTAGTGGAAATTGCTTTCCCCACCATCCAGATTAAATACTGAGTGGCGTTTTTCCCTGTATGGGTAAACATCCTTCTAATAATGAGATGACCCACCAGTGTCTTAAAGAACAAACAAAATTTACTTTCAGTACTTCTCCTGTGGACTATTTTTGGAACCTCATTTCCAAGGTGCTGATTACAAGGAAGATGGAGGTCTGCATCCTATTGCTTTTCTGGGGAGGGATCTTGCCTACAGAAAGTAGAGTTCACAGACAAGTGAAAGACGTACCTGAGGTGTACAAACAGGGCAGGTGAGCTTCATGTTGTCATTTCATTACTTTAATGTATCTCTTCTATAGGTCAGTAGTGTTTTGTAGAATATCATTACAGATAGAGGTTTTAGCTGTTGTATATATTTAAAGTGGATAAAACTGTTCTCTGTTTTGTGTAATGTTCTGCTCATTATTTTGCTGACTTGATTGTGCGGATTTATTCTATATAAATTTAGCACAAGTAGCTTTATTCATATCTTCTTTAAATTAAAAAGTATCAACAGCAAATCTTTTTCTTCACCAGCAGGACCCTGCTGAGAGTTTTTTTATTTATTTTTTTTATCAGCAAGGTTCATTTAGAAGCTTGTAATATTTTACGTGCATTACGTTCACCGTGATTGATTTGCTTGTTGAAGGCTCTGGTTGCAAACTTTAGTAACGTTTACAAAGTTGTTTCATGTTTTATCAAAATGGCTATTGGTTTAACAACACTGTTTCACCTGATCATGATTGGTGAAAGTTAACAAGAGAATAGCTAAGAACTGTCCAGTTTACTGGAGACGAAGAATGATTAAAAATGCCAATACTGGTAGAGCAAGGCCCAAACTAGAATAGTAATCTTAAGTGTAGATACTATACACTGATTGGAGTAAGGTATGTTAATATCTGCTTGGATTAGGCTTTATTTAATACAGACAGTGTTGTTAGGTCCTAGAACGGAGATAGACTCCCCATTGTGACACATATGAACAGGTAATGAAGATGATGGATTGCTATGAGAGTTAATAGGACGGATTAAATAGTCTAAAAGGTTACATTAAAATAATCTTCTCTAATACAAACGTAAATTAAAATGGGCCAGATTAATGAATGAGTCAGTGCCTGTGGCAAATATAGATAGAATCATTATTTGTGATCCAATGTGATGCATATGCCAATGTATTTGGAGCATTTAATCCAAGTTATCATCTATGCTGTCATCTCTGATATCTAAGGAGATTGTTCGTATTAGTGCAAATATCTATATATGGCACAGGATTTTCTGCACAGAGGTAAACAGCATTAAAACAAGATACACAAAAAAACAGCACAATATGTATGGGCCATAGGACCGTGTTCTAGTGGAATAAATAATTATACTGGAACTTACATATTGTATATTGGCTAAAACTAGAATTCTACAAATATCTTTGCTATTCATGTTTCATTATGATCTGGCATTAAACCATTTATTAAATATTTTAAATTGTGGCTGATGGCATAAAACATGATTGTAAATTCAGCTGAATATAGTACAAATAATCCCTTCTTCACACTCAATTAAATCACAGATGAAATACAGGCTAACATAATACATAATAATGCTGTAGAACTATTTATTTATCCTTTATACATATATTCTAATGTACAGAAAATTATGTTTTGCAGACAGGCCAGTGAAAACTGTAACGTGTGGTAAAATACATCATTGCAAAATACCAGCTTTCTACAAATGCCATATTGCATTTTCCTTACTTTTTTCTTCCTCCTGACATTCTAGTTATATATAGTTGTATATACATATACTCTAAACACACACACACACATTTTTATATATAAAACATATAAAAAAAACATATAAAAAATGTTTGAATATGTTTAATTTGCTCTTTATCATATAAATGAATGAGGAAGTATAAAAAAAGTCTCACTGAGTGACTAGCATTTGTGTTTTCTTATCTGATTACATTCAATTGAATAGGAGCAGAGGCAATGAGCTGAAGTTAAAAAAATCCACAAAATTCAATGCCCCTTTGTTTTTTGTAACATGGAAGGAGAGAGAAAGAGAAAACAATCCCCTGATTTATCTACATAATCCACCACTTGTTTTTCATACATAAATACCTTTAGTAATATTTAAAATATGATCTGTTAAATGCAAGATAGACATTTTTGGTCTATAGATGGCCTTTAATGTATGTGGAACTCATCATCCATTTCAAAGATAAGGATTTAAACATTACTAAAATCTGTATTGCATGAAAAAAGAGTGCTTCATAGGTTGGATAAAAATTTACTGTACGCACAGTTTTGCAGAACTGCCAGAATCTCTGTCAGATGCTGATTTAAGAGTGTCAGCTGAAGGCTTAACTAGAGCCCGTAGAACAGTGGCAGGCAACAGGTAACCCAAGGGTCACGTGCTACCCCCAGACACTTCCATGCAGTCCCAACCTGTTCTTTGAATAGGGAGAACATGTCCCTCTTCAAACACACAAAATCTGTTATATCTCTCTAAAATTAGCAAATAATATCCAACTATACTCATTATTAACCCTAATAACATTTTTACACATTCATTTTATGTGTGCCTAACACCAATGCATACAATAGAAATAAAGGAAATAAAGTGGAAAAACTTTATTTGCACAAAATAATAACAAGCATGCCACAATTAAAATCAGGCAGTAACAACTTAAAAAGACAAGATATTCAGTTGCCCATAAGGGAACATTGTAATACATTTAACTGACTTCTGAGTATACTATAGGGACACAGCTTACTTAGGAACTATGCTCAGAATTCAATTACATTTCTTGCAAGGTTTCTATAACAGAAGCATTTTGCAAAACTTTGTGGCTAACTCAATTTTTTCCTGCTGAATTTTTGTAGTCAATAATAATAATTATGAGTCAGTCCAGTGGCAACCTCACTCAGTGTACATCCTGTCATATGTATGCAATACTGGAACAGATGATCCAGGGTCCATACCTCTGTGGCAGGTGTAAGCATGTTGCTTCTCTGGAAGTTCAAATTGGAGAACTGGAGAGAATTGCAGCACTTACTGATATTGCTCCACTGGAAAGAGAGTTGGTGCTCACTGAGCACAGTTTAGCTGGGCCTAGCATGGAGTGTGGAGCTGGGGCTAGTGCGGATGTCCAGGGAGGTAGCTGGGTTACAGTTAGAAGGGGAATCAGGGGAAACAGGAGGAGGCAGGCCAGTTCTGAGTTGGCAAACACCAACAGATTTGCCAGATTGAGTGAAACTGTTAGGGATGTTCATTCGGGAATAACAATGCCAGATAGAGCTGTTCCCTCTAAAAGCCAGGAGAACAGTTCTACTGGAGGAGTGGGAGGGCAGAATAGGCAGAGCAACAGACAGGTTTTGGTGGTAGGGGACTATTATTAGGAAGGTAGACAGGGTGATTTGTCATCCAGGTCCCAGTAATCGAACAGTTTGCTGTCTCCCGGGTGATCGGGTTCGTCATGTTGTGGATCGGGTAGACAAATTATTAAAAATGAACCAGCGGTCTTAGTACATATTGGTACCAATGACAAAGTTAGTGGAAAATGGAGTGTCCTAAAGAAGGATTTTAGAGAACTAGGTAATAAGCTGAAGGCAAGGACCTCCAAGGTAGTATTTTCTGAGATACTACCAGTGCCACGTGCTAGCCCAGGGAGGCAGAAGGAGCTTAGGTAGGTTAATGCATGGCTAAAGATGTGATGCACTAAGGAGGGGTTTGGGTTTTTAGAGCACTGGGCTGGCTTCTCACTTCAGTACAATCTCTACAGCAGTATTGGATTGCACCTTAATGATGAGGGAACTTTTGTGCTAGGGGATAGGGTGGTAGAAAGGCTGGAGGAGTTTTTAAACTAGTAGGTGGGGGAGGGACTAGATATAAGTAATGGGGTAGAAAGTGTAGAGGGTATAAGGGATGAATTAACAACTCATAGAGGAGGAGATGGGGGGGAGTAGTATAGTCAATAGGGAGGTAGTACTAAGTAACTCAAGTACAGTGGCAGGCACTTCAGATCTACAGACTCATAACATAAGGTGTATCCTTGCTAATGCCAGAAGCTTGCCAGGAAAAATGGGAGAGTTAGAATTATTAGCAATTAATGAAAAATGGGATTTAATGGGCATTACTGAAACATGGTGGGATGAATCTTATGCCTGGACTGTTAATCTGGATGGTTATAACCTGTTTAGGAAAGATAGAGGCAATGGTAAAAGAGGAGGAGGAATTTGTCTGTATGTAAAGCCTAAATTTAGGCCTATAGCCAGAGAAGATATTTATGGTGGAACTAGTGATAAAATTGAATGTTTGGGTCAGTATAAAGATTTGTCAAGTGAGCTTTTTGTGCCAAGAGCTTTTCAACTGACAAGAGGACATCCCTTGAGGTTAGAAGTAAAAAGATTTCACCTTAAAGAAAGAAAAGGGTTCTTCACAGTAAGGGTGGTTAATTTGTGGAATTCTCTACCAGAGGAGGTGGTGACAGCGGATTTGATAGATAACTTTAAAAGGGGACTGGATTTATTTCTAATTAAAAAGGGAATTCAGGGTTATCCTGGATAATTAGAGAGATAGAGTATTGATCCAGGGAAAATTCGGTCGCCAATATCTGGGGTGAGAAAGGAATTATTTTTTTCCCTTTGAGATGATTGTCTTCACCTGGTTTTTTTTTCTGTTTACCTTCCTCTGGATTAATAAATAATAATAAAAAAAAAATTTAATTAAACATAAATAATTAAATAATGATTAATAATTAATAACTAATCTGCATATTGCAGATCAGAGGAGATCTTAAAAGGTTGAACTTGTTGGACTGAAAGCCTTTTTTCAACTTTAATTACTATGGGCCTCATTCTATTATCGGCCGTAAATCGGCCGTAAGGCTGCGATTCCTTGCGAGGGTTCAGTTAACTCGCGATTCTATTATACGGCCCCGCAAGGATCTCCTTTTACGGCCGGCCGCATATCTTGGAACCGGCCGTAATCTGTGAAATCTAAAAACTCAAAAATAAATTCAAGCCTGCACTGTACAGCTCTGTAAATGCTAGGGATCATATTGGGGGACATGAGGATTAAAAGTAACCCACTCTCAAGCTTGCACATCTGCCCAAACCCGAGTTCAAATTAACTGTTTATTTGCCGGCTGCGGCGTGGGCGTGTCTGAGGTGCTCCAAGCACTCTGGACTTTTTACATGGATATTTTACGGATATTAAAAATGAAATATTTTACGGATTTGAGTACAGTATAATTATGTGCTATTTTTTCTAACACCTAAAATCCCTTTATAGTCTTCTCAAAGTGCAGGATGGCTTTATTTGAGCTATTTTATGTGCTTAATTGGTGCTAGCGAGACCTTTTTCCTGCAAGTAACTGCGGCTCGTTTTTAGCCTTGCAGAGAGGTTTCCCGGAGCAATTGAATTGCAAATCTCTTGCGGCCGTTTTAGATCAAAGGCTTTCCTCCGGCGCGAGCGGCCGCAAGAGATAGCAAGGCACCGGCCGCAAGCCTGCCGGAGCCTACGGCCGTAAGGGAATAGAATAGCAGAATAGCTTGCGGCCGGTCCTTGCGGCCCCGCAGCGGCTGCGGCCGATAATAGAATGAGGCCCTATGTAACTATGTAATGATACAATTAAAAAAAGAATCACTTAATCCATTAGTCTAGTGTTGAATTAGCACCTGAAGTAAAATATTCATGTATAGCAAGCATTACCAAAATATCACCAAGGTGATTTTCAATTTCTTTAGTTTTAATGGAGAGACATATTAAGCTAATAGTTGGTAATATTGGGGCATTCTTTTACAATATATTTATATGTCACTTGGGTTTTGTTAAGATCTATCTGAGTGTACCTCTGTTTAGGTTTTATATTTGTGATATAGGCAACTACAGCTAGATTTGGGGCATCAACATAGGTTGAGCCTTCCCGATGCGAGGATTCCTCGAGAATCATAGGATACTCTTCTGCTCTACTATTTCTTAATTATCAGCTGTTTCCTGTCTATAAGGGGTTACTGACAAGAATTTAGTTCTTAATGGCATATTTAAGTTTCTTGGATTATGAATGTGTCTGATAGAGAAGAATCAGTAGTGTCTGAAAACATTTTTGTTTTATGAAAAAATACTAAAATAAACATTATTAAATTTGCTAAATCTCTTGGCATAAAATTAATGATTCGTTTTGGCCAATCACAGGTAGCTAATACGTTGTATCAATCTGTGATAGCAGTTTGTGCAGGAAGGAATCATGGGATGTGTAGTCAGATATAGTGTAGATTTCTGTATTGTGCTGCCGGCTTGAAAGTCAGTAAAGGGTTAAAATATGTACCAAAATGCAGTGTTTCTATTGGTAGGTACACTGTGCCTATGTAAGCAGCTCGGGGGTGTGGAAAACAAGTTTTATTTTTAAATAAAATAAATCTGTGTGTGTATAGAATGACTCCATGTGATGTGTGTTTCTGACATAAGCAGCACGTGTTAAATTAGAAAAGGGTAAAAATATGGAAACTGAGATATACTTTAAGTGTACCATTTAGAAGCTGGCTCAATGTCATCTCTAAATGTCCTAACAGTTTTAACTACAGTAAACAAAATACCTATAGTATTAATCTATGAGTTATAATATTTGCCCCCCTTTATTGCTAATAGGTTCTCTGATTTTTATTTGCAACATAATTTTTTTGTGCAAATAAAGTTTTTCCAATTTATTTCCTTTATTTCTAGCCTCATTATTAACACTTCTATTACCAATTAAATATTTTTTATAGCAATTTTACCATTTTGATTTTGGTGATATAAATAGGCTTAGAGCATTTTGAGGCCCTTCAAAGAACTCAGGGGCGCATATGAGGCCGTTAAAGTGAATAGTTTGCACTTAACTGCTATAGAAGGACTCAATATTATTGCTAACTAGCGACTTCCCCTTAAAAAAATGACGGCAAGATCAAGTTTTTCCCCAAACATTTCTCTCTCCCATGTCTCTTTCCCTCCCCCTTCCTGTCTCTCTTTGCCCTCTCTCTCCCTCTCCTGTCTTTCTTTGCCCCCTCTCTCCCTCCCTTGTCTCTCTTTTTCCCCTCTCTCCCTCCCCTGTCTCTCTTTGCCCCCTCTCTCCCTCCCCTGTCTCTCTTTGCCCCCTCTCCCTCCCCGTCTCTCTTTGCCCCCTCTCTCCCTCCCCTGTCTCTCTTTGCCCCCTCTCTCCCTCCCCTGTCTCTCTTTGCCCCCTCTCTCCCTCCCCTGTCTCTCTTTGCCCCCTCTATCCCTCCCCTGTCTCTCTTTGCTCTCTCTCTCTCCTTCCCTTGTCTCTCTTTGCCCTCTCTCTCCTTCCCTTGTCTCTCTTTGCCCCCAATCTCCCTCTCTTGTCTCTATTTGCCCCCTCTCTCTATCCCCTGTCTCTCATTGCCCATCTATCCCTCCCCTGTCTCTCTTTGTCCCCTCTATATCTCCCCTGTCTCTCTTTGTCCCCTCTATCTCTCCCCTGTCTCTCTTTGCCCCCTCTATCCCTCCCCTGTCTCTCTTTGCCCCCTCTATCCCTCCCCTGTCTCTATTTGCCCCCTCTATCCCTCCCCTGTCACTCTTTGCCCCCTCTATCCCTCCCCTGTCACTCTTTGCCCCCTCTATCCCTCCCCTGTCTCTCTTTGCCCCCTCTATCACTCCCCTGTCTCATTCCCTCCTCTCTTCCTCCCCTGTCTCTCATTCCCCATCTCCCTCCCCAGTGTCTCTTCCCCCTCTACCTCCCCTGTGTCTCTCCCTCCTCTCCCTCCTCTGTGTCTCTTTTCCCCCTTCTCCCTCCCCTGTGTGTCTATGCCCCCTCCACCCCTGTGTCTCTATGCCCCCTTCTCCCCCCCCCATGTCTCTATGCCCCCTTCTCCCCCCCCCCCCCTTGTGTCTCACCCCCCTCTCCTGGCTCCCTTCCCCCATCCTGTCTCCCTCCTGTCTTCCTTCTCCCTGCTTGTGCCCCCCACTTTATTACCTCCTGGGTTCCCCTGCACATTCCCCTGTACTTGAAAGTGCCTTCTCCCACTGGATCTCTGCAGATGGCTGTCCGTGTGGGGAGCAGTGGTGGCCTCAATCCTCCTCTCTGTCTTGTCTGCTTGTTGTGGCAGAGATGTGAAGCAGCTGAGTGGAGCTGCTGAGGAGGGAGCCCTGGGGGAGAACACAGCTGCAGGTCAACCAGCGCAGGCGATGCACAGGTGATGTGGGCCGCTGGGGATCATCAGTGCGGCAGGGGGAGCCGTGCAGGCTCCTGGGGTACTGTGGGCCGCTGGGGATCATCAGTGCGGCAGGGGGAGCCGTGCAGGCTCCCGGGGTGATGTGGGCCGCTGGGGATCATCAGTGCGGCAGGGGGAGCCGTGCAGGCTCCTGGGGTACTGTGGGCCGCTGGGGATCATCAGTGCGGCAGGGGGAGCCGTGCAGGCTCCCGGGGTGATGTGGGCCGCTGGGGATCATCAGTGCGGCAGGGGGAGTCGTACAGGCTCCTGGGGTGATGTGGGCCGCTGGGGATCATCAGTGCGGCAGGGGGAGCCGTGCATGCTCCTGGGGTGATGTGGGCCGCTGGGGATCATCAGTGCGGCAGGGGGAGCCGTGCAGGCTCCTGGGGTACTGTGGGCCGCTGGGGATCATCAGTGCGGCAGGGGGAGCCGTGCATGCTCCTGGGGTGATGTGGGCCGCTGGGGATCATCAGTGCGGCAGGGGGAGCCGTGCAGGCTCCCGGGGTGATGTGGGCCGCTGGGGATCATCAGTGCGGCCGGGTGGGAGCCGTTCCTGCAAGCGTGAGCAACGGCTTGAGCAAGCTCGCCTGCTCACAACTATATATGTGATGCAGTCTGCAGTGGTATTAAAAGTTTCTCGTTTTCATTCATAAATGTATTACTCTTTATCATATTTAAAACCTACTATAAGGATTCCATGTCATTTTACCAAAAGTACAGATTTAAATTTCATAATGGGCAGTATATTTTATAAAGTAAAATAGAAATAAGTACAGCTTATTAAATATTATAAGAAATCAGGCCGTTCATGCACCTATTATTTAATGTTTGTCTACTTTGGCAGGGAAGCGAACCTAAGATAGTAATAACCTTCCATTATTTCTGATGAAAGTTTCAATTCCTGTATGGTTCCTACCACTTCTATTGGAAGGCTGTTCCGCTTATCTAACACACTTTCTATAAAATTATACAAAAGAAGTGTTGTAAAGGAGCTTGAACCCAGGCTACTTGTAGACACTTAACCACCGGACTGTCTACATGATTTGAACTTTGTGAAAAAGAATAAAGTATATTCTCTAGAGCTTACTATTAGGACTGTAACAAATCCTTCTACAACCTGCACACTTGGTTCTAGTACCACAGCTAATAATGTATTTAGATAATGCAAGGGCAGATTAGGAGCATATAAAAACCACTAACTTCAAACTTTGGCAGCAATATTAAGAAAGTACTTTTTCCATATGCTTTTCCACCCTCTGGCTGATGGTACAGACCATGGAGAGTGACTTCAGGGTCCCTTTAATATACATTTTTAGATATGAGACTTCAGTTGTCTTTTAAACAATAACAGTACTTGCACAGTTGCTGTTGGTAACTGAAAAAAAATCAGTTCATTATACTAAGGTATCATAATTTTAAATGTACTCCCAATTATATATTGATTCACAAAAAATATATTTCACAGCTATTCTAATCAAGATACTATATATACCAACATTTATAATAAGCAACTATAACATCCAACAGTGCAAAGAGCATTTGACATAGACACAGAGAGAGAGAGAAAGAAAGACAATGAGACAGATAGTAAGACAGGTAGAGGCACATGCATAGATAGACATTCTCATACAGAGAGAAAGATGGCAAGCCAAAATTAAGGCAATGATGGAAAGAGAGAAAAACAAATATAAATACAGAGATAAAAGAATGTGACAGAGAGAAATAGAGAACAAAGAGTCAATGAGACAGAGAGAGGCCAATATAGGTAGACCAAGATAGAGAGAGATAGAAAGACAGGCAGGCTGATAATCAGAGAAAGGGAGAGAGAGAAATAGAGATGGCACATGAAATTATAATTACATTTCATAGTCAATAAATTAAAGGTGGTATTTAATTTATTTTATAAAACAATTTGTCCATTTATAAGTCTAATTCTTCAAAAGAGACCACACTGTAAATATACAGTGCCTTGCAAAAGTATTCACCTCCTTCACTTTTTACCTAAAATCAATTAATTCAATGTTTTGTTAACCTGAATTTTTTGTGATGGATCAGAACACAATAGTCTAAGTTGGTGAAGTGAAATGAGAAAAATATACACATAAAACAATTTTTTTTAAAATTGAAAACAGAAAATTGGCATGTGCGTATGTATTCACCCCCTTTGTTATGAAGCCCATAAAACGCTCTGGTGCAACAAATTACCTTCAGAAGTCACATACTTATTGAAATGATGTCCACCTGTGTGCAATCTAAGTGTCACATGATCTGCCATTACATATACACACCTTTTTTGAAAGGCCCCAGGGGCTTCAACACCTAAGCAAGAGGCACCACTAACCAATCACTGCCATGAAGACCAATGAACTCTCCAAACAAGTAAGGGACAATGTTGTTGTGAAATACAAGTCAGGGTTAGGTTATAAAAAATATCCAAATGTTTGATGATCTTCAGGAGCACTATCAAATCTATCATAACCAAATGGAAAGAACATGGCACAACAGCAAACCTGCTAAAAGACGGCCACCCACCAAAACTCACGGACCGGGCAAGGAGGGCATTAATCAGAGAGGCAGCACAGAGACCTAAGATAACCCTGGAGGAGCTGCAGAGTTCCACAGCAGAGACTGGAGTATCTGTACATAGGATGACAATAAGCCGTATGCTCCATAGAGTTGGGCTTTATGGCAGAGTGGCCAGAAGAAAGCCATTACTTTCAGCAAAAAACAAAAAAGCATGTTTTGAGTTTGCAAAAAGGCATGTGGGAGACTCCAAAAATGTATGGAGGAAGGTGCTCTGGTCTGATGAGACTAAAATTGAACTTTTCAGACATCAAAGAAAACGTTATGTCTGGCGCAAACCCAACACATCACATCACCTAAAGAACACCAAAGAAAACACAATTTTCAGCAGCCGGGACTGGGAAACGGGTCAGAGTTGAGGGAAAGATGGATGGTTCTCAATACAGGTACCACTCTGTGCGTGATTTGAGGCTAGGACGGAGGTTCACCTTTCAGCAGGACAATGACCCCAAACACACTGCTAAAGCAACACTTGAGTGGTTTAAGGGGAAACATGTAAATGTGTTGGAATGGCCTAGTCAATGCCCAGACATCAATCCAATAGAAAATCTGTGGTCAAGCTTAAAGATTAATGTTTGCAGTTTTGCAAGGAGGAATGGGCAAAAATCCCAGTGGTACGATGTGCCAAGCTTATAGAGACTTATGCAAAGCGACTTGGAGCTGTGATTGCCGCAAAAGGTGGCTATACACAGTATTGACTTTAGGGGAGTGAATAGTTATGCACATTTACTTTTTCTGTTATTTTGTCCTATTTATTGTTTGCTTCACAATAAAAAAACAAAAAGAATCTTCAAACTTGTGGGCATGTCCTGTAAATTAAATTATGCAAATCCTCAACCAATCCATGTTAATTCCAGGTTGTGAGGCAACAAAACATGAAAAATGCCAAGGGGGGTAAATACTTTTGCAAGGCACTGTAGGACTTAAGTGTTTCTCCACTATAATAGTTTGGAGCTTGTGAGTAACGTCTGTGAGGTGCACTCTGCGCAAGCTATTACCGCAAAATATTAAAAAAGCTCCCAACAGAGTAAAAGTCACGCATGCACAGTTGCGTCCAATTCGAGGGAGTGAGAGAGAGAGAGAGAGGGAGGCAAAGAGAGAGGGAGATGAAGAGAGGAGAGAGAGAGGGGAGAGGGAGGGAGGGAGAGAAAGAAAGGAGGGAGGCAGAGAGAGAGGGAGGGAGGCAAAGAGAGAGGGAGATGGAGAGAGGAGAGTGTAACGGAGCTGGAACATGCTACCAATATCTCCGCCGGTATACGGTAAAAATACCCAAGAGGCACTACAGTTTCACCATTCCCGACCTCCCATATTGGACGACACACAATTTGGGAGTCAAATGAATACTGACTTTATTTTGTTGTACAGAAATATTTATACATCTCTTTGGCCACAGGTAATACACATGCCCATATTTGGCCACACAGTACACATAGAGAGAATAATAGGTGGGGTCACACCTCCCAGGGACTAGCCGGCTACTTTGATACAATAACAGATATTGATAAGATAATGCTTCTCTTTGTTCCATCTTTCACAATGTGAACACTTTACACAATAGGGCTCTCCTGCCTCTAGGAGACCCTAATAGGATTATGTATTCTGCTAGGTGTCTGCAATAGTCTGGCTAATATTCTGCAGAGCATAAACCAACATACATATAGTAGGATCATATTTTAACCATAATAATCATAAAACAGGGTAAAACAGTGATGGGTTCCGTTACACACCTCCCCCGTGACCATAAGCCGGCATACACGATCTGATCCCAACGGATCGGCCTGGGGATGTCCGCACAAAAGTATTTGTTGGTCAATTCTCTAGTTTGACAACCCATCAGCATTACTGCAATTCACATTGACTCACATTTCACATATCCCCAGATAGCTGGGATCTGAGCGCACAAAACTACCGAATAGCGCTCAGATCCTATTCACACAGCTCAATTGCCATGTTCACATAGGGCAAGTACCGAATGACCCCCCAGTATGTAAAGGGCCAGAATGAGTGACATACACTCTGGAATGGCCGAATACTGTGTTTGAAGGGCAATATGTCCCAGGGCCATAGTCGCAGGGCAGGAGGCTGGCAAACAGTCCTCTCCAAGACAAAGTGGCGAAGGGCACTTCGTCACAGAGAGAGAGAGGAGAGAGAAGAGGGAGAGAGAGGGAGGGAGACAGAGAGAGGGAGGGAAAGAGGGAGGGATAGAAGAGAGAGAGGGAGAGAGGGAGGGAAGCAGAGAGAGAGGGAGAAGAGAGGAAGAGAGGGGAAAGGAGAGAGACATAGAGCACACAGAGTGCAGAGAGAGGGCACAGAGAGGGAGGGCATAGAGAGAAACAGAGGTCACAGAGAGAGAGAGAGAGAGAGAGAGAGATGGTGCATGCACAAAGAGAGGGTGCACAGACAGAGAGAGGGTGCACAGAGAGAGAGGCAGCACACAGAGAGAGAGAGAGGGTGCACTGAGAGGGTACACAAAGAGAGAGGGAAAGGGCTCACAGAGAGAGACAGCACAGAGAGAGACATAACAGACTATTTAATATAACACATGATACCGTAATTTATGACTGGGAAGTTATTAGTATAATATATGATAATGACATTTCTATTCTCACCCCTGTTAGCAACCTTTAGCTAGATACACATTTTTATATGATGAATAAAGCTTTGAATGAGAATTCCGGGACATTGATTAATAGGATATTCCCATAGGTAGGTGAATAACATTGGATTCATATCACTCCTTTTTTGCATCTCTTCACCCTTATTCCTTCCCGAAGTAAATTTCCCAGCCTTCCCCAGTATGCATAAATAAAACATTTTAACAGTTCACGATGGCCAGGTGCTGGCTGTAAGTAGAGACTGCATGAAATAACATGCAGATTCTTAACTTTTCAGGCATTTGGAGATTGTAAAGGGCGTAATGTGCAATCTTGGAGCTTGACTGCTCCCAGTTAAAGCATCATATATCAAATTCCTAAAACTTGGTAATTTATCCTGCACCTTTTTAATGTTCACTTTTCCCACATTTTTGCTCCTTGATACAGATTACAACCAACATAATGGAGACAAAGGAGATAAGAAATCTAGTATATTTCCTTACATTTATTAATAAATAAATGTTTAATAAAATGTATAAAATGTTTATATAAAAACAATGCAAATAAACAAAATTGTCCAGATCCTAGTGATATTACTATGACAAAATAGTGTTTTTTCCCCCAACATTTTTCATTAATGATGTATGCAGATGATGATCTAATATGAAGTGTGAAGACTGAACCTATATGGAATAGAGGGCATAGAGAGAATATGCTGAACTATTTGTTTTATTTCAGAAAAGACATGTAGAGAATGAGGTAGATATTAAACGAAATCTGATTGAACCTAGGATATGTGTGTCTGTTCAAATAAAGTAGGGGATTCTGACTGAGCTTAAACAATGGGCATGGTATAACCAATATTGTAACAGGTTTCCAATTGTTTTGCAGTTTATTTTTATATGGGAAGAAAATATATTTATAGTTTTAAACACATTTATAGGCATAGTGGAGCATAGGTGAGTCCTGATCAGTGGCGGCTTCTGACCTTCCATGTTGGGGCGCGGAAAACAGAGACCTGGCTCCTCCCCTTACATTGTTTCCCCCCTATAGTATGGACTCCTCCCCTTCACTCCAGGTGGACCCCTATATATCCCAACCAATAAAATACTATAAGTACCCCCCAGGCATCTAAAATTAACCCCATCACTCATGGGGGTCTATACAGACCCCCATGAGCCTCTAATTAAGCCCCTCAGTCCCATAAGGGTTTATGGATACCCTTATGGGACAATAATAAACCCTATTAGTCCAATAGGGGTCTCTATAGACTCCTATAAGACAATATTAACCCCTTGAATAACACTATAAGTACCATGAGGGTCCTCCAGGATCCTCATGAGACCAAGTCTAAACATTACACTATTAACCCCCTTCTACACTATTAACCCCTACTAAACCTACCTAACACCCAAATAAAATCCCTGTTACCCCACTGATTACAAAAACATTTTTTCTAAATTACTGAAAAAAAATACATTACACAAAATAAAAAACCCTACATTACACAAAATAAAATATAATTTACTGAAAATTAAAAAAAACTAGAATTACACAAAATAAAACACATAATTTACTGAAAAAAAAAAACTAAAATTACACAAAATAAAAAAGACATTACATCAAATCAAAAAGACTATATTACAGTTTAATAAAAACATACATTACATAAACTAAAAACCCTCTAATTACACCTAAAACAACCAACTTTCCTAAACCTACAATAGGGTAAAAAACTTACCTTGCCCAAATGCGATGATGGTTTTCTGGCCTTCGTCACTAGCATAAGGGCCCATCCTTCATTTCTGCAGGTCCGGTGCCCCCAACCCTAGGAAGAAAAGAAACATTACTATTAATAAATAAATAAACACAACATATAATCAATATCTTCCTCCCCTTCCCTATCTCTCCCTCCCTATCTTTCTCCTCCCTCTCTATCTATCTATCTATCTATCTATCTATCTATCTATCTATCTATCTATCTATCTCTCTCCCTCCCTATCTCTCTCCCTATCTCCCCCTATCCCTCTCCCTATATCCCTCTTTCCCTATCCCCCAATCCCTCTCCCTTTCTCTCTCCCTCCCTATCTATCTCCCTCCCTGTCTTTCTCCTGCCACCCTATTCTCTACCTCCCTATTTCTCCGCCTCCCTATCTATCTCCCTCCCTCTCTAACTCTCTATCTCTCTATCTCTCTCTCCCTTCCCCTACTCTATCTCTCCACCTCCTCTATCTCTGCCCCCTTCTCTCTCCCTCCCTATCTCTTTCCATCCCCATCCCTCTCTCCCCACCCCCCCTATATATCTCCCTATCTCTCTCTCCAACCCAATACCTCTCTCTGCCTCTATTCCCCTCCCTTTCTCTCTCTCTCTCCCTCCCTAACTCTCTCCCTCTCACTATCTCTCTCCCTTCCTCCCTATCTCTCTCCCTCCCCTTCACTATCTCACTACCTTCCCCTCCTCTATCTCTCTACCCCTCTCTCTCTCCCTCTCTATCCATCTCTATCTATCCCTCTATCCCCCCTCTCTCTCTCCCTCCCCAACCCTCTATATTTATCCCTCTCTCTCTATCCCTCTCTATCCCACTCTCTCTATCCCTCTCTCCCTATCTTTATCACCCCTCCCTATCCTCTCTCTCTCCATCCCTACCTCTTTCCCTCCCTACCTCTTTCCCTATGCCTTTTCCCTATCTCCCTCTATCCCTCTCCTTATCTCTCTCCCCCTCTTGCCCTCCCTCTATATCTCTCCTTATATCTCTCCCTCTCATCTCTATATCTCTCCCTCCCTCCCTATCCCTCTCTCTCCCTATCTATCCTCCCCTCTCTTAAATGCCTCTGCCCCTACCTATCTCTCTATCTCTCCCTTTCTTTCTTTCTTTCTTTTTCTCTCTCTATCTCCTTCTCTATCTCTCTCTCTCTCTGGCTCTCTATTTATGCTCGTCTCTCTTCTGCCCTCTATACCTGCCTATCTCTCTATCTCTCCCTTTCTCTCTCTCTGTCTCCTTCTCTATCACTATCTCTCTAGCTCTCTATGTATGTCTCTCTCTCTCTCTCTATCCCCCTCTCTCTCTATATCTATCCCTTTCTCTCTCCCTATCTCTTTCTCTATCCCTTTCTGTCTCTCCCCCATCTATCCCCCTCTCTATCTATTCCTCTATTCCTCCTCAAAGGCGCTCCATGCCAGCAACTGAGGCCCTCGCAAATCGACGGACTCAATTGCTGGCATGGAGCGCCAAAGGCGCTCCTTGCCAGCAACTGCGACTCCCGCAAACTTTACGTTTGAACGCAAACGAGGCTACAGCACTCTAAACACGCAAAACACCACAAGAAACTCGCAAAATACCACAAACGACCTACGGATATTCCGCTAAGACGCATACCACACATTACCCGCCATCTTACGCCAATGCGGAAGTACACAACTACGCTAACGGTTTCGGCTCGCGCACGCACAGTATTACACTGCACACATTCATCACACTTACACAGCAGCTCAACACCACTAATGCTGCAGCAACATCAAAACAGATTGCCAGCTCTTAAACACAATGCTTCAAAATAGGTAAAGTAAATTCATTTATTAATTGTATTATATATTTCAGTAGTACACACAAAACACCATTAGCTACCTTACAATTTCATTGCCGTCATTTTTTGACGGGCAATTCGCTAGTATATATATATATGTATATATATATCCCCTCCTCCCTCTCTATCTCCCCCTCCCCTCTCTCTATCTCCCCATCCCCTCTCTCTCTCTATCCCCCTCCTCTCTCTCTATCTCCCCATCCTCTCTCTCTATCTCCTCCTCTTCTCTCTCTATCCCCCCTCTCTCTCTACCCCCTCTCTCTCTATTTTCCCCTCGTCTCTCTCTTTATCTCTCTCTCTCTCACTCTCTCTATCTATGTATCTCCCCATTCTCTCTGTCTCTCTTTCTATCTCCCCCTCCTCTCTGTCTCTTTCTCCCTCTCTATCCACTCTCTCTATGCCCATTTGCCTCTATGCACCAGCTGCCCCTGGTTCTGATTGCCGTTGTAATTCACCAGACATCTGGAACCTCCTGTAAAAGGTGCCTATTATTAGTGAGAGGAGGCACCTTTTATTATTGTTGTTGTTCAGTTCAGTGCTTCAGTTGTGTCCGACTCTCAGTGACCATATGAACGCACATTTGTTTTTGGTTGTGCTCATCCATATGGCTTTTTGGGCAAAGATACTGGAGCGGGTTGCCAGTTCTTTCTCCAGTGGACCACAATTTGTCTGGCCTCCCTGCTATGACCTGCCCATCTTGGGTGAACCTACACGGCATAGCTCACAGCTTCAGTGAGGTACACAAGCCCCTTCACCACAACTAGATAATGATCCAGAAGGGGGGCACATTTTGCAGTAGATTCTAATTAGGTCTGATACTTGATGTGGAACCATATCCAATTTACAGCTAAACAAATGCATCAAGTTAACAATTTACTTAATACAATTCATGCTTCTCTTCCACAGTACACATTTTCCCCACTAACATTTGATATCTCGCTATTTCTCTAACACTTACCTTCACAGATTATTGCTCTTTATCCCATGTACAATAATTTCTTTCTGTCATAAAGTATTATAATTTTTGTATATAGTTGATGAAATTTTAAACTTATTGTGGCGTTTTTTGATGACTAGAGGATACTTGTATAGTGCTTCAGATTAAATAGGTTGCCAATCATGACCCTAATACATTATGGATTCCTATATCACCTTCAGCTGTCTGAAGTGAGAAAGGATGTCCTTCTTCAATAGCACACATTAAATTTCTGCCTCCAAATCTAGCATGCCACTCTCTATTACAGTGATGTCCATGTTGGGAGTGCAGGGTGGGGTGTGTGTGGGGGGGGGGGGGACTGTTGGACTATTGGTGGCCCTGGATTAACATGGAGTACTGCTATTCTTTCTTCCATCTCTCCCCTGACCATGTCCTCACAGCTTAGACACTTGAACTTTGACAGTTACATTATTACAGTGTACCATAAGTATATATATATATATATATATATATATATATATATATATATATATATATATATATATGTAGTATAATAAATAAATAGTACATCTGTGTTCACATTTGAATGTCTAAAACAAGTTAAAAAACCTGCTTCCAGCTCAGAATTTCCGAGAAAAACAGTTATTACACTGCATTCTGGGAAGCTGAGCAGGGACATGCAAATTTGCCCACAAATGCCTCGCTCTTCAATCCATAGCCTATTTTAAACATGGCTTCCTTTAAGTTAATGCCTGCTATATTACACAGGTTTTATGCAAAGACAAGGTTGGATTATAAACAAGCTGGGAAACCTATCCACGTACAGTGGTTTAAAGCTTACTGGCTATCATCAGTGTGGAGCGGGATCCCAGCCTGTGTTGTGGATCTTATGAGTAGGTAGTTCACCACAACAATAATTTATAATATGGTGGGCAAAAGAGCGTTAGAAGCCCTCCACCGTACAGTGGTACAGTAAATAAAAAGTACATCTGTGTTCACATTTGAATATCTAAAACAAGTTAAAAAAAACTGTTTACAGCTCAGAATTCAGAGGAAATACAGTTATTACATTGCATTCTGGGAAGCTGAGCATGGACATACAAATGTGCCCACAAATGCCTCGCTCTTCATTCCGTAGCCATTATCAATCATGGCTTCCTTTAAGCTTATGCCTGCTGTATTACACAGCTTTAATGCAAAGCCAAGGCTGGATTTTACACAAGCTGAGTATCATATCCATGTACAGCTGTTTCAAGCTTACTGGCTATCATCAGCATGGAGCGGGATCTCAGCTTGTGTTTTGTGGATCTTATGAGTAGGTAGTTCACCATCACAATCATTTAATATACAGTGGGCAAAAGAGCGATAGAAGCCCTCCACCGTACAGTAAATAAATAGCACATCTCTGTTCACATTTCGATGCGTTAAGCAAGTTAAAAAAGATTGTTGTGGTGAACTACCTACTCACAAGATCCACAACACAAGCTGAGATCCCGCTCCACGCTGATGATAGCCAGTAAGCTTGAAACAGCTGTACAAGGATAGGATTCTCAGCTTGTGTAAAATCCAGCCTTGGCTTTGCATTAAAGCTGTGTAATACAGCAGGCATAAGCTTGACGGATGTCATGTTTGAAAATGGCTATGGATTGAAGAGAGAGGCAATTGTGGGCACATTCGCCAAAGGCGCTCCTTGCCAGCAACTGCGGACCTCGCAAAATTTATGGACTTACGAGAAACAAATATGAGACGCAGGACTTAGAAAAAAAAACATTACGACCTCGCAAAAATACGACCTTATTGCCTGAAACCCGCGCACATCAAAACATTAAAAACACAATAAAGACACACAACAAATACATAAAAAGCTTACCCACAGCAAGGGGGGGGGGGGGGGGCACCCAGGACCTGGCAAACTGAAGTTACACCTCAATTTAAGTTGAAATAGAAGAGTTTAGACACTCGAAAATCAGCTAAGCAAGAGAAAAAATGGCCGCAGAAAAAAACGAAAACGAGGCTACAGGACCCTAAAGATGCAAAACACCACCAAACACATACAGATTTTCTGAAAAAGACGTACGAGATCTGAAAACAAGGCCACAACCAGCGCAACCCTAAAAACATTAGAAACACAATAAATACACACAACGAACAAATACAAAGATTACACACAGCAAAGGGGGCACCCAGGACCTCTGCAAGTGAAGTTACACCTGCATTTAAGCACAAATTACAGACTTTAGACACCCGAAAATCGCCTAAGTGAGAGAAAAAATGGCCGCCAAACAAAACGAAAACGAGGCTAAAGGACCCTAAACACACAAAACACCACCAAACACATATGCATTTTTCCGAAAAAGCTGGACGAGATCTGAAAACAAGGACGCAAAATTAGCCACAGCCGCGTACCACATTAGGCGCCATTTTACAACACTAACTTACAGAAACCGGAAATACACAGCTACCCTAACAGCTTTTTTATTTACACTACAAACTGCACACATTGCTGACACTTACACAGCAGCTCCACAGCACTGAAAACACACATTGTATGCTGCAGCAACATGAAAACAGATTGTCAGCTCTTCAACACAATGCTTCCTGCATATATTACTTCAAAATAGGTAAAGTATATTAATTTATTAATGTATTATTTATTTGATTATCATACACCAAACAGCATTAGCTCACTTACAATTTCATTGCCATCATTTTTTGACGGGCAATATTCTAGTATATATATACAGCCCGTAATTCCAGATTTACAGGTTACGGGTATTAAATTAGCCCTGTAACGTTGCTTGCAGTGGACTTGTGTGTTAAGACGCAGGACGGCCGAGAATAGGCTACATGCTGAGCAACGTTGAACTTCGCACATGTAAATCCTTTGATCCGACGAGCCGGTAACCGCTACATTTTCAATTCAGCTATTAAATTGCAACATGGTCACTTGCGAGCAAGCACGTTACACGCAAAATGGAACCCAAAGGACAACGTGTGCTCGAGAGCACCCGCAAGGGGGGTAAAGTCCAGTACGTAGCACTTGTTAATCAAATAAAAAACACACTACTGTACACTTATTAAAAGGGGAAATTATGTTAGGTCTTAGAATTAATAGCACAACATTCTCAAGCCTGCAAATCGGCCCCGAAAAATACTTTATTTCATGTTTATATTTTGTATTATATCGATCCCTGCAATCAATGTGTTAATACATATAGTGTAACTCGCATTTAATAGAATATCATTTTTACTGCTTTATTCATATTGCATTATATCTGGAATGTGGGTCCATTCTCAAACTGTAATTGAAGCACATAGGACTTCAAAATCTATCCTCCCCTTTTTCAGTGACGTAACGCTAACAATCTCTTTTTCCATTGGCTCCATCTAAACCCTGCTTGCTTAATTGTTTGCGCTCGAGCACGCAACTCTGATGGCCGAGAACTGGTTTATGAAATAGCGTCTCTCGCTCGTAGCTCGCAGCACTTCTAATTTAACAGCGACTTAAAACGGCCACATTTCAAGCACGCAGCCCTTTTGTACTACACGTTGGATTTACAAGGCTGGAATTTAATGAGGCCCAATATTATAAGCGTTGAAATAGTTCCTAAATGGGTAAAATGATCGAAATAGTATAATTATATTTTATTTTCAATACAGTAGGGTGTGTAATAATGTAAATTTTTGCCACTCTTCTCCTGGCAATTTGCTGTTTTATTCAGCTTATCAATAACAGAGCTGCTATGTTGGTTGCACTGGCATAAATAAGGTTAATGTCAATCACTATTCCTTATTATGTGAGCTCTCTAACTCTCCTTGTAGTAGTCTTGTACAATGCTCCCCGTAGCTGCTCCTCACATGCTTTCTTAGAATTTCACATGGAGAATTTTAAATGTCTGACTCTCCCCATAAGTCTGAATGACTGACCTCAGAATCATGCCCATAGAATGCTGATAGTTTGGAATCTTTTCCATGTAGTTAATGTTATTGACTTCAAAATTAGACTACATCTCCTAGCATCCTATGTAGAGGAAATATGTAGACATATAGCATCATTTAGCCACACAGAGAGGAGGTTTATTATTTCATCTCCTTAGGTCACCACTGTGAATCATGGCAGCACACATGAGAGAGAACCGAAAGAAAGTGGTCTGTTCCAGAAGTTGAGAACATGTTACTCTGGGGATTTCTTAGAAGTAAGTGTAGTGTAAATGTTATATGTTTTTTTCATTGAGGAGGATAAAGACAATTAATAAAATTAGTAAAAACATTTGTGATCCACTTAAGTGATTGCAAAAAACAAGAACATAAAACAACATTATATGCCCCACTCGTTGATTTGTTACGAAGTCTTGATCCATGTGGCTTGTCACTGTGCTATTCTTTGACATAGAGCTATCCCTGGTGTTGGACAATTTTCATATTGAAACCATATTAATTAGGTGCATTGCAATAGTTCATATCTATTCACTTTTCAAATTTACAAAAGGCCAATAAAGTGCAACAAATATTTTTGCAGATCTGCTCAAAAAAGCTAAATAACAGATTTTAAAGCAGCAATAATGCAGTTACATTTTACCCAACAGAAATTAAACATATTGTTTATAAATTTGTTAAGAAATTGCCAGGTAAACAAGCAATATTACAGAGTGCATATTGTCTATAATATTGTATTAAAAATTGTGTGTCCTGTCTCTTTGTGCGCCCTCTCTCTGTTTACTCTGTCTCTCTCTCTGTGCACCCTATATCTCTCTCTATGCCCTCTCCCTCTCTCTGTGCTCGCTCTCTCTCGCTCTCTCTCGCTCTCTCTCATTCTCTCTCTCCCTCCCTCCCTCCTTCTCTCTCTCTCTCTCTCTCTCTCTCTCTCTCCTCTCTCCCTTCCTCTCTCTCTCATCCTCCTTCTCTTTCTCCCTCTCCTTCTCTCTCTCATTCACCCTCCTTCCTTCTCTCTCCTTCTCTTTCCCTCCCTCTCCTTCTCCCTCCCTCTGCTTGTCTTCCTCCCTCTCCTTGTCTCTCCCTCCCTCTCCCTTTGTTGCACACTGTGAGCCTTGCATTGTGAGGGTCGCATACACAACTCACAATTCATTCTCTCTCTCCCTCTCCTTCTCTCCCTTCCTCTGCCTCCCTCTTCCTTTGCACAGCCATGTAATGCGAGCATTACATACAACTATATTAGTAATATTAGTGATCACAAAAACCTTGGATCAAAAGAAAACCTGGATGGGTTTTCAACCATTGATATAAAAAAGAAAATAAATACTTAAATTATTGGCTCAGATTAAACACAAAATGGGGGAATAAGTATAACTAACACTAAATTAATGTATGTTAAAAATATAAAAACATAATTTAATATTCAATAACACAAATAAATAATTATATACAGCCCTGAGCACCAAATCTTTGACCATATGTCTTGAGGGATGTGGCCTTTCATATTGAAACCATATTAATTAGGTACATTGTAATAGTTCATATCTATTCACTTTTCTAATGGAGATATTAGACTTTTTAATAACTATCTGTTATCAAGCAGCAAGGCACCTTACAGTCTGAAAATTACATAAATGAAGACACAGATGTTAATGAAGCAGACAGTACTTTATATTTATATACCTGCATATAATAGTTAATAACTCAATACATTTGCAATGTATTTTTTAAGTTAAGGAGGTAGATTGTAAGCTTCTCTGAACAGGTGGATTTTAGAGAACAATTTGTAGAGTAGGGGAGAGACTTGTAGAGCGATGTAGTGAATTCCAAAGAGTGTGGGCTGATCTTGAGAAGTCCTGCAGGTAAGCATGTGAAGAGGTAATGGTAGAGGATGGGAGGTGCAAGTCTTGGGGAGAGTGGAGTGGAGACAAGAGTGGAGATGTAGGGAGGTGTGATGTTGTTGATGGCTTTCTAAGTGAGGCTAAGGAGTTTGAATACATTTCTTGAGGAAATGAGGAACCAGTTTATGGATTGGCACATGATGATTGTTGGTTGAAGTGGATGAGTCTGGTGGAAGCAATCATGATAGATTGGAGTGGTGATATGCCGTTTAATGAAAGGACAATTAGGATGGCGTTGCACCAGTAATATGTTGACATAATAAGAGCATGGACTAGTGTCTTAGTGCCTTGGTTGAGGAAGAGAAAGATTTTGAGTTCCAGAGGTGAAGAAGGTAGAATTTGGTTAGTGATATAATGTGGGGGCTGAAGGAGAGGTCTGAGTGTGACATCAAGATATTTATCTTGAGATGTGGGGGGGATTTTTGTCTTGCCTATGGTAAGACAAATTTTGGGTATACAAATGGAGGAGGAAGGGGGATAAGTAACGCTTCTGTTGTGATTTGGCCAATTGAATAGGGCTCTATATAAGCATATAGGATATGTATTTACAGAAGTTTTTAGTTAGTGAGTGAAGACCTTGCTTTTGGATAGAAGTTCACTAACTAAAAACTTCTGTAAAAAAAATATGCTATGTGCTTATATAGAGCTCCATTCAATTGGTCAAATCGCAACTGAATGAGGCCCATAGTAAGGTAGGTGTAGACTAGCTGTTCCAGTAATTTGGAGGCTAGTGGTAGTAACAAGATAGTAGGGGTGATAGTAGGAGTGATAGATAAGAAGGATGAAGGAGGGTTTCTTTAGAATGGGTGCTGGTAAGTATAAGAGTTTGGATACTTCAATCTCTATAAATGGTGTGAAAAAACACAGTGAGTCTATGGGGAGGAGAGAGGGTGGATGTAATGTGTCTGTGGGGTGGTGTGTAGAGATGCCATGTCTAATTGTATCTATTTTAGTTTTCAAGGTTGAAACTGGGCAACAGAAAGAGAGGCGTGGGGCTGAGGAAGGGAGTTTAAGGTTGAAAATACAGTAGGTATTTAGGATTACTTCACAGTGTTGCAATAAGGGATAAGAAGTAGGTTTGCTTGGTCAAATGAAGGGGTGAGGTGTATGAGCTTAGCATGAATTTATAGTGCAAGAAGTCCAGTTAAATACAGAATTCCTCAAGGCACACTCATTGAGCACCTTTGAAGATATCTCTTTTGCTTCGAGTGCCATCACTGAGGGTGAGTGCGTGGGGCTTGACGAATGATGGTGGGGGCAGACTTGTCTAGTGTTGTAGATAGTGAGTGGTTGTATTGTTTAGCAGCAAAGTTGGGGCAGTAGAATGTGGTAAAGTTATGGAATAGAGGCTGAAATGAAAGGTCAATTTCCTGTGAGTCAATGTTGTGAGATTTCTGTAGGCTCGCAGAGTTGGTGGAGGAGAGAGAAGTGTGGGTGTATAGTAAGGCTACAGGTTAAGAGATAGTGATTGGAAAGAGTGAAGGGTATGTTAGAGAGTAGAGAGACATAACAGAGATGTGAGAAAACTAGGTAAATTGAGTGGCCCTTACAGTGTGTTGCAGAGGTAGTCAGCTGTGAGAGACCAAATTATCAGGTTAATTAGAGAAGATTGGTAGAGGCAGAGGCATCTGGATTGTCAATAAGTATGTTCAAGTCACCCAGAATGAGAGTTGGAATGCTGAAGGAGATGTAGTTGCAGAGCCAGGAGAGAATGGGGTCAAGGAATTTGGATGTTTGGAGAGGGTAGGTCACAGGTTGTTTTTGGCTAAATAATTTTGATTACATTCATTTAACCTGTATGGTTTTAACTCATAGTTTTAAATCAAAATAAAAAATGTAGCCTTTAAATAATTGATGACCCTTTAAAGACATATAAATGATCAAAGTGAAATTGATTATAATAGTTAACTTTTTTGTATATAAAAAAAATACACATTGAAAACATGGCTGCCAGCTGGTGAGTCTACTATTGTTTAACTGCAAAAAAAGACAAGCAATGTTAAAGTAACACTAATATGGACTTCTGTAAAAAAAATATGCTATGTGCTTATATAAAGCCCTATTCAATTGGCCAAATCGCAATCTAATAAGGCTGTTAATTACCAACGTATAGATCCAAATCAAGAAAAAATTCAGGACTGCGTGAAGGCAGTGCTGAATAGTGCAGAATGACATGTGTTTGCAAGTTAGATGTAGCTGTCACATACAAATTTCTCTCCCAGCTATCCCAATCAGAGATACCAGTACTTCACGCAAGTTAGTAACTGTACATATTTCCTTTTTTTTCACCCAATACTACACGTACTCCAAGCCACCCACAGAGACATAAAAAATGCCTCTGAAAATGAATCAAGCATCAGATCTGATCAGTGGGGATTGGGAGTTAGAGGGGCAGGGAATCCTGGGGCCTCTCTTCAGCACGTGGAATGAGGGAATTCCTGGGGTTCCTTGGCTCATGGGAAGGGTTTATATAGATATATAGGGGGATGGATGAGTGTAGGGCCGTGCATTTTGCGTAGCTACATATCCAATTGGCATAGTGTCTTATATAAGGTATAAATAACTAAGTCAGTCAGTAAAAGAAGTATAATCCCACTTGACAGGTAAGCAAAGTAAATATTTTAGTAGATATTTAGTAGATATTATCCATAAACAATTAACATGTCCCTCATAACCATTAAACCAACGTGTCCTTCATAACTATTGCATTGAGCAAAATAAATGAGTAGATGAGCATAGCCACATGCAATAACATATAAATAACGCAGAGGCTGAATATCTTTGAGATCAATGGGATCAACAAGCTTTCAGTACAATAATCTGATACCAGAAAAATTTCAAAATATACTGAATGCGTGTAAAGTTGACTTTACTGTGTTTCTATAGTTTATTACTTATATCAGTACTTACATTACAAAGCCATCTTCTATATATAAAGGGCTGTTAGATTGTGCATTTATCATCAGAAAGAGGGATGCAAAAAGGTGAAAGTACTACTTTAGAGGAACTGTAGTAGATATGTCAAATGCTTTGCAGTGGATATAATAGGGCCAAATAGAGAGTTAGAGCAAGGATACCCTGAGAATTTTTTAACAAAGCAAAGTTTGGGGCTTTTTATAAAACATTTTAAAGCTGGATTAAACATTGGTGTACTGCCTATTGTATTAGGCAAGGTAGGACAGATACTGGCATTGCTGCAAGCACAACCAATGCCATATATCACAAATCAATGGGTTTAAATATAGTAATGAATAAAATAATGCAATTAATGATTTACTTATTTAAAGGTTGTGTAAAATGTGCAATGTGACAAGATTGGACAACCCTGGTTAGTATATCTCAGAATTGTCATTTATAGTAAAAACACATTTGCCTGAGAGTTTGTGGGAGTATATTAGCTATTCAAAAAGTTTTGACAAACATATACTGTACTAGCGAATTGCCCGTCAAAAAATGAAGGCAATGAAATTGTAAGGTAGCTAATGCTGTTTGGTGTATAATAATGAAATATGTAATAGATTACTAAATGAATATACTGTACCTATTTTGAAGCATTGTGATGAAGAGCTGGCAATGTGTGTTGATGTTGCTGCAGCATTAGTGGTGTGGAGCTGCTGTGTAAGCATGCTGAATGTGTGCACTGTGTGGTATGAATATCCGTAGGTCGTTTGTTGTGGTGTTTTGCGAGTTTCTTGTGGTGTTTTGCGAGTTTAGAGTGCTGTAGCCTCGTTTTCGTTTTGTTCGGCGGCCATTTTTTCTGTCCCTTAGATTTTTTTTTAGTCTCTAAACTGTTTTATTTCGAGTAAAATCGAGGTGTAAGTTGTATTTTTGAGGTCCTGGGTGCTCCCTCTTGGTGTAGGTAAGGTTTTTATGTATGTGCTGTGTGTATGTATTGTGTTTTACATTTTGTAATGTTCGCGAGTTGCGTCCGAGTGTTGCGAGGCCGTAATGTGTGTGAACGTGTGTCGTATGTTGTTTGCGAGTGTCGTAATGTGTGTGTCGTGCTATTTGGTTTGCGACGTGAAGTTTGCGAGGGTCCTCAGTTGCTGGCAAGGAGCGCCTTTGGCGCTCCATGCCAGCAACTGAGACCCTCGGCCACTGCCCTCGCTTCGCGAGGGCCTTGGCTCGCTGCGAGGGCCGCAGCTCGCTACGCGAGCCCGCAGCGTTTGCAACAACTCGTACGCTCACAACTATATATGTGATCAGTATCAGTCTGTAAATTACAATGGGCCTTGTAGAACCAATGAGACAATCTCATATTCTGTGTGTGATATGTTACAAATCAGTTGTTATGAACTATAAGAATACTTTACAGTATGGCAGAACTGTGTTTGTGTATTTACATAATACTATACATTGAATAAGTAGAATTGGCTGTGATTGTATGTTTTTCTTGGCATTACTGATCTAATCAGAGATTAATTCAGTGTCCATGCAATTTGTATTTCCGCTGGTTATATAATTTGGAACAACCTGCCAAATGTAAAGGGCTAAAAATATCGATGATGTAAAATATTTTTCCAACAGCTGCTTGGGATTAGTAGAAACAAAGAAGAATGCAAATATTTGCCTTTCTAAAATATTCTATGATTATTAATTATGTTCTCCAAAATAATGAGACATGCTATGCTATGTGATTATGTTTTCTTAATGACAGAGTTTCTCTTGTAGCTGGATGAGAAATGTTTCTGTGGCGTTAAAAAAGAGGCAGAGTAATTCTACGTACTACCACTTGATTGTTTATTTAATTACCTCTAAAACTGTATATCTAAGCACATTAAAGTATAGGACTTCAAACTTAGGTATGTATATGTTCCTTATTAACCCATGGCAGCAGAAAATAAATTATTACAGCACAGCTTGTTGTAGCAAAAGTCCCTTAGGGTCTTTTTTATTTAACATAGATAATTTAGGCATAGATTAACATTGGCTGTGTTAGTAATGACCTACTTTAAACATGAGTCATAAACTGAGACTTCAGTTAAGAGATTCTGCAAGGAGTATTCATCCTGCAGCTGTCACTTCCACATTGGTTGTGTAAGGGCTCTTATGTATGAAAATGACAGTTGTATAGACTCTGTCTTTCCCCACATTTTATGAAAGTGGGTAAAATATGAGGACTCCAAACCAATAGTTATCTGAGTCCAACGTTGGACTAATAGTCTTGCTACATCTTGGCTTCTCTTGGGTCTCGCAGGTACCATTCTAGCATGATGACACCATTGCTTTTGACCACTCAATAACTACAACCACTTCTACTGGGAGGTTATTCTATGTGCCCGCCATTTTAGTAAAGTAAACTATCAGCGTCTAACTTCAGAGATGTCCATTCTCAACTTATTTGTGTTAATTATATGTTAAATTCCCAAAACATTTTCAGTTGTACAGTATAATAAAAGTAGCCCATTTATTTTTGATCTTAATTTCCTGTGGTTCCTAATCAACTCTCCCAGCCTAGTGCAACCACTGTGAGCAAGACAATTCCTGGTTACCCAGTCAGGCTCCAATCTAACAAATTGGGTTTATTAAGATGTTCAGTAGTATTAGTGAACAAAATATCGTGATGGGGAATTTGTTTATGCCTATATCACATTATTATTGCATTACACATTTGGTTAAAACGAATGGTATGCTCTTAGCTGTATAAAATCCATCTGATGTACATTACTCTCATGTTCACATTACTGCAATATCAATAGAATATTATTACAGTATTGCTACATGCATCCAGTCATTATACTCATGCCCACAATACCCATTATGCATTACTTTTGATTCTGTTCCTTTATTCTAAAATAGCAATAAAAAAACATACACATATAGCTGACTATCCACACAAATAAAGCCCACACCCAGATTAACCAATCATAAACAGCCATACATGCATACGGTAATGGTTTTTATCACCACCATCATAAATTAAATCATTGTTGTGCTAAACTACTTTCCCACAAAATCTACTGCACCAGCCCCACATTTAAGCTTGAAACAGCTGTCTATGGGTAGGTTTCCTGATGTAAATCCTTGTGAGTGATCACTATGTGTGATACATGGCTCCCGTAAGAGACCTACCCTAACACTAAGAGTTCCGGTAAGGCCCTAGCAGTTACTCTAAACCCTATATTTAAACACAACCTCCCACAGCCCTAGCTAAAACCCTACCAATATTTGTCATGTAATAAGTAACAGCTCTCTTGCCACAATCACGACAGTGAAGGGTTTAAAAATTAATAAAATATAATGCAGGATTTTATGACCCCACCTCCTATGTCCTACACCCATGGTATAGAAACCTATAAACATACATATGTGCAGATAGACATACAGATAGACACAGTGCTAGTCAGATATACACACATGCATACACAAATATTCTAGCATCACATATATAGTTGTGAGCGTACGGGCCGTTGCTCACGCTTGCGGGCTCGCGTAGCGAGCCCGCGGCCCTCGCGTAGCGAGGGCTGCGGGCCTCAGTTGCTGGGATCGGCGCTCCATCCCAGCAACTGAGGCCCTTGCCCGCAGCGTACGGCCCGTTGCTCACGCTTGCGAGGGCCGCTGCTCGCGCAGCGAGCCGCGGCCCTCAGCTGCTGGAATGGAGCAGCCACCTCCTCCCCACAATGCCCCGCGCAGGGCCGCCCAGTCCCCGGTTCGGGTTCACCCCCCGCACAGCAAAGCGAGGGCCGCTGCTCGCGCAGCGAGCTGCGGCCCTCAGTTGCTGGAATGGAGCAGCCACCTCCTGCCACCTCCTCCCCACAATGCCCCGCGCAGGGCCGCCCAGTCCCCGGTTCGGGTTCACCCCCCGCACAGCAAAGCGAGGGCCGCTGCTCGCGCAGCGAGCTGCGGCCCTCAGTTGCTGGAATGGAGCAGCCACCTCCTCCCCACAATCCCACGCGCAGGGCCGCCCAGTCCCCGGTTCGGGTTCACCCCCCGCACAGCAAAGCGAGGGCCGCAGGCAGGCATGGAGGCGCTCACCACCTCACTATAACTTCCCCCTACCCTCCGGTGGACCCCCCAGGAGCACAGCGAGCCACGGACATACACGGGACTCCCCCGGGCTGCACAGGTGAGTAGAGCCTAATAGGGCTTCATGTGGGGTGACAGGGCACATGATAGGGCCTGGGACCACAGGAGTGAGCTCTATATATATATAGGTGTGGGAGAAAACTATATGTGTATATATATATATATATATATATATATATATATATATATACTGTGTTTTTTTTTAATATATATATATATAACACACAGTATATATATATATTAAAAAAACACACAGTGGATGTATATATATATATATATATATATATATATATATATATATATATATATATAAAGAAACACACAGCATATGTATATGTATATATATATATATATAAAAACACACAGTATATGTGTATATATATATATATATGTATATATATATATATATATATATATAAAAACACACAGTATATATATATATATATATATATATATATAAAAAAAACACACAGTGGATGTATATATATATATATATATATATATATATATTAAAAAAACACACAGTGGATGTATATATATATATATATATATATATATATATATATATATAAATATAAAGAAACACACAGTATATGTATATGTTGTGAGAATAAAGGTGGAATAGTGGTTGATGGGAGATACATCAGACCTGATTTGCTAGACAGCAACCAGAGGATTTCTCAGTTAAATGCCCCAGGGAGAGATGTTACAGTTTGCAATATGCATAGCTGATGCTCTGCAAAACATGGTATGGGTCCCTGGGGCGGAGTATTTGGAGAGCAGGGGGGGCCAATGCTCCAACAGCACTAGTTGCTGTTTAAACAGACCACAGCTTGGATCTGGTTTTTAAGAGTTAGCTAATTGGCACTCACCTGTAGCTACTCAATTAGCAGACAGGCCTTTAAAAGAAGAGAGCAGCCTGCTCCAAGGGAGAGAGGAAAAGACAGCTAGGAGAGGCTGCGCTTATTGCAAAGACATTGCTTTTGTTTGGGAAATTGGTAAGTGTGAAAGCCACCCAATTGCAGATAGCAAGTACTGTCTAGTAAGAGCTCAAGTAAGAGCAAGGGATTTTGTTTGTTTTGTTATTATTTAAAGTACCTGCTTTCAAACTGAATAAAAAAGGAAAACTGAGCTGAAGGTGTCCTGGACTTTGTATACCCTAGAAGGCTGTGGTTACTGCAAGATCGGTGACAATCCTACCTGTAAAAGAAGTGGTTTGTCACATATGGTGGAGAATGCGGGCATCCACGTAAGCCTGAGGGTAGAAGTCATTTAAAGCTCAACATGGAGGATGTTATCAAGGCTCTGATCCAATCCTCCTCTGTGCAACAGGAGACTAACAGGAGAGCTGCAGAAAACAGTGCAGCCCTGCAGCAACTAGTGCTGGCCCAGGCAGAGTGTGCTAAAGTCCTGGCCAAAACACAAATGGAGGGCACTGAGTCCTTGGTAAAACAGCTTGTTGTGACACAAGCGGAGATGTTTAAAGTAGCCCGTGAGGAGCAGCAAAAAGTCACCCAGGGACTACAACAGGTAATCCAAGCGATCTCTGGAAAACTGAATGAAGACCCTGATGGAAGATACCAGGGGCCAAAGGTGATTCGGGCGAGCCACTATCTTCAGAAAATGACCGCATCAGATGATGTTGAGGCGTACCTTCTGGCATTTGAGCGCACTGCTGAGAGGGACGGATGGCCGGCTGGTGAGTGGGCAAGCATACTGGCACCGTTCCTAAGTGGAGAGCCGCAGAAGGCATATTATGACCTAGAACCAGCCGATGCAAGTATCTACAGCAAATTGAAAGCTGAAATCTTGGCACGACTGGGTGTAACCTCTGCAGTACGTGCCCAAAGGTTCCACTCATGGTCATATTCTTCAGACAAAGCCGCACGTTCCCAAATGTTTGACCTCATACACCTTGCACGGAAATGGTTACAACCTGAAATCCATTCAGCTAGCCACATTGTGGAAACCTTAGTAATGGACCGTTTTTTGCGTGGTTTACCAGCTTCCCTGCGTCGCTGGGTCAGCCAAAGTGACCCCCATACAGCTGACCAACTGATTGCCTTGGTGGAAAGATATGCGGCTGCAGGAGAACTGCTATGTCCTACTTCACAGGCAAACCCTCGCAATCCTAAGCCCAAAGATTCTGCAAGACCGGGTAAGACTGTTCAAGGTTTAAGGGGGGCATCCAGGTCTAATAGGCCTGGGAACGGAACTAATTGGTGGTCAGACTGTACTGTCAAATGTTTCAAGTGCAAAGAGGATGGTCATATGGCCAAAGACTGTCCATTTAAGGATGAACCTATGGAATGCAATATGGGCAAAAATGAGGGAACACGTTCATTTTTGCTCAGTTGTTGTGGTATTGCTAACAATGACTATGATAATAACGCTCATAAATGCTGTGTAACTGTGAATGGAAAAATGTCTAAAGCATTACTTGATTCAGGTAGTATGGTTACGTTGGTAGCAGAGTCTATAATACCTTGTGTAAAACCTGATCATGGACAGAAAATAGGCATTATCTGTGTTCATGGTGATAAAAAGGAATACCCCACTGCGGAAGTAAATATTGGAACCCAGTATGGGAATTTAAAGTACCGAGTGGGTGTAGTACCTAGATTAGCCCATGAGGTAGTGATCGGTAGAGACTTTCCTCATTTTCTAAAATTATGGGCAGCTTTACAAAAGACAGATCAAAATTTATCAGAAATGAGTCAGTCTGTCGAGGATAATGTGTTCCCTTTTTCCGATATTGACTTGGGTTTTGACCACTGTGACGGAAAAATAAGGAAAAAGAAAAAATACTGCCCTAAACCAGTATTAATAGGAGATAACCCAGCTCAAACTAGTGAGGAGCCTACTAATAATGCAGACAAGGATAAGGACTTAATTGATATTGGAATTAGTCCAGGTAATTTTAAAAGCGCTCAGTGGGAAGATCCCACTTTAGTGACAGCTAGAGTCAGAGTGTTCCAACCGGGAGACAGGGTATTGGTTCTGGTCCCTACTGTGGAGAATAAGTTCCTTGCGACTTGGCATGGACCCTATGAAATAATAGAGAAAGTGAGTGATGTCAATTATAAAGTCAGACAACCAGGAAGAAGAAAGCCTGAACAGTTGTATCATATAAATCTGTTAAAGCCATGGAAGGACAGGGAGGTCCTGGTTGCTTTAAAACTTTCAGAACCTCCTATAGTAGAGCCAGATGTGAACGTATCTAAGACTCTGTCTGTCCATCAAAAGCAAGAGGTCAGAGATTTCATCAGAAGAAATAGGGATGTTTTCTCGATAGTTCCAGGAAAGACTAAAGTGATTAAACATGACATAATAACCGAACCAGGGAAAAGAGTTAACCTCAAACCCTATAGAATTCCTGAGGCCCGGAGGGAGGTTATAAACTTAGAGGTTGAGAGCATGTTAAAACTTGGAGTCATTGAAGAATCCCAGAGTAACTGGAGTAGTCCTATTGTATTGGTGCCAAAACCTGATGGCACATGGAGGTTCTGCAATGACTACCGCAAGTTAAACGCCCTCTCAAAATTTGATGCTTACCCAATGCCAAGAGTTGATGAGTTAATAGAAAGACTGGGCAAAGCTCGTTATCTAACAACCTTGGATTTAACAAAGGGTTACTGGCAGGTCCCGCTCACTGAAAGAGCCAAAGAAAAGACAGCCTTTTCAACACACAGTGGCCTGTTTCAGTACACTGTATTGCCATTTGGGTTACATGGGGCACCTGCCACATTCCAACGAATGATGGACAGAATTCTTAAACCTCATGTTCGTTATGCTGCAGCATACTTGGATGATGTCGTCATCCACAGTGCAGACTGGGAATCCCACCTCCCTAAAGTTCAAGCGGTACTTGATGCTATCCGCTCAGCAGGCTTAACTGCCAATCCTTCCAAGTGTACGATTGGTTTAGAGGAAGCTAAGTACTTAGGTTATTCTATTGGGAGGGGTTTGGTTAAACCACAGGAAGCCCAAGTAGAAGCCATACAAAAATGGCCACAGCCCCTTACAAAGAAACAAGTAAAGGCATTTTTGGGTTTAATTGGATATTATAGGCGGTTCATTCCAGATTTTGCTACCATTGCTGCACCCCTGACAGACCTTATTAAAGCAAAATCCCCAGTCATAGTTAAATGGTGCCCTGAGGCAGAAAAGGCTTTTAAGAGTCTGAAGGAAGCTATCTGTAGCCATCCTGTCTTAGTGACCCCAGATTTTTCCAGGGATTTTATAGTTCAGACAGATGCTTCTGATGTGGGCTTGGGGGCTGTTCTTTCACAGGAATACCAGGGTGAAGAACACCCTGTTTTCTTTTTGAGCAGAAAGTTAAACCCACATGAGAAGAACTACTCTATTGTTGAAAAAGAGTGTCTTGCTATTAAGTGGGCATTAGACTCTCTTAAATACTACCTACTAGGCAGAAGGTTTCGATTGATAACGGACCATGCTCCTCTGACGTGGATGTATCAGAACAGGGAAAGTAACTCCAGAGTAACCAGATGGTTTTTGAGTTTGCAATCTTTTAATTTCACTGTGGAACACAGGGCTGGTCTGCAACAAGGTAATGCTGATGGGCTTTCGAGGGTACACTCCCTGATTTCCATGGTCGCTCAAACCCTTGGGTATGAGCTGGGGGGGAGGATATGTGAGAATAAAGGTGGAATAGTGGTTGATGGGAGATACATCAGACCTGATTTGCTAGACAGCAACCAGAGGATTTCTCAGTTAAATGCCCCAGGGAGAGATGTTACAGTTTGCAATATGCATAGCTGATGCTCTGCAAAACATGGTATGGGTCCCTGGGGCGGAGTATTTGGAGAGCAGGGGGGGCCAATGCTCCAACAGCACTAGTTGCTGTTTAAACAGACCACAGCTTGGATCTGGTTTTTAAGAGTTAGCTAATTGGCACTCACCTGTAGCTACTCAATTAGCAGACAGGCCTTTAAAAGAAGAGAGCAGCCTGCTCCAAGGGAGAGAGGAAAAGACAGCTAGGAGAGGCTGCGCTTATTGCAAAGACATTGCTTTTGTTTGGGAAATTGGTAAGTGGGAAAGCCACCCAATTGCAGATAGCAAGTACTGTCTAGTAAGAGCTCAAGTAAGAGCAAGGGATTTTGTTTGTTTTGTTATTATTTAAAGTACCTGCTTTCAAACTGAATAAAAAAGGAAAACTGAGCTGAAGGTGTCCTGGACTTTGTATACCCTAGAAGGCTGTGGTTACTGCAAGATCGGTGACAATCCTACCTGTAAAAGAAGTGGTTTGTCACAATGTATATGTATATATATATATATATATATATATATATAAAAACACACAGTATATGTGTATATATATATATATATATATATATATGTGTATATATATATATATATATATATATATATAAACACACAGTATATGTGTGTATATATATATATATATATACTGTGTGTTTTTTTAATATATATATATATATATAGCGAATATATAGTGTGTGTGTGTGTGTGTATATATATATATATGTATATAGTGTGTGTGTGTGTGTGTATATATATATGTATAGTGTGTGTGTGTGTGTATATATGTATGTATATAGTGTGTGTGTGTATATAGTGTGTGTGTGTATATAGTGTGTGTGTACAGATATATAGTCAGTGCATACACCTATATGTGCATGTATAACATACCGTATATTGCACGGCACATTACAGTCAGTCATTGTATATGTGCCTCATCTCCATCTTATTGTGTGTGTTTATATATAAAATGTGTGTGTATATTGTGTGTGTATACACACATTATATATACACACACATTATATATATATATATATATATATACACACACACAACATATTGTGTGTATATATAATGTGTGTGTGTGTGTATATTGTGCGTGTGTGTATGTGTATATAATGTGTGTGTGTGTGTGTGTATATATATATATATATATATATATATATATATATATATATATAATGTGTGTGTATATAATGTGTGTGTGTGTGTATCACATATATAGTTGTGAGCATGCGAGCCCGCTCGAGCCATTGCTCACGCTTGCGGGCCGCCGAACAAAACGAAAACGAGGCTACAACACACTAAACACGCAAAACACCCCAAGAAACACGCAAAACACCACAAAACACCTACGGATATTCTGCTACAGACGCATACCACACATTACCCGCCATTTTAGAACAATGCGGAAGTACACGAGTACGCTAACGGTTTGGCCTCGCACACGCACACTATTACACTGCACACATTCACCACGCTTATAGAGCAGCTCCACACCACTAATGCTGCAGCAACATCAAAACAGATTGCCAGCTCTTCGACACAATGCTTCAAAATAGGTAAAGTATATTACTTTATTAATCTATTAGTTATTTTATTAGTATACACCAAACAGCATTAGCTCACTTACAATTTCATTGCCGTCATTTTTTGACGGGCAATTCGCTAGTTACAAAATAAACAGCCTCATTCAATTGGTATTTTTTTCAGCTCCGAGTTCGCAAGTGCAAAACGCAGGCAACTTTTTTATTCAATTGCCTCCATTTTGCTACCTCAGATTGAGTTCCGAGTGAAGGCCCTGCAAAAATGGCCGATCTGCAACTCGGAGCTTACACCACGCTGAAGCCTTTGATCTGTCACTTTCGCAGGACAATTTAAGCAAATCCCTATTCAAATGCCCGATCTCTCCCACTCTGAAAAAGTATCCCAGCTCGCAAAGCGGAAATGCAGGATGAAGTCCTGTTTGTGCTCAGGAGGATTCGCAAGGGCTTTAGAAGCCCTTACGTACGGTCCCCGATATGTCCACAGTGTACCTAAAACCCTCCCCACACTCCTACATTAGGCCCCAATGATGCAGGTGTCCCCACTGGGACCCCTGCAGGGTCCCAACATTAACCCTTTGCTGCGGAGGTCCCAATTGGTCCCCCACAGTGTGCCTACATTAACCCCATGCAGGGGGTCACCATCAGGACCCCCAGAGTTCATTTAAGAAGTTTAAATTCCCCGCCGCTGGTCCTTAAAGGGCCCCCGGCACACTAATAGATAAGGCCGGCAGCGGGGTATTGTAAGTACCCCCACCGGCACCTAAAATGAAACCCACAATGCTGGGCGTCCCCAATGTCCCCACATTAACCCTTGCAGTGGGGGTCACGAACGTGTAAAAAGTTTCAATTCCCAGCCGCAAGTCCTTAAAGGGCCCGCTGCACACTAATAGTTAATTTCTATGTACTGTAAGTACTCCCACAGCACCTAAAATGCCCCCCCCCCCCACAATGCTGGCGTTCCCCACCGAGACCCCCACCTTAACCCCACTTTAACCCTCGCACTGGGGGTCCCCGATTGGGGGCACTCGAATGGGGACCCCCCACTGCATTTAAAATTCAAATTTTCCACCTTGCAGGTCCTTAAAGGACTGTAAAGGTCCTTAAAGGACCAGCGCTAAATAAAAATGAACCCTATCACTCATGGGAGTCAATACAGACCCCCATGAGCCCCTAATTAACCCTGTCACTCATGGGGGTCAATACAGAGCCCCATGAGCCCCTAAGTAACCCTGTCACTCATGGGGGTCAATACAGACCCCCATGAGCCCCTAATTAACCCTAAATCTAAACTAAATCTCCATCCCACTAATTACAAAAAATAAAAAAACCTAAGCCACAGAAAATAAAAAAGCTATGTTACAAAAAATAAAAAAGAACATTACAACCACCCACTACAGAAAATAAAAAAGCTATGTTACAAAAAGAACATTACAAACCCCCCACTACAGAAAAAAAAGAATTAAGCACCTGAAAAGCAAATACATACACATTTATTCATCACATTACAATACATACAAAATATAATACAGTAATATACACAATAAATACAGTTCAAATATACCCCTATCTACATACTATTTAAACCTCTCTATTTACATTAACCCTATCTAAAATGCATTAAACCCTATCTACAATAAAATAACCCCTGTCTAAAATACATTTAACCCTATCTACATTACAATAATCCCTATCTAACATACATTAAACCCTAACTACAATACAATAGCCCCATATCTAAAATACATTAAACCCTATCTACAATACATTACCCTTATCTAAAATACATTAAACTCTATCTACAATACATTACCCCTATCTAAAATACATTAAACCATATCTACATGCATTAAAAACCCTAAACCTAACCTAAAATATAATAAATAAGACCACTTACCTTGCCTAGATGTCCCTTCAGTGATGATGAGTTTCATGGTGCAGGTCTCACCCCTAGGAAAAAAAGAAACATCAAATTAGAACAAAATTCAACACTACATAGAAAAAATAAACATTCTAAATATTCTAAATAGGAAACTTACCTTTCCAGTATGCCCCTGCCCTTTTTATTGTCTTCTCCTGCTCGGCCCCTGGAAATAAATAAACATTGCATTAGTCCCAAATACACATACACATAAAAACAACAAAAAACATACTATACAATAAAATTACCTCAGGGCGATGTCCCCGTCCTCCTGGAAGTTTGCCCCGGCTGGGCCCTTGAAGAATCCGGCGCTCTAGAAAAAAAAACTAAAAAAAACGGAGGAGCTCCCTGACGCTAATGAGGCTTCTAGCATTGCTTTCAGTAAAAAAATCAGAATGTCACCTTCTGATTTGCTGAAGTGGCTGTCAATCAAATTTCATGCAATCAGAAGGCACCAAGGTGTGAGACAATCAGAATACTGATTGACCTGTCAATCTTTTTGAAACCAATCAGAAGGCACTATTGCCTTCAGCCAATAGAAATGGGATACACCCCGTGGGGTGATTGGCTGAAGGCATCTGCGCCCTCTGATTGGCTGCAGTCTGTCTGACAGTGACAACAGACAATCAGAAGGCGCAGATGCCTTCAGCCAATCACCCCATGGGGTGTATGCCATTTTCATTGTCTGAAGGCGATAGTGACTTTGGATTGGTTTCAAAAAGATTGACAGGTCCATCAGCCAATCAGAATGGCATATAGGGGTGTATCCCATTCTGATTGGCTCACACCTTGACGTCAATTTGATTGACAGACATTTTAGCCAATCAGAAGACACCATTCTGTTTTTTTACCGGAAGCAACACTAGAAGCCTTATTAGCTTCTGTGAGCCCCTCCAGGGAGGAGCTCTGTTAGTTGTTGTTTTTTCTAGAGTGTCGGATTCTTCAAGGGCCCAGCTGGGGCAGACTTCCAGGAGGACGGGGACATTGTGCCGAGGTATGTTTATTGTATAATATGTTTATTGTTGTTTTATGTGTATGTGTATTTGTGGCTAATGTAATGTTTATTTATTTCCAGGGAACGAGCAGGGGAAGACAATAAGAAGGACAGGGACATGCTGGAAAGGTAAGTTAAATATTTAAAATATTTAGAATGTTTATTTTTTCTATGTAGTGTTTAATTTTGTACTAATTTGATGTTTATTTTTTTCCTAGGGTGTGAGACATCTAGGCAAGGTAAGTGGACTTATTTATTCTATTTTAGGTTAGATTGAGGGGTTTTAATGTATGTAGATATGATTAAATGTATTTTAGTATTGTAGATAGGGTTTAATGTTTTTTTAGAAAGGGGTAATGTATTGTAGATAGGGTTTTATTGTATTTTTAGATAGGGGTAATGTATTGTAGATAGTGTTTAATGTATTTTAAATAGGGGTTAATGTATGTAGATAGGGTTCAATAGTATGTAGATACAGTATATATTTGAACTGTATTTATTGTGTATATTACTGTATTATATTTTGTATGTATTGTAATGTGATGTGATGTATATATATATAAATATATATATATATATATATATATATATATATATATATATATATATATATGTATTTGCTTTTCAGGTGCATAATTCTTGTTTTTTTCTGTAGTGGGGAAGATTGTAATGTTCTTTTTTTGTAACTTAGCTTTTTTATTTTCTGTGTTGGGCGAAGGTTTGTTCTTTTTTATTTTTTTGTAACATAGATTTTTTTTATTTTCTGTAGTGGGGTCTGTAATGGTCTTTTTATATTTTTTGTAATGTAGTTTTTTTATTTTCTGTCACTTAGTTTTTTTTGTTTTTTTTTGTAATTAGTGGGGTGGGGGGGTTAATAGTGGGTTAGGTAGGTTGTTTAGCTGTTAATAGGTTAGGGTAGAGGGGGGTTCGTTTAGATTTAGTGGTTTATAAGAGATGCGGTTAAATAGGCCCAGTTAGGGTTAAATAGGCCTAGATAGTGTTATAGGATCCAGATAGGGTTAGATAGGCCCAGTTGGGGTTTGATAGGCCCAGTTAGGGTTAGATAGGCAGAGTTAGCGTTAGATAGGCCAGTTAAGGTTTAATAGGCCTAGATAGAGTTACTGGGTCCAGATATGGTTACATAGGTACTGTTATGGTTTAATAGGGTGAAATAGGCCCAGTTAGGGTTAGATAGGCAGAGTTAGGGTTAGTTAGGCCCAGTTAGGGTTAAATAGGCCTATATAGTGTAACTGGGTCCAGATATGGTTAAATAGGTAATGTTAGGGTTAAATAGGGACTGTTGGCGTTTAAGAGGCCCAGTTACGGTTAAATAGACCCAGTTAGGGTTAAATAGGCCCAGCTAGGGTTAGATAGGCCCAGTTAGGGTTAGATAGGCCCAGTTAGGATTAGAGAGGCCCAGTTAGTGTTAAATAGACTCAGTTAGGGTTCAATATGTACTGTTAGGGTTTAATAGGCCCAGTTAGGGTTCAATAGGAACTGTTGGGGTTAAATAGATCTTGTTAGGGTTATTGGGTCCAGTTAGGGTTAAATAGGTACAGTTAGGGATAGATAGGCCTAGGGTTGGGTTAATAGGGTATAGTTAGGGTTATTAGTGTAGTGCTTAGACTTTGTGTCATAAGGGTCCTGGATGACCCTCATGGCACTTAAAGTGTTGTTATAGGGGTTAATTTGTGTCCTATAGGGGTCTATATAGACCCCTATTGGACTGATTGGGCTAAATGGAGGCTTATGGGGGTCTGTATTGACCCCCATGAGTGACAGGGTTAATTAGTGGCTTATGGGGGTCTGTATTGACCCCATTGAGTTACACGGTTATTTGGGGGCTTATGAAGGTCTGTATTGACCCCCATGAGTTACAGGGTTAATTAGGGGCTTATGGTGGTCTGTATTGACCCCCATGAGTGACAGGGTAATTAGTGGCTTATGGGGGTCTGTATTGATCCCCATGAGTGACAGGGTTAATTAGGGGCTTATGGGGGTCTGTACTGACCCCCATGAGTGACAAGGTTAATTAGTGGCTTATGGGGGTCTGCACTGAACCCCATTAGTGATAGGGTTAATTAGGGGCTTATGGCGGTCTGTATTGACCCCTATGAGTGACAGGGTTAATTAGTGGCTTATGGGAGTCTGTATTGACCCCCATGAATGACAGGGTTAATTAGGGACTTTTGGGCATCTGTACTGACCCCCCTGAGTGACAAGGTTAATTAGTGGCTTATGGGGGTTTGTACTGAACCCTATGAGCGATAGGGTTAATTAGGAATTATGGGGGTCTGTATAAACCTTTACGGTCCTTTATGGTGGGAAAATGAAACTTTGAATGCATTCGGGGTCCTGATCGCGTCTGATCGGGGACCCCCATTGCAAGGGTTAATACAGTGATCCATGATGAGGATCCACCAGCATTGGGGGGTTAATTTTAAGTGCCAGTGGGGGTACTTACAGTACCCCCGCTGATGGACTTAACTATTTGTGTGATGCAGGCCCTTTAAGGACCCGCAGCGGGGAATATTAACATTTTAAATGCAGTGACCTCCACTGCAAGGGTTAATGATATACCTTTAATCAAGAAAAAGTCATGCATACTATACTTTCTATTAAATGTATATATTTCTAGTAGGTGTTCTAAGGATACACATAATTGGATTATTAGGAGAAATACATGTACTTTTGATCAAAAACTTTATATAATTGGACTGTGTTCAGTGCAGGATCACAACAAGCCATCAGGTTCCTCACTTGTTTGTAATATAACATCCATTCCCCTCTCACTAAATGAACCATTTTGAGTGTCACCACCAATTCCATGATCAGTGAGCTGCTTTAGCCACATTGATTCTTTAAAGCTTCACTTGATTTTAGGTATATTTAATGTGCTGCATTCTCGTCTGAACTTCCAGAGCTGTTTTATACATAAGATAACGATGAATTATATTGTTCCAAATGTAGTCTATCATTACAATATCCTTACTGCACCTAGACCATCTCATGCTCAGCTGCCCAAATGTCTGTAGCCCATTACCACTATGTGAGACTTTGTGGCCTCTAAATTAGAACACTGATGTTCTGCGCTCTCGCTTTTCACACTTTGACACTGCTCAACATCTATCTAAGATACAAAAGCATGCCTGTATGTGCACAGTCGTAGGAAGGAAGGGGCGCCGGGGCGGACCGCCCTGGGTGCAACCTCCTTGGGTAAGTCTGTGAGTGTGTGCGTGATTGTGTGTCTGCGTGAGTGTGTGTGTCTCTGAGTAAGTGTGTGAATGAGTGTGAGTGAGTGAGTGTGTGTCTGTGTGAGTGAGTGTCTGTGTGAGTGAGTGTGTGTAAGTCTGTGAGTAAGTGTGAATGAGTGTGTGTGTGAGTGAGTGTGTGTAAGTCTGTATGTGTCTGTGAGTGAGTGTGTGTCTGTGAGTGTGTCTGAGAGTAAATGTGTATCTGTGATTGTATGTGTCTGCGAATGAGTGTGTGTCTGTGTGTGAGTGAGTGAGTGTGTGTGTCTATGTGTGTGTCTGTGTGAGTGTGTCTGTCAGTGATGTCTGTGAGTGTGTCTGAGCGTGAGTGAGGGTGTGTCTATGAGTGTGTCTGTGAGTGTGTGTCTGTGAGTGAATGTCTGTGAGAAAGTGTGTAAATGAGTGTGTGTAAGTCTGTGAGTGTGTGTGTCTGTGAATGAGTGTCTGTGAGTGAGTGTGTGTGTCTGGGGTGACAAAAGCTCTAGCTACTCCACTGTGTACGTGTCACACCCGGGCTGATAAGGTCATGCAAAGTCAACTTGTTCCAATCTAGGGCCTGGAAAATAAACCATTGCTCTAGAGGGGTTTTAGGATACTTTTTTATAATCATAAAATTATAAATTCAATTTGTTGTGACTTGCTATCTAGTAAAAGTTACAAATGCCCCACCAACAGCACTATTAAATTCCCTCAAGTTGAAAACCGTAGCAAGTAACCTAGGCTGCAAGCCTTGCAGCTATTAAATTGGCCCCTTAAAGCAACCCGTCAATGACTTGCGGGGTAAGGGTGAGAAAAGGCTAATTGACGTGGAAATTTGAACTGAGCCCCCGCAAATCCTTTGTTCTGTCAAGCCTGTAACTGTTACGTTCCAATCATGCTATTAAATTGCAACAAATTCAGTGGCGTTTAAGCCTGTAACCCGCAAATGGAGCCAAGAAAGAAGCGGGTACTGGAGAGGACCTGCTAGTGGGTTAAAGTCCTATCCATAGCACTGTAGATGCAAATATACACACACTACTGTACATATAATACAAGCGAAAGTGATGTTAGGTATTAAAATGAATAGCACAAGATTCTCAGCTCGCAAATCTGCAATATAAAATACTTTATTTTCAGTTTAATTTCCGTGTTATATCGATCCCGGCAATCAATGTGTTAATACATATAATAGAACTTGCATGGACTTGAATATCATATTTATGCCTTAATCAATATTGCATCATTTCTGGAATGTGGGTTCGTAATTGAAGCCCTTTAAGGCTTTGAAATCTAACCTCCATTTTCCAGTGACGTAATGATGACAATCTCTGTTGCCATTGGCTACATCTAAACCCGTAACTACGGATTTGACTAATTAATCATGTTCACAGCCGCGCATCCAACGTGCGACAAATGGTTTACGGGTTTGCGTCTCTGGCCCATAACTTGCGGCCTGGTATAATTTAATAGCTCTGTAACGCAGCCGAATTTCAAGTACCGCAGCCTTTGCGGCCTTACCGATGCTGCTACGGGCTTCAAATTTAATAGGGCTGATAGAAAGGTATTATTGACGAGATCTTGGATGCTTTGCTCTTTAAAGTACAATACTAAGTTTGCTTGGGATTCTATTACGAATTGTGAATTAGGAGGTAATATATGAACTAGCAATAGACAAAAATGTACAGTCCATGTCATAATCTTTGAATTTGTACTTTTAATTCTGTCTGAATTTAGTCTGTGAATTAATTTGTTCCCTTTTTGTTCTTTACAGTAGACCACAAAGACAAAGAAGGGAAGTAAATGAAGAAACACACAAGCAAGGCAGGTATGCTGCTTATTTCCACTATCTTACACAATATATATATATAAACCAAGCATTTTATGTAATGGCTAGGAGGGGTATGCAATGCCTTATAGTTTTAGGTCAAGTGTGTAATAGATATGCGCCTTTTTACACTTTGCATAGAAACTGTATGCAATGCTAGTTTCAGTTAGATATTGGATAAATTGCATATGAAAATGTAGAATGAGTGAAAGCTTTACTTTTACTTTTAGATAATCTATAAAGAAGACAACAATCGCATACATAGCTACAAAGTAATTGAGGTTGAAAAAATACTATTCCACCAAGTTCAGCCTTTTTAGCTCTTCTCTGCAATATGCTGATTCATTGTTCCAGAGGAAGGCAAAAAAACAAAAAATTAAAGGGACATGGAAAGATTTGTTTTCATTGTTGCATCATAAATAGGGTATTTGATAATGTGTCACTGTATTTTCTTTTTTCAAATTTGCCAGATCTAAAAAACATATTTAGATTTTGGATATGGTATTGGGCTTTTTGTATTCCCAATTTGAGCTTTAGCGCTTAGTTTACTCAGATAATGTCAGTCCAAGATAATTCTCTCTCAGTTTCTGTAGATAATATGTTGATGTGGATAATATGTGGATGTTAGTATATTTCCACACTATTTCTACGGGATCTTGGATGGGTCTTGTTGTTATATCCCTAGGACTCTGTAGATCTCACACTTAGAGGATGCCGCTTTCCCTGGTAAACCGGCAAACGTGGTGTATTTGAAGTACTAGATATAAGAAAGAAGGGAGGGGGAGAAAGCGCAAATGATACTCCTAGTGCAGATTACTTTGTGCCTCTTCGTAGTATTAGACAATGTATTTTTACAAGGTTGTCTCTCACCTTTGGTGACCTCCAGAATGTGAGGTACTTAAAAGCTGGATGTGATTCTCTCTCACAAGTTGGTGTCAGAAGGGATGTTTCCAGACCTCTTCATGGTTTTCATAGTGCACCCCAATATACAGTGTGTTTCTATGATCTATGAGGTGTACTTGAAGTTACCTCTGTGAGGTGTCAGGTATACTGATAAAAACACCCCAATTTCTGTATATCTCTATATAAGAATATGCACCAATGATTATATATATATATAAAAAACATACTGGCCAATGTAGGAATTGGTCAAAATATCCTAAAAATATAGGTACAACTAAAAAGTAAAAATTGGTAAAAAACACAATAGGAACCGTGATGTCATAAACGACACTAGGTCTCAATGTTTATCAGTGGGAAAGTACCCTAAAAGTGTGTATGTATGTAAATGGTAGATCAAACGCGTTTTGCTGCTCTTTGTTGCAGCTTCTTCAGTGATTGGTGTTCCTGGTGTCCAGTGTTGTGTGTCTGGACAGGAACTAGTTGAGTTGTGCTGCCGTCTAGCTGCTTGACAATCAACTGCTCTCGGGGGCTTACCCTCTGTCAGCCAATAAGATCTACAGATTAAAATATGCTCTGTGCATTTCCTGTTAGTTTGAATGAAGTATAAACATGCTTTGCTTAAAGAGCCACTTCATTCAGCACAGTTTTGAGCACACCACTGTAAAGATCACTGAAAAGCATGTTGAAATACTTTTATAATTTTTGAAATACGGTATGGGCATTTTTCTCTGTTTACATGAGTCACTGGTAAGCCCCCAGACAGACTCCCAGCAACAGCTTCCGTGCAGTGAGCATAAGTAAAAAAGAGTTAAATAATACATCTAAACACCTAAAAATGTCAGTTTTGGATTAACTGCTCCATTCATTCCTGAGTTTAGGGGAAAACTATAAATCTATGTGTTCGCTGAGCCTTCACTGCATGGTGTCGGCATATGTTATTAGTCATGGAATAGTCAGTAGACAAGCTAAAGTGGGTTTGTAAACAGACCCAAAACTTAGATTGTTTTTAGGTGTTATTAGTATAATTGAAAAGAACAATAGGATCTTCTGTTCTTTCACACCATGAAGAGCACTTACAATGAGGTAAATGTCCCTTTAATATTCTATCATTCAAAAAGCTATTTTTAAAAAGTAACACGTTCTTTTAAATACTTGAAAATAATTGCTATGTTCTATGTTGCTTTAATAATAATGACCATAGTGGTTATTTAAGGCTTTTAAATATTTGTGATTTCAATTAAAGCTGTTTAAATATTTTATTTCAAAATAAAATTATTATTATAAATATTGATTATTTGTAACGGGGGACAAATCTCTGCAGATTATAGGAACATGGGACACAAACAAATAGCAAAATGAAATGTATTCATGCATTACTAGATTTGGCCTCTAGAGGGTGATTTGGAGCAGTATATCTTTCCCATTAAAGCTTTTACCCATAATTTATATATAATAATCAGAGCATTGCAGTATATAGTGATACCTTTTTTATATAAAGGTATCACTATATACTGCAATACTCTTATTATTCTTCTTGATTACTGGACACTCACGGTTACCGGCTACCTCAATCTTTATATCTCAATCTTCCCAGAATGCAGTGTAATAACTGTTTTTCTTTGAACTCTGGGCTGGAAGCAGGATGTTAAACTTATTTTAGACATTCAAATGTGAACACAAATGTACTTTTTATTTACTGTACTACTGTACGGTGGAGGGCTTCTATCGCTCTTTTGCCCAACATATTATAAATGATTGTTGTCGTGAACTACCTACTCATAAGGTCCACAGCACATTCTGAGATCCCACTTATTGCAGCCTAAGTGTTGCGTGGCTGCTTCTCCTCGCTCTGCGAAGCTCGTATGTGTGACAGCGCCGCTGGTTGAAATCAGGGCCTTCGCCTCTCATTGCAGCAAGTTGCGCTCCTTGCTGATTTCTCCAAAAACTTTAAATTCTTCAAGTGTACTCACTTTTGTTGCCAACGGTTTAGACATTAATAGCTGTGTGTTGAATTATTTTGAGGGGACAGCAAACTCTGTTATACAGGCTGTTATACAAAAACTGTTATACAGGCTTTACACTTCCTACTTTACATTGTAGCAGAGTGTCATTTCTTCAGTGTTGTCACATGAAAAGATATAATAAAATATTTACAAAAATGTGAGGGGTGTACTCACTTTTGTGAGATACTTTATATATGTATGTATATATATGAAGAGTGAGGTAGCCGTGAATGTCCAGTAATCCAGTTGAATAATCAGAGTATTGCAGTGAATAGTGATACCTTTTTTATTGGACAAACGTACTCATAATAAAGCGACGAGCTTTCGAGAGATAATGCCTCTCTTTATCAAGTCAAAAAGCGATACTGATACAAGTATGAACTAAAAACAGCAAACAAAAAGAGATGGAAAAAAAAAAAAAAAAAGGGAAAGACTAAATTAATTGGCCAGAGTTAAGTGAGAATCAGACCAGCACTGTGAATAATATCCTGATAGGTCAGTAAGTCTATAGATCAGGTTGTAGATAAGAACACAGCAGAGTGAAATAAAGAGCTATAAATTTAAGCATAGCATGTAGCTTACAAAAACAGCAATAGAAGGGGGGAGGTAAGTGGAATGTGTTAGCTATAAGACATTAAGATAGTGGGCCAGAAAGCCTAAATCGATGTTAATACCAAAATCCTTGGTATTAAAAAATTGAATCATTTTTAATTCAAAAGTTTTCCGCTGTTGGATAGTTCTGAAATTCCCTCTGAGTACTTTTATTTTGAGGTTCTGGATGGAGTGATTCTCCTGGGTGAAATGGTGTCCCACTGGAGTACAATAGCTGTCTTCCTGGTGTTTTTTGATGGAGCTACGGTAAAGGTTCATTCGCATGTGTAGTTTCTGGCTGGTTTCCCCAATGTAGCACCCCCTTTCACATACAGTACATTGTATCATGTACACTACATTTGATGATGTACATGAATATGAGCCTCTGATGTTGTGGGTCTTGTTGTTGTGCGTGGCTGTGTCCTCTTTGCAGATGTGCTGGCATAGTTTGCAGCGAATTTTATTGCAGGGTTTGGTGCCATTTTCTCTGTTATGCTGTTCATTTGGCAATCTTCTGTTCACCAATGTTTGTCTTAAATTTGGTGGCTGCCTAAATGCAAGAATGGGGGGTTTAGGGAATATATCTTTCAATTCTGTGTTCTCTGTGAGTTGTGGTTGTAAGTCCTTAAATATTTTGCGTATTCCTTCTAAAACCGGATGGTATGTGGTTACCAGAGGTGTACGTGAAGTTGTTTCTTTGGTTTTGTATTGCAGCAGGTGTTCCCGGGGGGTTCTGATGGCAGAGGTTACTTTCTGAGTGATAATATGGAGTTTGTAACCCTTCTGTCTGAAGGAGGCAGACAGTGTTTTTAAGTGTTCATCACGGTCCTCTGTGTTTGAACATATGCGGTGGTATCTGATGGCTTCACTATGAATTATCCCTTGTTTAGTGTGGGAGGGGTGGAAGCTAGAGTTGTGGAGGTAACTACATCTGTCTGTAGGTTTCCTATAGATAGATGAATTCAGTTTGCCATTTGTAATGGAAATGGTGGTATCCAGAAAGTTAACCTGTTCTGTGGAATAATCCATTTTAAATTGAATGGATGGGTGAAAGGTATTGAACGAATTATGGAAGTCTTTGAGTTTTCTTTCCCCTTCTGTCCATATGATGAACAGGTCATCTATGTAACGGTAGTATCTGTAAGGTTTGTGGATATATGTGGACAGGAATCTCTTTTCCAGGTCGGCCATAAATAGGTTGGCATATTGTGGTGCCATTTTCGTGCCCATTGCGGTCCCCATTATTTGTAGGTAAACATGCTGGTTGAAGGTGAAGTAGTTGTGGGTCAGGATGTATTCTAGTAGTTTGACAATGGTATCAGGGTTATATTTGTGATTCTGATTGTGTGTAGAAATAAACTTCATGCATGCCTCAGTGCCATCTTTATGTGGGATGTTGCTGTAAAGGGATTCAACATCCATGGTTACCGGTAGTGTGTTGGCAGGTAGGCCCTCAATCTGACTGAGTTTGTTAAGGAAGTCAGTGGTGTCTTGTATATAGCTGTCAGTGTTTTTAACTAGTGGCTTCAGGATGTTTTCAACAAGACAGTTCAGTCAGTGTGTCCATACCTGTAACAATAGGTCTCCCTGGATTGCCTGGCTTGTGGATCTTTGGCAGCATGTAGAAAGTCCCAGTTGCAGGATGGGTGGGTATAAGCTGCTCCAATTTGTGCTGCACGTTCTTAGGGAACGTTTGAATGAGTTTTCTTAGTTGGATGGTGTATTCCTTGGTAGGGTCCTTGTTCAATTTTTTTTAGTAGGTATTGTCTGGCGGTTGTCTGTTTCCTTCTTGTATGTAGTCCTCTGTGTTTATGAATACAACTGCTCCTCCTTTGTCTGCTGGTTTAATGGTGATGTTAGGGTTTGATTTTAAGCTTTTTATGGCAGCTCTTTCTGATGGAGAGAGTTTGTATAAGTCTCTTTTCTGTTGGGATGTTATTAAGTATGTAGTTCTCAGACGAAAGCTTTCTATGTAACTGTCCAGTTTGGGGTTGCGTCCAGGCGATGGAGTGAACTGTGTATTCTTTTTCCTGCTGTTATAATCCAGTGATGGTGTGGTATCATCTTTGTTGTAGAAATATTCTGTAAGTCTCAGTCTCCTGAAGAATTCTTCCAGGTCAGAATCCAGGTCAGAGTATAGTTGAATTTTATCCAGGTTTGTGCTTGGACAGAAAGATAGTCCTTTAGAGAGAACAGAGATCGCTGGTTGTGTTAGCTGATTGTTAGATAGGTTTATGAATCCTGTGTTATCTGAAGAGTTTTCCAGAGACTTATTGGTGGTAGTAGAAATCACAGTTGAATTGGAGTCATTCACAATCTCTTTCTGTATCTGTACTTTGTTGTTCTTTTGAGAGAGGCAGTTCAGTTTTTTATTTTTCTTCTTTATGAGATCATGTTGCAGTTTCATCTGTAGATGCTGTATTTCCTTTTCCACTATTTCAGCATCATGTATGTTGTGTTCCCTTAGTTGATGAAAAAGGGATAGTATTTGGTTCTTTAGTTTTTCTTTCTTGCCATATACAGGGAGTGCAGAATTATTAGGCAAGTTGTATTTTTGAGGATTAATTTTATTATTGAACAACAACCATGTTCTCAATGAACCCAAAAAACTCATTAATATCAAAGCTGAATATTTTTGGAAGTTTTTTTTAGTTTGTTTTTAGTTTTAGCTATTTTAGGGGGATATCTGTGTGTGCAGGTAACTATTACTGTGCATAATTATTAGGCAACTTAACAAAAAACAAATATATACCCATTTCAATTATTTATTTTTACCAGTGAAACCAATATAACATCTCAACATTCACAAATATACATTTCTGACATTCAAAAACAAAACAAAAACAAATCAGTGACCAATATAGCCACCTTTCTTTGCAAGGACACTCAAAAACCTGCCATCCATGGATTCTGTCAGTGTTTTGATCTGTTCACCATCAACATTGTGTGCAGCAGCAACCACAGCCTCCCAGACACTGTTCAGAGAGGTGTACTGTTTTCCCTCCTTGTAAATCTCACATTTGATGATGGACCACAGGTTCTCAATGGGGTTCAGATCAGGTGAACAAGGAGGCCATGTCATTAGATTTTCTTCTTTTATACCCTTTCTTGCCAGCCATGAAGTGGAGTACTTGGACGCGTGTGATGGAGCATTGTCCTGCATGAAAATCATGTTTTTCTTGAAGGATGCAGACTTCTTCCTGTACCACTGCTTGAAGAAGGTGTCTTCCAGGAACTGGCAGTAGGACTGGGAGTTGAGCTTGACTCCATCCTCAACCCGAAAAGGCCCCACAAGCTCATCTTTGATGATACCAGCCCAAACCAGTACTCCACCTCCACCTTGCTGGCGTCTGAGTCGGACTGGAGCTCTCTGCCCTTTACCAATCCAGCCACGGGCCCATCCATCTGGCCCATCAAGACTCACTCTCATTTCATCAGTCCATAAAACCTTAGAAAAATCAGTCTTGGGATATTTCTTGGCCCAGTCTTGACGTTTCAGCTTGTGTGTCTTGTTCAGTGGTGGTCGTCTTTCAGCCTTTCTTACCTTGGCCATGTCTCATGTCTCTGAGTATTGCTCACCTTGTGCTTTTGGGCACTCCAGTGATGTTGCAGCTCTGAAATATGGCCAAACTGCTGGCAAGTGGCATCGTGGCAGCTGCACGCTTGACTTTTCTCAGTTCATGGGCAGTTATTTTGCGCCTTGGTTTTTCCACACGCTTCTTGCGACCCTGTTGACTATTTTGAATGAAACGCTTGATTGTTCGATGATCACGCTTCAGAAGCTTTGCAATTTTAAGAGTGCTGCATCCCTCTGCAAGATATCTCACTATTTGACTTTTCTGAGCCTGTCAAGTCCTTCTTTTGACCCATTTTGCCAACGGAAAGGAAGTTGCCTAATAATTATGCACACCTGATATAGGGTGTTGATGTCATTAGACCACACCCCTTCTCATTACAGAGATGCACATCACCTAATATGCTTAATTGGTAGTAGGCTTTCGAGCCTATACAGCTTGGAGTAAGACAACATGCATAAAGAGGATGATGTGGTCAAAATACTCATTTGCCTAATAATTCTGCACTCCCTGTAGTTGGTGGATTAGGTTGTTTCTCAGTTTCTCACTTGTGCGTTTGCAGAGGTTATCAGCATATTGTGAGTTGTGTGTAGTAGTAAGTGGATTTTTTATCTTTAGCCCATTTGGGATGAGGTTCCTTCTTTTGCAGTGTGACAGAAAATATATGTCACTGTTGAGCTGTGCTGTTTTTTTGGTCATCTTAATCAGTAGCTTCTTAAAACGTCCATATACGGTATCTTCCATAGTTATGAAGAGTGAGGTAGCCGTGAATGTCCAGTAATCCAGTTGAATAATCAGAGTATTGCAGTGAATAGTGATACCTTTTTTATTGGACAAACGTATTCATAATAAAGCGACAAGCTTTCGAGAGATAATGCCTCTCTTCATCAAGTTAAAAAACGATACTGATACAAGTATGAACTAAAAACAGCAAACAGAAAGAGATGGGGGGAAAAAAAAAAGAAAAAATTGAAAAAACAAGAAAGACTAAATCAATTGGCCAGAGTTAAGTGAGAAACAGACCAGCACTGTGAATAATGTCCTGATAGGTCAGTAAGTCTAAAGGTCAGGTTGTAGATAAGAACACGGCAGAGTTAAATAAAGAGCAATACATTTAAGCATAGCATGTAGCTTACAAAAACAGCAATAGAAGGGGGGGGGGGAGGTAAGTGGAATGTGTTAGCTATAAGACATTAAGATAGTGGGCAAGAAAGCCTAAATCGATGTTAATACCAAAATCCCTGGTATTAAAAAATTGAATCATTTTTAATTCAAAAGTTTCCGCTGTATGTATATATATATATATATATATATATATATATATATATATATAAATTGTTTCACATATGGTGGGCTAAGAGTGATAGAAGCCCTCCACCGTAAAAAGCACAGTAGTACAAATAAGGAATAGTACATTAATGATTCCATTTGAATGTTTATATATATATATATATAATGTTTAATTATATTGGGGAACAGGTGGGTGTGTGGGTCCCAGGAGCATTGAAAATTTAAACAAGGAAATAAAGAAAAAGTTTGTGAGGGGCACTGCAGCACTGGGGCCCCACCAGGTGAACTGGTGGTAGACCCAACCCTGCCCTCGCCTGGGAGTAGAGTTGAATTGCACCACTCAGGGTCACAGTTTGTTTCTTCCTTTAAACTTGATGCCCCCCCCCCCCCCCCCCCCCCCCGATTTTGTGGCTCCTACTTCCATGGACTAGGGCTGAACCTTGGGGTACACCCACAGACAGAGGGTGAGGTGAAGAAGAGGTGCCAGAGAAGGAGACACTAAATGTTCGATCTTGTAGGTATGATGTGAACCACGAGAGAGCAGTATCTTTGATTCCAAGGGAGCAGAGAATTTGGATTAGTAGAGGGTGATCAACTGTATCAAAAGCAGCAGAGAGATACAGTAGAGGTAGAATAGAAAAGTGACCCTTTGACTTGGCAGTGAGCAAGTCATTAGTGACTTTCGTGAGAGGTGTCTCAGTGGAGTGTTGGGGCCGGAAGTGTCAAGAAGGGAGTTGGAAATTTTGCCCATTCCTCCCTGCAAAACTGCTCCAGCTCCTTCAAGTTGGATGGTTTGCGCTTGTGAACAGCAATCTTTAAGTCTGACCACAGATTTTCTATTGGATTGAGGTCTGGGCTTTGACTAGGCCATTCCAACACATTTACATGTTTCCCCTTAAACCACTAAAGTGTTGCTTTAGCAGTATGGTTGAGGTCATTGTCCTGCTGGAAGGTGAACCTTTATCCTAGCCTCAAATCACGCACAGAGTGATACAGGTTTTGCTCAAGAATATCCCTATATTTAGCACCATCCATCTTTCCCTCAACTCTGACCAGTTTCCCAGTCCCGGCTGCTGAAAATGGGATGGTGTTCTTTGGTTGATGTGATGTGTTGGGTTTGCGGCAGACATAGCGTTTTCTATGAGGGCCGAAAAGTAAAGTTTTAGTCTCAGACCAGAGCAGCTTCCTCCATACATTTTGGGAGTCTCCCACATGCCTTTTCAAACTCAAACCATGCCACACTGCCATAAAGCCCAACTATATGGAGCGTACGGCTTATTGTCGTCCTATGTACAGATACTCAGTCTATGCTGTGGACCTCTGCAGCTCCTCCTGGGTTACCTTAGGTCTCTGAGCTGCCTCTCTGATTAATGCCGTCCTTCCCCGGGCTGTGAGTTTTGGTGGGTGGCCGTCTCTTGGCAGGTTTGCTGTTGTGCCATTTGGTTATGATAGATTTGATGGTGCTACTGGGGATCATACAAGATTTGGATATTTTTTTATAACCTAACCCTGACTTGTACTTCTCAACAACATTGTCCCTTACTTGTTTGGAGAGTTCATTGGTCTTCATGGCAGTGTTTGGTTAGTGGTGCCTCTTGCTTAGGTGCTGCAGCCCCTGGGTCCTTTCCAAAAATGTGTGTATATCTAATGACAGATCATGTGACACTTAGATTGCACACAGGTGGACATCATTTCACTAATTATGTGACTTCTGAAGGTAATTGGTTGCACCAGAGCTTTTTATGGGCTTCATAACAAAGGGGGTGAATAACGCACATGCCCATTTTCTATTTTCTATTTCTCGTTTTACTTCACCAACTTAGACTATTGTGTTCTGAACCATCAAATAAAATTCAGATTAACAAAACATTGAACTTAAGGCTGTAATGTAACAAAATAGGTAAAAAGTCAAGGGGGTGAATACTTTTGCAAGGCACTGTATATAGTTGTCAGTGTTGTCAGTGTTGCGATGTCGTTAAAGCAGTTGCGTCCCTTGCAAAGCGAGGGTGCAACCGCGAGCCTCGCAAATTGAGGCGAGCCAGCTGCGCCGTAGCACATGCGAGCCTCTCAGCATTTAGGCTGCAATGAGCGCCAAAGGTGCTCATTGCAGCCAATGCCGCCATAACACGGCACCCTTACACATGCAAGGCGCAGCAGTGGGGCAGTACTTAGGCTGCAATGATAAGTGAAGGCCAGCTTAGGCGAGCTAGAGACGCGGCACTCTTCAAGAGCGTAACTCTAAAAACCCACCAAAACAAAAAAAACATGTACAAACAATTATACCACACTCACATACAGCACAGGGGGAGACATATGAAGCTTGGGAGGGAGGTTGCAAGCGAAGTTCACCCATGTTTCGCCTAAGTGAGGAAAAAAATGGAGGACGAAAAATGCACAATTTCGAAAACAGGATAAAAACAAGGCTCAGAAATGCCAGGTTCGCAAAACTTACAAAACACATGATGCCAGAGAGAGTAACACTTACACAAACAATGCCAGGCACCCGGGATTTTGAAAATAAAACCAACGTCATTCAGCGCGTGCCTTGCAAACATTCAGCACACACACAAATGTCAGGTTTCTGTGCTGTCAAAAAATGAGACAAAGATAAATTATTTCAGAACTTTTCCACCTTTAGTGTGACCTATAAACTGTACAACTCAATTGAAAAACAACAAGAAATCTTTTAGGTGAAGGGAAGAAACAAAAAAAAGAAAAATAATGTGGTTGAAAAAGTCTGCACACCCTCTTATAACTGGGGATGTAGCTGTTTTCAGAATTAAGCAATCACATTCCAAATCGTGTTAAATAGGAGTCAGCATTAAATATACCATGGAACACAGTAAAGATAATCATCATCAAGTGGAGAAAATATGGCACAACAGTGACATTACTAAGAACTGGAGCTCCCTCCAAAATTGATGAAAAGACGAGAAGAAAACTGGTCTGGGAGGCTACCAAGAGGCCTACAGCAACATTAAAGGAGCTGCAGGAATATCTGGCAAGTACTGGCTGTGTGGTACATGTGACAGCAATCTCCCGTATTCTTCATATGTCTGTGCTATGGGGTAGAGTGGCAAGACGAAAGCCTTTTTTTACGAAGAAAAACATCCAAGCCAGGCTACATTTTGCAAAAACACATCTGAAGTCTCCCAAAAGCATATGGGAAAAGGTGTTATGGTCTGATGAAACCAAGGTTGAACTTTTTGGCCATAATTCCAAAAGATATGTTTGGCGCAAAAACAAAACTGCACATCACCAGAAGAACACCATACCCACAGCGAAGCATGGTGGTGGAAGCATCATGCTTTGGGGCTGTTTTTCTTCAGCTGGAACTGGGGCCTTAGTTAAGATAGAGGGAATTATGAACAGTTCCAAATACCAGTCAATATTGGCACAAAACCTTCAGGCTCCTGCTAGAAAGCTGAACATGAAGAGGAACTTCATCTTTCAGCATGACAACGACCCAAAGCATACATCCAAATCAACAACGGAATGGCTTCACCAGAAGAAGATTAAAGTTTTGGAATTGCCCAGCCAGAGCCCAGACCTGAATCCGATTGAAAATCTGTGGGGTGATCTGAAGAGGGCTGTGCACAGGAGATGCCCTCGCAATCTGACAGATTTGGAGTGTTTTTGCAAAGAAGAGTAGGAAAATCTTGCCAAGTCAAAATGTGCCATGCTGATAGACGCATACCAAAAAAGACTGAGTGCTGAAATAAAATCAAAAGGTGCTTCAACAAAGTATTAATTTAAGGGTGTGCATACTTATGCAACCATATAATTTTATTTTTATATTTTTTCTTCCCTCTACCTAAAAGATTTCAGTTTGTTTTTCAATTGAGTTGTACAGTTTATAGGTCACATTAAAGGTGGAAAAAGTTCTGAAATGATTTATCTTTGTCTCATTTTTTTACGAACACAGAAACCTGACATTTTAACAGGGGTGTGTAGACTTTTTATATCCACTATATATATATATATATATATATATATATATATATATATATATACACACACACAGATTGCTCCATATCTTTTTAATGACACTTTGGAAAGTGTTTGCTATGCTCTACTCGATGTACTGCAGAAAATTGAGATTTTTTTTTTCAATACATTCTGTTTCAGATCTTTTTGAATGAGCTTTACATTTTTTTGGGAAGTCCCTCCTGTTGATACTTGTAAGCATTACAGCTGGTTTAGTAGCTTTCAAGCTTTTATTTTGCCTATGAAATAAAACAAACAAAGCTTCTTGTTTAGATTAATTTGAACACAATGTTTAACACTTAAACTATGTAAACTTTTCTCTTATCTTAAAAATGGCAAATGGAACTTTGCAGAAATTGTTAAAGCTTACAATTGTCTTATACACCTTACTATATTTATAATTATTATAGCAATCAGCAATAATAGTTTTAAATGTTAAAAATGTAATATTACAGTCACTTCAAGTTCTGAAACGATGTAGGATTAAAGCATTAAGAACCAGATTCAGACTACATTGTGGACAGTGTTCAGGAAGATTTGAAGCCCCTTTAAGAAATATTTTTACCCATATTTTTTTTTTAACAGAAAACTGAAGAAAATAGCAATGCTTAAACATAAACTATAAAAGTGTTGAGACTGGAGGAAATCCAGAACAAATGCAATATACATCTTAGACAATACCATATAATGTTTTTGACACCAAAGATATATTCCAGTGTAATATAGATAAAGATGGCTTAAGGCTATTTTACAGGACCACTGTAATGACTTAATAAAAAAAACAAAAAAAACATACTACCTGTGTAGGCAGTATGCCAAGTAATGTAAGCCACGTGAAGAAGTATTGGACAGTATTAGAGTTCTGAATACCATGCTCACCTTGACCACACTAGAGCTATGAAGATTGCGCTTTTCCTTTTTTCATTTTGCTTCCTCCTAGATGTAAATATATATGGTATATGTATATCTAATAACATCTCTTATAAACTAGTGATCAAGCATAGAAACAGAAGTGGGCCGTCAGTTCCTTAAATTACAATTGTCACAAAGCAATGTCTCTGGCTGGGTCAGTGCCCTGTTTTTCAGCACTTAAGATGGAGGAACGCACAGGAGACTTCGCAATACTTGTATTGGTTCACAACCAGTATATAAAGGTAACAAACATAAAATAAATGGACCAGTTTCCAGGAAGCTCTAACTAAACTATATAAGCAATTCACTCAAATTGTAATTAAAGCATACAAGCCTGGATGTTTGACTGTTTCAGGAGTCCAATGTGTCTGCCTTCAGACTGTGGAGTAACTGTCTCTCTGTTTTCTCCCAACACAGTCACAGAGGTGCTCATTGCAGGGGTGGACACGCAAGACTTAGCGGGTGCTCATCACGAGAAACGCGGGACTTAGCAGCAATGAGGCCTTATCGCAAGGTCCCAGGACAGACACAAAGTTATGGCTTATATGATGGGCTGCGGGGCTTACAAAAATACGACTTTAATGGCCGAACTACTGAACTGTAAAAAAATGGCGGCCAAAAAAAAAAAGAAAACGAGGCTACACAACCCCTAGCCACGCAAAACACTGCCAGCCACATAAGACTTTTACCCAGGAACGTACAAGGTACAAAATACACTATTAGGAAGGACGGAAAATGCTCGGTTTGGCCTTGTGCACGCAGCCTATTTACACTGCACACCTGGCACATTGCTGACACTTTCTCCTCAGGTCCGCAGCAGTCCAAATGTACATTGTATACTGCAGGAAAATCAAAAGAGATTTTTAGCTCTTCAGGATGTTGATTGCTGGATATAATAATTAGAAATAGGTAAAGTATATTAATGTATTATTTAATAATAAAAAAAATATATATATATATATATATATATATATATATAAATAGCAGAGGAGCTCACAACGAGCACAGAGGGTACACAGAGGAGCAAAAGTACACAAGGGGAGATGCTTGCAGTGAGCGCCAAAGGTGCTCAGTGCGGGGCTTGCAATGAGCTCAAAGGTGCTCAGACCACCAAAAGTACACAAGGGGAGAGGCTCGCAATTGAGCGCTGAAGACACTCAGCGCAAGGCTTGCAATGAGTGTCAAAGGTACTCAGAGGACCAAAAGCTTTACATTGTGTGGCAAACAGCTTTACCTGCCTTACAATTTTATGATCGTCATTTTTTGACGGGCAATTCGCTAGTAATATATATTATGTAGTTTTGATTTAATGTAAATTGGAGAGAGGGATAATAATAATAATATTATGGAAGGAGCCATATGGGGCTAAGCTGTGCATTGTGGCTGCTCTGGCACTGGTGGTAATAATTGGAATAAAGGCAGGTTTCCAGGCAAATACCTATGTTAAGGGAGAGAGTGCACAATGTCAATACCATTATATTTTTTATATAAAAGTAGTCTATAGGGTATCTTTAAATGTTTACATTTTACAATGTAGACATAATTACCTTACAGGATGGGAGTCTTTTGCCCTGCATGACTTTAATAGCTTGATTGCCTTTGTACTGTATGTGTCTTTGGTCACAGGAAGTAACCTTTCCTCATTACAATAAATGTGTTAAAAATTGTCACAACAAATAGGATGTATTTGTTATAAGAGAGGCAGTATTTCTTCTGTAGCACTGTCATCTCATCTTCCAAACACTTCATATTTTTGCACTGATTTGACCTAATAGTTTCTCCTTTGAATCACCTGAGCTAGTTATCATGATATATCTAATTTTTGGAGGTCACCCTTTAATATTTACACCTATACAAATTGTTGTATAAATTAAACTAGTTATCAGCCAAGAAACTTTAATGATATACCAGTTCCTGGCTGTTTACACTTGTCAGGGTGTGTACAGTCACTCACTATTAGGCATCTGAGCATATGCAACTGCTCTATGATTAATGATATATTAGCCCGGAGGGATAACATAGAGCAGCAGGGGCAGGATGTGTGAAAAATGTTATACAATTAAACATTGTGTGTAAGGATTTTTTTATACCAACAATGAAAAAAAAAAAGTATTTTTTACCTATGTCTAAATGTGCAACACAGTTGGTACCAGATTGTTTGTGAAATTGGCAAGTGGAGTTCCAAATATGGCATAATTAAAAACTATAGAAAATAGCAAGTGTTTTTTTTTCAAGTGAATGCTCTAAAAATGCATTTTCCAACAATAAACTAACATTAAAATTTTACATTTTGAACTGTCAGTCAGTCTTTCTGATTCACCTATAAAACGAGATTCATGTATTTGTTAATGAGAGATCATTGCTATTAAATACTGATAAGTCACCTGCACTAAAGACAATGGACTCAATGCCTCAGGAGCTTAACTGGAGTTTTTTGCACTGATCTCTCATTAACAAAAGATATGGATTATAAATCTGAGTTTCTAGAATCAGAAAGGTGGACTGACAGCTCAAAATGGTAAACTTCGACGTTAGTTTATTTTAGGAAAAGGCAGTTTTATCTCATACTACAGCCAACATTCTTGTTATTACCTCTTGTTTTTAATTATGTTACTTAACCTATTCAATGCAGAATATCACTGTTAGACGTTAGGTGAAGGACAACTACCTGCTGCTTACTATACATGCTTACTGAAGATCAAGCATCATAGAAACCGGGTTCTGTGCTACCTATAAAGTCATTTTATTGTGAGAAATGTAATTAAATGTCCATATCACACTGTTCCATGATAAACATCCATTCCATTTGAAATCATTTTGGTTCCTCTTTCAAGTGTAAGCATCTTCACAATATTGGTGTCATATGATTAACATAAGGCAATCATGTGACTCCAGATCAGCCAATTACAGCATATGTTTTTGTTGATTAAATTTGATTAATATGAAGATTTACAGACATGCGTTATTAATAATACATTAGTATACATTAGTATGTTGCCACTACTTATTATATAATGGTTATATTAGTTAATATATAATATAAATACATATAAATCAATAAAAAATAATACATCCAATTGTAAAGACATTTCAATCATTTGTTTATTACTAGTAATACAAAAGCATTTTATTTGTCAATCAAAGAATAACACAGAAAAATGTCCACATTACAATACTGAAACTGATGGGGATATACATTTGATGTTATGTGTTCTTGTTATAGTTTATGTAGAGGTAGTTCAATGTATCTATGATTTCTTGCCATGCATTAGTTATTTGTTTCAGCATCCCCCAAACCCTGTAAAGTGCTCCATGATAAGTGCATTGCTATTTTGCAAGAGTTAGTTCTCTATAGGTCAGCACTGTACAGCTGAAAATATTAAACTTAGTAAAATAGAGGACAAGCTAAGCAGTTTCCTGAGCCCCAGGCATCACATGTCCATGCTGCTCTGCCTGCCGATCTCCATTTATTCCTGGACACAAGCCAGTTGACTTTTTTATTCAGATTTTTTAATCTAATGCTTAGCTTAACAATCCGTCACAAATCTGTCTGCATTTTTTCTTTGTTTTACATTTAGGTTATTTCACTTAGAATTCAGTTTTTGTCAACCATAGTATTGCATCCAAGGAAAATGTTTATTATCTATTACATAGATTGCAGTAAAAATTACTGCCATATTAAAGACTTAAAATATATTTTGGGGTATTGTAAACCATGACTTGAGAGCTTTTATGTTCGTCAACTAAATACAGCCTCCTGGGTTTATACCCTTTTTCATCATATTTGAAGAAAGTCTGCTTTCCAGTGAGACATTACCACTGCTTCAAAAACTATATTATCAAAAATCAAAAATGAGCCTTTATTTGATCTTATTTAACATCCTTATCAAAATATCTACACACAAAATAATTAGTTTGGTATAAAACTGTAAATGTTTGTGGTGCAAAATATGATGACCAAAAAAAAAAAAATATATATATATATATAAATATATATATAGGGGGTAATGTCAAAATTCTTAGTAATAAGCTGGCTAGTATCTCAGTGGGTGCCTCCTACCTGGAAAATTGCCCTACTAGCATGCCACTGTGCTAGCTAAAAAGCCCTAGCCAATACACTAGGGTAATACTCTAAAACATTAGATGACAGTAATAGATATCACAAAAATTACATACTATTGTTTCTTTAATTCAACAATATTACCACATTATAACGGAGTATGTCTCCTTAGAAACACTAGGCATTATTGTGGTGAAAGGTGATATGAATATAATAACCTTAAGTAACAGGGCAAAATGATCCACACTAGTGATGTCCTGAGCAGTTCGCCGGGGAACTATTCACAGCAATTTTCGCATGTTCGCGTCCGCCGCGAACGGCGAACACATGAGCTTTTTGGTTTGCCCCCTATACTTTATCATTGAGGAAACTTTAAACATCATTTATTTTATTTTATAATTTTTTTTGTGTAATCTATGCCTGCCTGCCAGCGTGTGTGTGTGACAGGCTAACACCTAACAGCTTATATTGTGCCTATTTTCACTACTCATACCTGGTGGTGTAACATACATTGAAAACAACCATTTTTTCCCTGTAATCTAATTTCAGTTGCCTGCCTGTGTCAGGCTCACAGCTTATATTGTGCTCAGTGACATAAAACAACACTTTTTTTACTGTTATAGATTGAATAGCAATTGCCTGCCTACAGGCGTGTGTGTGAAGCCTATTGCATCTACTCTGCCAACTTTTGCCAGTGCACAGTGACACTCATATCTGGTGGCACCTTAGATTGCACGCGCAGTGCCCCAAATTTGAAGTGGGAGGACCGACCAAGCATCTTTTTCTATCTCCCGCTTCCAAAAATCCATGCCATATACACGTCCCCTGATAGTGGACGTAACAGGGATTAAACCGATAGGAATAGTACTACTTAACAGTACACACCTTATAATTACGCAGACAGAGGCAACGCGTATAATCTTCCATGCTGTGAAGTGGAAGCCCCCAGACTCTGACCTGTGTATAATCTTCCATGCTGGGCAGTGGAAGCCCCCAGACTCTGACCTGTGTATTATCTTCCATGCTGGGCAGTGGAAGCCCCCAGACTCTGGGAGTCTGAAGAAGAGGAGTCAGAGGAGGAAGGTGGCTTTGAGGAGGTGGAAGACAAAACACAGCAGGCGTCCCAGGGGGCTTGTTGTCACCTTTCGGGGACCCTTGGTGGCTGGGTGGAGGAAGAGACGTTCAATGACATCAGTGAGGACAAGGAACGGGACATGGCTAGCTTGGTATCCAACCTTGTGCAAATGGGTTGTTTGCGGTTGTGCAAAGGGACTGTTTGCTGTTGTTTGCGGTGCATTAAACGGGGAGATTGGTCTGTTACTGTGAAGCGGGTGTAACCCTTACACTACCTGATCGATACAACATCATACCTGATGTATTAAAGCATGTTATTCCAAACAATTTAGGAATGTTAGGTGATTTATGCCCTTTATGGCTTAAAACCAGACTCTGCATCAACTATGTGATTTTCCGTGGGAGTTTTGCCATGGATCCCCCTCCAGCATGCCACAGTCCAGGTGTTAGTCCCCTTGAAACAACTTTCCCATCACTATTGTGGCCAGAAAGAGTCCCTGTGGCTTTAGAAATTCGCCTGCCCATTGAAGTCTATGGCGGTTTGCCGGGTTCGCCTGTTCGCGAACATTTGATGGAAGTTCGGGTTCGCTGTTCGCGAACCGAAAATTTGATGTTCTCGACATCACTAATCCACACTCACCATTAACTCAAACATAGAAGAATGCATAAAGAAAGAAGAAATAAAGAGATACATACCATGTTTATATTTTGTCGCACAAGATCTGTTCCTGTAGACAGCCCACCTGATGACATCAGAGATGCTGAAGAAACGTACATCAAGATTTTCTTGTCTGAGTTGGTGCACGCTACCTTGTAGAGGGAGGCCATGTGCTATGTGTCATTAGCCTTTTGCTGTTCTTACAAAAGTATTCACCCCCTTGACTTTTTACCTATTTTGTTACATTACAGCCTTAAGTTCAATGTTTTGTTAGTCTGAATTTTGTGTGATGGATCAGAAAACAATAGTCTAAGTTGGTGAACTGAAATGAGAAAAATATATACATAAAACTATTTTTTAGAAATAGAAAACAGAAAATTGGAATGTGCCTATGTATTCACCCTCTTTGTTAGGAAGCCCATAAAAAGCTCTGGTGCAACCAATTACCTTCAGAAGTCACATAATTAGTGAAATGATGTCCACCTGTGTGCAATCTAAGTGTCACATGATCTGTCATTACATATACACACCTTTTTTGAAAGGCCCCAGAGGCTGCAACACCCAAGCAAGAGGCACCACTAACCAAACACTGCATGCCATGAAGACCAAGGAACTCTCCAAACAAGTAAGGGACAATGTTGTTGAGAAGTACAAGTCAGTGTTAGGTTATTAAAAAATATCCAAATCTTTGATGATCCCTAGGAGCACCATCAAGTCTATCATAACCAAATGGAAAGAACATGGCACAACAGCAAATCTGCCAAGAGACGGCCGCCCACCAAAACTCACGGACCGGGCAAGGAGGGCATTAATCAGAGAGGCAGCACAGAGACCTAAGGTAACCCTGGAGGAGCTGCAGAGTTCCACAGCAGAGATTGGAGTATCTGTACATAGGATGACAATAAACCATATGCTCCATAGAGTTGGGCTTTATGGCAGAGTGGCCAGAAGAAAGCCATTACTTTCAGCAAAAAACAAAATGGCACGTTTTGAGTTTGCGAAAAGGCATGTGGGAGACTCCAAAATTGTATGGAGGAAGCTGCTCTGGTCTGATGAGACTAAAATTGAACTTTTCGGCCATCAAAGAAAACGCTATGTCTGGCGCAAACCCAACACATCACATCACCCAAAGAACACCATTCCCACAGTGAAACATGCTGGTGGCAGCATCATGCTGCAGGGATGTTTTTCAGCAGCCGGGACTGGGAAACTGGTCAGAGTTAAGGGAAAGATGGATGGTGCTAAATACAGGGATATTCTTGAGCAAAACTTGTACCACTCTGTGCGTGATTTGAGGCTAGGACAAAGGTCGACCTTCCAGCAGGACAATGACCCCAGACACACTGCTAAAGCAATACTTGAGTGCTTTAAGGGGAAATATATAAATGTGTTTGAATGGCCTAGTCAAAGCCCAGACCTCTATCCAATAGAAAATCTGTGGTCATACTTAGATTGCTTTTCTCAAGCGCAAACCATCCAACTTGAAGGAGCTGGAGCAGTTTTGCAAGGAGGAATGGGCAATAAACCCAATGGTAAGATGTGACAAGCTCATAGAGACTCATCCAAAGCAACTTGGAGCTGTGATTGCAGCAAAGGTGGCTCTACAAAGTAGGGGGGTGAATAGTTATGCACATTTACTTTGTCTGTTATTGTGTCCTATTTGTGGTTTGCTTTGCAATTAAAAAAAACATCTTCAAAGTTGTGGACATGTTCTGTAAATAAAATTATGTAAATCCTCAAACAATCCATGTTAATTCCAGGTTGTGAGGCAGCAAAACACAAAGAATGCCAAGGGGGGGTGAATACTTTTGCAAGGCACTGTATACTTTGGCCATCATACTTTGCACCACAAACTTTTGCAGTTTCATAATCTACTAAATATTTTGTGTGTATATACAGTAAACTCACGGTTATCCGGCACCCAACTAACCGGGACTCTCAAGCAACCGGCACCGGCATCAATTCCCCTTTTTCAAAAAACTCCTGCTAAATCGGCATAACCGGCACTATACGGCACTATGCAGAGTTCGAGACTGCAAAAAAAAAATTGCTAACTTTTTTTCTAATTGGCCCAGTTTAGGTGCTAATGCCTTTTTAAAGGCATTTTGATGGTTTTGGGATGTTTAAGGGTCATTTAGGGGTCGACCCTTAAAATCGAGGACTCCCAATTAACCTGCAACTACACTTATCCGGCAATAGGGAGTACCTGTGGGTGCCGGATAATGGGAAGTTTACTGTATTTAGATAAGGATTTTAAATAAAATCTAACAAAGGTTTTTGATTTTTGACTGCACACAAAGGGTGTTAAGCACCAGAAATAAAATGTCCTTATAAAAACTATATTATTTTGAAGTACACGTGAGTATTAAGCACATATTATTGAATTCTAATACATTGTTAAACATATAGGCCCTCATTCAATTGCAATTTGCACAATTGAATAGGTCCCTAAATAACCACATTACATATATTTTGGAAAGAAGTTTTTTGTTAGCAAGCATCTATCCAAAAGAAAGGTTTTCACTAACTAAAAACTTCTTTAAAAAATATGTGTTATGTGCTTATTTTGGGTCCAATTCAATTGGGCAAATTGCAATTGAATGAGGCCCATAGAGAAGAAGAAAGTATACATTTCAGGGCTCTGTCCCAATTAGAGTACTTAATTAAGAATAGACCTATATAATAAAATAAAATGGAGAAATTAAATAGTTTTGTTGTGTGTCATTTTAATTCAGTGATTCATTGGAAAAATCACAGCTCAAGTTGCATTGCCTATAAGTGCTCTTTTAATACAGAGTTATTGGATTGAATGCTTTAAGCATTAGTTACAAATAAGTTAATTTCAGTGTAAGAGCTATAATTTTCCAATGATCTAAGTAAACAGATAATTTAATCAATATTGTGATTTGATCCACTAGACCTTACAAATAAACACTTTTACTACTCTTACATATCTCCTTCCAAATGTTCAGCATTGTTATAAATTAACTATCACCGGCATTTGAAATAAAATATCAACACAATATTGCTTTATAACATGTATAGTTTTCTTTGAGTGAGCATATATCTGTCTCACTTATATACGTCAGATGTATTGTTTTTCACTTTCAGTTTAATTCACACAAATTGTGCCAGCTAGCATGCTTGTAGTGGTACTGGTAGTGGTAGACATTATAATGAAAAGTTTAAATGGGTTTAGTGCTATTATATAGAAATTCAGCTGCGTTACAGTGGTATTAAATTGAACCATGCCGCGAGTTACGGGCCATAGACGCAAACCCGTAAACCATTCTTGCGCACGTTGGATGTGCGGCTGTGAACCTGATCAATTAGTTAAACCCGTAGTTACGAGTTTAGACGGAGCCAAATAGCAAATGAGATCATCATCATTACGTCACTGAAAAATGGAGGTTAGATTTCAAAGCCTTACTCAATTATGAGTTTTGATTGGACCCACATTCCAGAAATAATGCAATATTAATAAATCAGTAAATATGATATTCTATTACATGCGATTTCCATTATATGTATTAACACATTGACTGCCGGGATCGATATAACACGGAAATGAAACATGAAATAATAACTTTCCCTTTAATTTTAAGTACAGTAGTGTGTTGATATTTGCATTTACAGTGCTATGGATAGGACTTTAACCCCCTTGCAGGTCCTCTCTAGTCCCCGTAGGCTTTTTGGCTCCATTTGCGGGTTACGGGGTTGAACGCCAGCAATTAGCAACTTAATAGCATTTTTTGAACCTAACAGTTATGGGCTTGACCGATCAAAGGATTTGCAGCCGTGGAGATCAGATTTCGACGTCCTGTAGGGTTTTTTCACCCTTACCCCGTAAGTCGTTAGCAGGTTGCTTTACGAGGCCAATTTTATAGCCGTAAGTCCTGCAGGCTACGTTATGCGCTATGGTTTTACACATTGAGGGAATTTAATAGGGCTGCAAGAGTTTTACATGCAGAAAAAACATTGATACAGACCAATGCATAATTTAAATGTGTGTGAAGGAAGGTAATCCTTCAGAGTGTCAACAATGGATTACATGATAGAAGAGAAAATCATTTCCTCATTCATATAAGAATTACATTATTACTCAGGAAATACATTGTTTTGCTTCTTTCCTGTTTCACCTTGCTTTAAAATTTGACATTGAGGTTTTATCCAAGAAGGTTTATGGCCAATGTGAGTGATTTCCCTTCATCCACAAAATTATTACATGGAATCAAAGCTGCTGATGGCACATAAGTACTGACGGGTCTGTTTGACAGTGACTTTAATATTGAATAATGCTTTTATAAATCAGTGAATATGAATTTTATTAATGGTCATTGCATAATAAAAACAACTAGCTCTACTTGTTAAGGCAAAACAGTGGTCCTTTAAGTGCATAAACAAGGATAAACAAATAAACAAGTCTTTGCTTTAAATGTGTATCTTCACAGATATGCAGTTTAATATGTAGTTGGTGATTGTTATTGTTTGTATATGTGTGTTTCTGCATTGCATTTTTACTTGCTTATATGTATATGTTTCCGGTTTGTATGAGTTGTCAAGAAAATATTGCAGTTTAGTTCTTTGTTCTAATGGTGACCTAAATGTAAGCACCATCAATTAAATGGACATGGAACACAATTCTTTTTACATACATGTAAACGAGCATGCTTTAAACATTAGCAAAATATTAAACTTGCATATAGAATATATGTACAAGTGCAAATGTAATTGTCACACTAGTATGACATACAGTTATATTACTGCTCATTGGCTGACAAGGGCAAGACCCTATGGGTCTCATTCAATTGTGATTTGGCCAATTGAATAGGGCTCTATATAAACACACAGCATATTTTTTTACAGAAGTTCTTCTGTAAAAAGAAAATCTACATTTGAATCTGTTTTTTTCTCCTTTGAGAGTGTAACTTGAAAAAGAAAACAAACATTGGTACACTGTGAAATAGCGTTTTCAAATGCAACTAAGTAAAAGATTCTTTCAATGTCCCTTTAAATGGGACATGCAATCTAGTTCAGTCCAATACCTAATTCTTACATCATACTCAATGAACATTGTGAGCATTTTGCTATACAGAGTTTGCCATTACCAAATATGTATTGTAGATTATTTGTTGTATGTTATTACACTTGGTATAATAACTATCAGCCTTATTATATTGTGGTTCGGCCAATTGAAAAGGGCTCTATTTAATCACATAGCATATTTTTTTACAGAAGTTTTTAGTTAGTGAACTTCTATCCAAACGCAAGGTCTTCACTAACTAAAAACTTTGCTAAAAAAAATATGCTGTGTGCTTATATAGAGCCCTATTCAATTGGCCGAATCGCAATTTAATAAGGCTGTATATTAGCATAGTCTGATTCCTATATCATCATCACTAATCATATATATAAAATAACTAAAAAAGATAAAGCAATGAATTTATATGTTACAAAAGCTGGAGAATTTCATTACATCTCTTTTCCCTTTCTTATGCAGCCCAGTGTTTAAAAGAAGTCCAGATATAACAAAATCTCCACTAACAAAATCAGAACAGCTGCTGCGAATAGATGACCACGACTTCACCATGAGGCCAGGCTTTGGGGGTATGTCATTTTTTATCTACTGTATCCTATGCTATATTAATGTGATTTTAGACAATGAGTAATATTGCACCTAAACAACTGTTTTTCTATCTTTCATTTCTCTTCAAATTTAATGCATGAAAAGAGCAAATTAAGTATTAAGCTCTAGAGCATAGGGAATATCCTGTGATATATAAGGAGAGAAGGGAAATGAGATAGGATGAGGTACGACCATGGCTGGATTTATAAGTATAGGCAAATAATGCATCTGTCTAGGGCACCTCACTGGGAGGGGCAATTCATTTGCATAACAATACATTTCAATTTAAGGACCTCAGTGGCAGCTATATATACTCAGACCATGGAGGTCCTGTAAGACACCTATAATCAACCTAGTGGCCATTAACATTAACCCCATGCCAGTTAGGTCCTGTAAGGACTTCTGTGTCATCTAAAATTAACCACAATGATGCAAAGGTCCTGAAAGGACCCGTGTGGTATCTAAAATTAAGAGAGAAGAATTTGAGTTTATTGTTCCCTCTTTAGTTTAAACAGATAATAATCTTTGATATAGCAATGTACATATACAATAATTAAAAGATCAGCTTTATTGATTATTTTAAAAAGATGGATATTGCAAAAAAAAGATTAGATTAAAAGACAAATAAAATGTAAAAAAATATATAAAACCGCTGTACTGCAAAAAGGTGAATGGGTATCCAGAAATTATTTTCAAGTATAGTAACTTGGAAGAAGAATAAGCATTAAATCACTAAGTACATTAAAATGCTTGTGTCAAAAAAGCATCAGTAACAAATATTATAATAAAGAACAGGATAGATGTGGAGGTGTATAGGACCTTTAGCCAGAGATTTGTCACTCTCACCTAAATAGTAATGAAATGTATCATTGTAACAACAAATAATAAGTATCCAATAACAATGTTGCTAAATCTCACAGTTGTAAAAGTGTCAAAAAGTTACAAGGTAACATTATTGTACTGTTGTTTTACGTAAATAGAGAAAAGTAATTATCCTAAACTCATAGATTATTTAACAGTATTTAGGCAGATAATAAAATAGATGCCCACAGATTTTCAATTGCAAGCCTACAGATTACGTTATACAGGCCGAATGTCTGCGGGCTTGATATTTGCTACAATTACTGATCGATTCAACTGAACAAGCCCTCAATTTAGGTGTTGAAAGCCTAAAACGTAAAATATGCACCAATGACAGCTGCAGTCTTTTGTAATAATTGTATATGAGGCCCCTAATTCTTGCAGGTGGTATAGCTGCCCATTCATCTTGGCAAAATGCCTCCAGGTCATGCAAAGTCTTTGGTTGTCTTGCATGAACCGCACATTGGAGATCTCCCCAGAGTGGCTCAATGATATTAAGGTCAGGAGACTGTGATGGCCACTCCAGAACCTTCACCCTTTTCTGCTGTAACCATTGGAGGGTCAACTTGGCCTTGTGCTTAGGGTCATTGTCATGCTGGAAAGTCCCAGAGCATCCCATGATCAGCTTTCGTGCAGAAGGATGCAAATTATCTGCCAGTATTTTCTGATAACACGCCGCATTCATCTTGCCATCAATTTTTCACAACATTCCACGTGCCTTTAGAACTCATCCCCCCACCCCTAAATAATCAGTGAGCCAGTGAGCCACCACAATGGTGGGGATAGTATTCTTTTCACTTTAGGCCTTTTTGACCCCTCTCCAAACATAGTGCTTATGGTTGTGACCATAAAGCTCTATTTTTGTCTTGTCACTCAAAATTACAGTGTGCCAGAAGCTGTGAGGCATGTCAAGGTGTTGTTGGGCATATTGTAACTTGGCTTTTTTGTGGCATTGGCGCAGTAAAGGCTTCTTTCAGCCATTCGGCCATGCAGCTCATTTTTGTTCAAGTATTGTCGTATTGTGCTCCTTGAAACAACCACACAATATTTTTGTTGGGTCTTTCTGTGGGTTTTTCTTTATATTCCAAACAATTCTTCTGGCCGTTGTGGCTGAAATCTTTCTTGGTCTACCTGACCTTCACTTGGTATCAAGAGATTCCCCAATTTCCACTTCTTAATAAGTGATTGAACAGTACTGACTGGCATTTTCAAGACTTTGGATATCTTTTTATATCCTTTTTTCATCTTTATGAAGTTCTACTACCTTGTTACAAAGTTCTTTTGACAGCTCTTTTCTGCTCCCCATGGCTCAGTATCTAGCCTGCATCCATGTGAAAGCTAACAAACTCATTGACTATTTGACACTAATTGCAATTTAAAAAGCCGCAGGTGTGGAAATTAACATTTAGTTGCCATTTTTAACCTGTATGTGTCACGTGGTGTGTCTGTAACAAGGCCAAAGAATTTTTTTTGCATCACCAATCATATTTTCAAAATAAATGCCAACATTATATATATATATATATATATATATATATATATATATATATATATATATATATATATATATATATAGAAGCCTTTGTGGGGAAATTTGCATGCCCAGGTCCAGGTACCCATAATGCAGTGTCATAACTATTTCTTGGAATTCTGAGCCGGAAACAAGTTTTTTAACTTGTTTTAGACGTTCAAATGTGAACACAAATGTTCTATTTATATACTTTACTACTGTACAGTGGAGGCTTCTATCACTCTTTCGCCAACCATAAATGTAATGATTGTTGTGGTAAACTACTTCTCCACAAAATCTACTACACAAGCTAGGAATCAACCCCATGCTGATGAGAGGCAGTAAACTTTAAACAGCTGTACGTGGGTAGGTTTCCACAAGGAGAGCCGCAGGGGGCCATGAGCACAGTGTGAGCACTGTGCCCCTCAAAGGTGATGGTCCTGGTGCATTGCACAGCCTGTACCGGCGTTAGCTCTGCCACTGATGTCATAATTGTTTTATTAGATTAGTTCAAACTATGGTCCCCATTTAATTCCAGGCCCATAATTACCTTCACATTGCCCGTATGTATGTGGGTTATAAATTTGGTGCAGTTACAGATATTATGTATTTAATTGACTTAAGCCCAAACGTACAGGCTCATAGCCACCACTCGCAAACCATGAACCCATACATAGCACTTCAGGGCATGATAATGATCAAGTAAGCAAGCCCATAAGTTACAATTTAGGCAGAGTCAATAGTAAATGAGACCATCATCATGAAGCCAGTAAAACATGGAGTTTATACTACAATTAATTAATATTTAGAGATCAGATCTGCAATCGGATCCAGAAATGTAGAAATCAATAAAAATTAATAAATCAACTGTTCTACTCAATGTGGGTGGCCTGATATGTGTTAACTACTATAATCCTGGGATCAATATAACAGAAAAAATGATTGCAGATTTGCGAGCTTGAGACTGTTGTGCAATTAATTCTAATGTCTTTCATTGCTTTCTCAGTATTTTTAAGTACAGTAGTGTGTGTTCATTTGCTTTTGCAGTGTTACGAACAGGTGTTTAACCCACTTGTGAGTCCTATCTAGTATTCGTTTAATTTTTTAAAAACATGTGCCATTTAAGTGTTTTGAAGGCAATTGCGGGCTTGTTGAATTGTTGAAATTAAATATGCATTTTGCATCTTTTGCCTTGGTAACATTTACACGCTTGAAATATCAAAGGAGGAGATAGAGCAAAGTTACGTTTTTCACAACCACAGTAATTTTGAGCCTGTAAGTCACAAATACATTGTGAGTCGCAAAATGTAGCCAATTAGATATCAGCAACATTTACTGGCTCCATTACAGGCTTCTGTAATTGCGATTTGGACAATTGAATAAGGGCCTTTATGTTCAGATTTATTGTCCTGTTAACATTGTATAGTATACTTAGTATTAGGTGATAAAGAATAACATAGTCTTTTATGGTTACATTAACATGGACATATTGAGCAAATCTATGGATCTGTTTAGAACATACAAACTAGTTCTGTTAAAGATATAATTCAGTAAACGATATCTAGTAAATTGCTGTGATCATTTTTTTATCGTCTATTCAGCAGAAAGTTTTTTATAGATAAAGAAAGCCGAGCAGCAGAATTGCATGCTAGTCCACAATTCATTTAATTCAGTGTCATCATCTTACATAGTTACATAGTAACTGATGTTGAAAAAATAAACTTTTAGTCCATCAAGTTCAACCTTTTTAGATCTCCTCTGATCTGCAATATGTGGATTAATTGTTAATTCTTAATTGATCCACAGAAAGGCAAACAGAAAATAAAAACCCAGTGAAACTTTGCCAATTATCTCAAAAGGGGAAAAATATAAAATTCCTTCCTGACCTCAGATACTGGCAATCGGACTCCTCCTTGGATCAATTCTCCCTCACTAATTATACATGTTAACCCTGAATGTCCTTTGGAGTTAAAAATCTAATTAATCCCATTGTAAAGTTATCTATCGAATCCGCTGTCACCACCTCCTTTAGTAGAGAATTCCACAGATTAACCACCCTTTCTGTGAAGAACCCTTTTCTTTCTTAAAGGTGGAATCTTTTTACTTCTAACCTCAAAGGATGTCCTCTTGTCAGTTGAAACCTCTTGGCACAAAAAGCTCACTTGACAAAGCCTTGTATTTATCTTGGATATATTTATATAAGGTAATCATATCCCCTCTTAGACACCTTTTTTTAGAGAAAATAGGTTTACTTTGGTTAGTCTTTCTTCATAACTTAGCCCCTCCGTTACCTTTATTAGCTTTGTTGACCTTCTCTGTACTTTTTCAGCTCTAAAATGTCCATTTTAAGAAGTGGTGCCGAAAATTCTAGTCCGTATTCCAAATGAGGGCGTACTAGAGATTTGCACAGTGGCAGAATTATACAGTATCTCACAAAAGGGAAAATATTTTATTATATATTTTCATGTGACAACACTGAAGACATGACACTGTGCTACAATGTAAAGTAGTATAACAGTGTAAATTTGTTAAAGACCTTGCACTCCCCCACCTTCCATTTGAGGATGCCCCACAGATGCACAATAGGGCTTAGGTCTGGAGACATCCTTGGCCAGTCCATCACCTTTACCTTCAGCTTCTTTAGCAAGGCAGTGGTTGTCCTGGAGGTGTGTTTGGGGTCGTTATCATGTTGGGATACTGCCCTGCGGCCCAGTCTCCGAACGGAGGGGATCATGCTCTGCTTCAGTATGTCACAGTACATGTTGGCATTCATGGTCCCCTCAATGAACTGTAGCTCCCCAGTGCCGACAGCACTCATGCAGGCCCAGACCAAACATATATACACATATGTCTATATGTGTATATATGTTTTCTATGATATGTTGTGTTGATTCCCCCTATATGCATTTACCTGATGATGTAAGATGCTGCCTCCACTCTCTCTGCATTGCTGTTTACGTTCAAACAAAGGGTTTCATCTCATATCAGTGTTTTTGTGCTCTTTGTGCCTTATCTGTTTATCTGTCATTTAGGGATTATTTCAACTACCTTTCCTCAGTATATATGTATACTTTTAGTGGTGGGGGTGCCATGGTCTGGGCCTGCATGAGTGCTGCCGTCTAATAGCCCTTTTGCAAGCCTTGATGACTTCCTCTGTCTTTCCTTTTGTGACTGTTTTTTACTCCTCATCTTCATTTTTAAGTTGTTGTTAAGCCACATTAGATGTGATTTACTCCTTCAACTTTTATGTCCACTTGGTATATGGTGATAAATATGTATATTTAGTACGGATTTGAATGCTGTTCATTTATGTTCAGTATTTTTACTTGTCAGTTCTCTGTCCCAGTCTATACTTTGTATTGATGCCCTTAGACCATTAAAATCTGCCCTTTTAAAATTAAGAGTTTTGGTTGGCCGTTTACAGTTTTGTTTTTTTAATTCAATCTCAAATGAGACTGTGTTGTGATCACTGTTTCCAAAAGGTTGCCCTATTTCAACATTTGATACTATATGAATATTATTTGTGGTGACTAAATCCAAAATAGCCTCATTTCTAGTAGGTTCTTGTATAACCTGGGCCATATAATGATCCCTGAGTGTACTCAAGAACCTGTTCCCCTTATCTGAACTTCAGGTTTCAATGATCCAGTTTATTTCAGGGTAGTTAAAATCTCCAATTATGAGAACTAGCCCATGCTTAGCTGCATTTCCAATCTATGACAATAATTGCATTTCCTTGCTTTTATTTATATTTGGGGGTTTATAGCATACTCCTACTAATATTCTTTTAGAATTCTCTCCTCCACTATTTAACTCTACCCACAAACATTCAACATTACCACTATTTCCACCATAAATATATTCTCTGACTATAGGCTTTAATTCAGGCTTAACATACAGAAAAATCTTTTCTCCTCTTTTATCATTTCCTCTATCTTTCCTAAATAGGTTATAACCATCCAGATTAACAGTCCCGTCATGAGATTCATCCCACCACATTTCAGTAATGCCTATTAAATCCCATTTTTTATTAATTGCTAATATTTCTAACTCTCCCATTTTTCCTGGCAAGCTTCTGGCATTAGCAAGCATACACCTTATGTTATGAGTCTGTAGTTCTGAAGTGCCTGCCACTGTACTTGAGTTACTTAGTACTATCTCCCTATTGACTATACTACCCCTCCCCCCATCTCCTCCCCTATTAGTTGTTAATTCATCCCTTACAACCTCTACACTTTCTACCCCATTACTTCTATCTAGTCCCCCCCACCTACTAGTTTAAAAACTCCTCCAGCTGTTCTACCATTCTTTCCCCTAGCACAGCAGCTCCCTCATCATTAAGGTGCAATCCATCGCTGCTATAGAGATTGTACCCAAGTGAGAAGTCAGCCCAGTGATCTAAAAACCCAAACCCCTCCTTAATGCACCATGTTTTTAGCCACGCATTAACCTCCCTAAGCTCCTTCTGCCTCCCTGGGCTAGCATGTGGCAATGGTAGTAATTTGGAAAATACTACCTTGGAGGTCCTTGCCTTCAGCTTATTACCTAGTTCTATAAAATCATTCTTTAGGACTCTCCATCTTCCACTAACTTTGTCATTGGTACCAATATGTACCAAGACCGCCGGTTCATTTCCAGACCCTCCCAATAATTTATCTACCCGATCCACAACATGCTGAACCCGAGCAGCCGGGAGACAGCAACCTGCTTGATTGCTGGGTTCTTGGTGACCAATCACCCTGTCTCCCTTCCTATTAATAGACTCCCCTACCACCAAAACCTTTCTCTTGCTCTGCCTAGGCTGCCATCCCACTCCTCCAGTAGAACTGTTCTCACAGCTGTTAGAGGGAACAGCTGTATCTGGCATTGCCATTCCTGAATGGACTTCCCCAACAGTTTCGCTCAATCTGGTAAATCTGTTGGTGTGTGCCAACTCAGAACTGGCCTGCCTCCTCCTCCTGATCCCTCTGCTTCTCCTTGTAACTGTAACCCAGCTACCTGCCTGGTCATCCTCACTAGCCGCATCTCCACCCTCAATGCTAGACCCAGTCCAGTGGAGCAATATCACTAGTTCTCCAATTTGAGCTGTCCCAGCAGTTCATACATGTGGCAGGAGTGAGGTTGTCACTGGACTGACTTATAATTACTAATTACAGTGGGGGGGGAAATTGTATAAAGCACTACAATGTACTTTTCTTTGAACTCTCTCCTTTTATTTAAACTCTTATACTAGAAGTGTTCGCAAGCTCACAAGTTCACTCCTACCCCTGTTTATATTAGGTTCTTACTACTCACTTGCCCACAAAGCACTGCACAAGTACACAACACACTATACTGTTCAGGAGAAATCACGGAACAGAGGCAAGTAGACCACAAAAAGCCACATACTGATATAGCTTTACACAGGCAAAACCATATCCCCTCTCAACTGCCCACTAATCAATGCACACGTATCCAAACACACTTACTGTTCAGGATACATCACAGAACAGTCTATATCTGTACCTAATATACTTAAGATCTTTAATGTAAATCAGACTTTTGTTATCAATAGTAATTACAGTAGTCTGATTTGTATTAATTCTGAAAAGAGTGTTCAAGCTCAGTGTTGTGAATAAAAACAAGTGATTTCACCTAGTGACCGAACCAACACTGTGGTAAAGTAGTAATAAACCAAGACATAGTGTACTTGGATATGATTTTTTTTTTTTTAAACTTCTTACTTTTTAACAAAGCTATCTAATGAAACGTGTCAGAGTATGCGGATACTCTGCTAAATATAGTATAACCTTTTGGGAAGGAAGGGACAATGACAATAGTATTTATTCTATATTCAAGCACACTATATTAGTTTCAGTTTATTGCTACTTTACCATAGTATACACTAGGTAGTTTTCACTGAAACATGTGTTTTGCCCAAACATATTACACCTTTCTCAATGTTAAAGGTACTTATCGTTGGGCTAGTTTTTCTGTGCTTTTGAATAGCTTGGTAACATACAAGTGGGTTCCCTGGTGGTCCAGTGGTTTGATTCCAATCAGGGAACCCAGAGGTCATACCACCCTGAAGCCATGCATGGTTGGGCCTGGTCAGTACTTAGTTGGGAGACCACCTAGGAATACCAGCAGATGTATGCTGTGGCCCACTGGAAATGGAATTAGCAACTCACTCCAGTATCTCTGCCATGAAAGCCAAGTGGATCAGCATGACCATGGACATAAACATGTCCTGGTGTGATATGGTCCATGAGGTCACAGAGAGAAGGAAATGGCTGAATGATGCAAAACAATAAATAAATAATAATGTACAAGTCAACTTGACTCATGAATCAGATGCATTGAGGAAATTAGGTTTCTAGGTGTTATAAAAGGAACAGAACAGTAGATTTACTTCAGTGGAGGAAAAGGGTCAGAAATATGGGCGAAGGAGCCCCCAAAAATCTGGGGGGGGATAATTCAACTCTGCTCCCAGGACAGGAAGCAGGGGCATTTCTACCGTCAATGCACCGGGGCCCTGCTCGGGGGGGGGGGGGGGCACTTGCTGTAATGCTCCTCAATTTTTTTACATTTCTTTGTTTAAATTCTCAATGTTCTTGCCCCCAATATAATTAAAACATAAGTGCATATCTAAATATAAATATATATATATATATATATACATATAAGATATAAGTGTGCATATATATATATATATATATATATATATCGTTATTTATGTATACCTATATATATAACATATAATTTATATATTGTATATATTTATATGTGTATATATATATATATATATATATATATATATATATATGTATGTATATATATATATATATATATATATATATAAAAATATATTTATTTATATACTAGCGAACTGCCTGAAACAACCTTGAATACTGTACTTTAAGTAAAAATGTAAATTTACATGGCTCAACAAATGCCAGGAGCCAGGTTGTCATGCAACAAAATGCTTACATGCACCTAGACTGCACCCACTGTATGTCTCTGCAATTCAATGTTACCTGGAAGCAGACCGACATGAGTTACTGAGCCAGTGCAGTGTTGGCGTTACATTCCCTAGTTCAGCACCACACTCTCCAGCCCAACGTACCTGTGGTAAGTGAGAAGTGAAAGCTGCTGCTGCTGCACGAACAGCCCTGGCTGACAAATATACTTGGCAGAGCATCTTATGTGCAGCTAATCTAGGCCTCTCAAGCAACCAGAAACTACATTTATCCGGCATCTACCAATCCCGGTGGGTCCTGCATAGCTGAAAGTCTACTGTATTGAAATTAACCTTGCAGTGTCTTGCAATTTTTGTATAATACATATAAATTAAATATAACAAGGGTTACCATCACTTATTATAAATAAATAATATAAATATATGCAAAACCTACAATCCCCAGAAGCAGATTCATATTTAGTGCACAGTCTAACCTATATTTTTAGTAGCAATGGATTAATGAGAACATGCTTTTCTTATGACCTCCTGGATTAGCAGTTGTAATTCATCTTACTTTCTTGGCTGACAGATGGTCATACAAATCCAGGCTAGTGTTCATGTTTGGTTTAGGCCCTGTATATAGATAGAAGTGAAAAATATACATGCGATGAAACACAATAACACAAGGCATTGTTATGGGGAATACTGTATATAAATGTGTTATCAATTGCACATAATCCCCAGTTTAAATCTTAACACACATTGTGTTGGTATCACAAATATGCATGCTCTTAATGATTTATGAATTTCATGTAATATATGGTTTGCTTTTTCCATGTCAGCAACATAAAGGCTGCCAACTGCAGTCTTATATTTAAAACATACTCTTTATAAGAACTATGCTTAAAAATCTACATGTATAAAAAGTGCAGCTTAATTTTGAATCAACTGCACAGTAGAAATGTGGCAGCTAAAATAGTCAGTTCTTTCAATAAGAGAAAAGGAGAGCTCATTATGTTATAAAAAAAAGCACCACATGAGAAATAGTTAAAAATTTAAAGGCTGTGTTTATTTTATTTTTTTGCTTTCTAAAATCATGTTCCCTGTTATCAATTATTACTGTCATTATAGTTGTCTGTTTGGCACCACTGAAGTAATGGCGATAGATACAACACATTTGATACACAAAAATGATCAATCTAGAGACAGAGAGTACGTACTTGTTATCATAATAGATTAATTATGTTGCCTTATTTTCCTGTGAAAACAATCTCTCAGGAGTATATACTAAGCAAAATAAAACACTTCTTGCTTTTAAATAATTTTTAGATTCTGTAGTTTGGTTAATTATAGAAACACTTCAGAGCTGTGTGGAAAAAAAAAAAAAAACATAATTATTGATTTTCTATGGATAATTAGCCTTAAAGTTAGTCTAAGGATCACATCATCTGCCACTACCCTACTCCCAAACCCTAACCATAAACTCTAACACTAAACTCTAACCATAAGAGCAAATTCAACCATTTCTCTGCATGCCACCGTCACACCACCTGCTGGCCTCTGCATGCCACTGTGCTGGCGGGAGATAACGGGAAAGGTCTCCGTCTTATACACAATGCTACTATTTATTACATATTTTTTCACTAATGATTAGCATTTTTATACTTGAAGCACCCATGTATTCATTTTTTTCTATCTGACTGATCAGAATTACCAGTGGCAAAACAATGTATTGTTTTGAAATACAGACATCAATTTCCTTCTTATACATATGGGTTAAACTGCTAGATTTGATTGTTCATGAGGTTAAGGTTATTTTTTACTAAATACACAATAAAAATTATGTTTTTACATTATTCTGAGATTCAAGTTATAAAAGTGTACCAAGATATAGCGATCTTATCTTTCTCTTTTTGGCTATAAAATAATAAATATAAATGAGTAAGAATGAAAAAGTAATAGAATTAAAATGTATTTTTGCAAAAGAAAATGTAATGTCTATATTTAGTTATTTTATTACACTTCTACAGAGGTGTATGGTTTAATCACAAATTATGTTGCATGAATTTTAGTATCTGATGTGTTTTGATTCTAAATTTATTTTTATTGGAAATTCTGATAATATGAACACCAAACATCATTAAAAGTAAAAATGAAATTCCACAAAAGGCAAGTAAAGAGCCAGAGAATATAACAAAAAGTTAATCTTTTCAGGCAATAAGGAGACTGAATAATAATGCAATGTTTAACATTATTTGAGTAACAAATGAAATACAATTGTACTTTCACATATTTATTTCCATTTATACTTCAATAAGACTGTATTTTACTGTTTTGTGAAATATGTTTACTCTGGCGAATGGCCCGTCAAAAAATGACGGGCATGAAATTGTAAGCCAGGGAATGCTGTTTGAGACATAATGTAAACAGTTTTTTACCCTGAGGACCTTCAGCGCTCATTGCAAGGCTTGCGCTGAGCGCCTTTGCCCTCATCGCATGCCTCGCAATGAGCATCTTTGGTGCTCATTGTGAGGCTTTTGGATTTTTTTTTTTTATTAGAGGCGCCTTTGCTATGTTTGTAAGGTCGGCGCTGATCTGCTTTTTGCACTTATTGCAAGGCCGTCCCCTGGTGTAGTTTGTGTGCTATAAGCAGAGTTTTTTGTGTTTATAGCGATACGGTTTTATTTTCATTTTTTTGTGTATATGTATTTTTGTATGCCAATTAAATAATTATTAAATTAATATACTTTACCTATTTGTAAGTAATATATGCAGGGAGCATTGTGCTGAAGAGCTGACAATCTGCTGCAATGTTCCTGCAGCATATAATGTAGGTTTGGAGTGTTGTGGAGCTGAGGTGTAAGTGTCAGCAATGTGTGCAGTGTATAGTGTAAATAGGCTGCGTGCGCGAGGGGAAGCCGTTAGGGTAGCTGTGTACTTACGCATTATGTAAGTTAATGTTGTAAAATGGCGGCGAATGTGTATGTGGTACGCAGCTGTGTATGATGTAGCTTCCTTGCTAAAAGTGTATCTTTACCTGGTACGGCTTTTTTGAAAATACGTCTGTGCTTGGTGTTGTTTTGTGGCTAGGGTTGTTTTTTTCGGCGGCCATTTTTTCTCTCGCTTAGGGGATTTTCGTGTGTCTAAACTCGTGAATTTTGACTTAAATTAAGGTGTAACTTCACCCTGCAGAGGTCCTGGGTGCCCCCCCCCCCCCCCCCCCCTCGCTGTGGGTAAGCTTTTTATGTCTCTTTTGAGTGTATTTATAGTGTTTTTAATGTTGTCAGGTGCACGCAGTTTGGCCATTTAGGTCGTAATTTTTGCGAGTTCGATATTTTTTTTTTCTATGTCCCAAAAGGGACGCAGTTCTTGCGAACTCGCTTCGATTCGTAGTTTGACAACTATTATATGTGATATCATGATGTATTAGATATTATAGGAAATCTGGATTAGGATGTTTTTTTTTCTAAATCCTGCATCTTGTATTTTTTTTGGCTAAGTCCCTAAATTTTGCGTTCTGACACCCGCGGTTCGTATTTTTTTGTATAAGTTTGTATTTATAGATTGCGTGTTAGATTTTTTTTGCCACTTGTGTGTGTTTGTAACGGCTTGTAAGGCGCGGTAGAGCCTCCAACTCCGCAAATGCAGCCCCTCGCTTTGCGAGGGTCAGCATTTGCGGCCATCAATGAGCCTTTGGCTCATTGCAGCCGACGTTGGAGCCTCCACCTTCCGCAAATGCATTCGCAGTTCTTGCAAGCTTGCTTCGATTTGTAGTTTGACAACTATTATATGTGATATCATGATGTATTAGATATTATAGGAAATCTGGATTAGGATGGACAATCAGTTTTAGTGAAAGACTCTGGAGACAAACTGTGCTCATTATTTCAGCTAACACCTAACCCTAAGGATCCCCAAGTTCTGCAGTTACCCTTTTGTATAGAATCCCGCTTATCAAGAGTTTGCATGTGACCTCTGCACAAGAATGTTAAAGGATCACTGCAGCTGAAGAAAAAAGGCACTTGTTTGTCAAATAGGTACCAAACTAACAGTATCACATTTTGAAGACTCTGCGTATGGTTACAGCAATCAGTTGTGTGTTTGTTATATCACATCATGAGAGCTGGGTGATGGAGGTGTGCTTCTATCTACTAATGGAAGGAGGGGCTGGGGGAGGTGGGATAAAGCTGAACTCCAGTGCCTTTATTTGATAACTGGATAAGAGTGAAGATTACACCACACCATTACCCCCTCATCAAAGAACGCGAGTATAGCTCTCCAAAAATGTAAATGCCCCTCTCACACACACAACATCTACATTATGTATAATGGATCTCTCCAGGGTCCTGCAGGGGCATCACATTTATTTTTTCTCATTACAAACTAGCTGTATGACTTTCTTCCTGCTTAGTTATGCTCTTAGTCAGTCTCAATGTTTTCAAACACAATTTTTTTTCCCATTGCACAGTGGTTCATGTACATGTACAATATACTCATTTCATTTGTGTTATCTAATAGACAGGATAAGATAGCTTTATTTGAGGGATTAATTAAAAATTAAAAATACGCCGTAGGAGTGATTAAAAATAGGAAACAGTGTTGAAATCAAACACTGTGAAGAATTAAATACTGTGATAACACCACTAAATTTCGGTTCACAAAAATCGACCCAGATAAATGCTCTAATTGATCTTGCAATAGGTTAAACAAATCCTCATATAATGCAGAAACTGCTAATCATTGGGTTTGTTAGATTTAATAATAGAAAAACACTCTGATTAATATTAAAAAGCAACAAAGTTAAGAACAAAAACAGAAAACGGAGGTATCTGCCAGAAAAAGTAAATACCATTAAATCATCAGAGAAAACATACTAAGTATGTATTGAAAAAGGCTACAAGAATGGACCAAAAAATGCAGAAAACAAAAGGCACAAGCCCATTATGAGCATGGACCTCTGCTTGTCCAGTTATAACATCATATTCGCAATACTTGTGGTTCACTTGGTCCTTGGAATGTAGTTAGGCATGAATTCCTCTGCAGGTTAATATCCTGGCTAATAGTCCTCCGTGAGCTCCGGCGGTCCCGTTTCGCCCATCTCCTGGGCTTCCTCATGGGCTAATGAATAAGGCTGCCATAAGGCTATTTAAGCCCCTGTCTAATTCCTGTATTTCAGACGTAATGACGTAATCGCATAGTGTAACGTGATGATAACACATGTACGCGCGTATAACATTACCTGCGTGTAAATACCTTTAATTGTATTGTGTTGGGCAGACATTCAAAATGTTGAAGCTCTATTAAGAAAAAGACAAAATCGGACTTGTCAATACTACAGTGAACTCAAAGGTTGAAGGAATAATAAATTGAATAAAAAACGCATAGATATAATAAATACTGTATATACTCGAGTATAAGCCGACCCGAGTATAAGCTAAGGCACCTTTTTTACCACAAAATACTGGGAAAACTTAGTGACTCTAGTATAAGCCGAGGGTGGGAAATGTGCTGCCCCCTGTGTCCCTCTTGTGCCCTCTGTGTCCCCCTCTTGTGTGTCCTCTGTGTCCCTTTCTTGTTTCCCCCCTCTCTCTCCCCTGTGTCTCTTCCCCCCTCTCCCTCCCCTGTGTCTCTACCCACCTCACCCTCCGCTGTGTCTCTTCCCCTCCTCTCTCTCCCCTGTGTCTCTTCCCCTCCTCCCTCCCTCCCCTGTGTCTCTTCCCCCCTCTCCCTCCCCTGTGTCTCTTCCCCTCTCTCCCTTCCCTGGGTCTCTTCCCCCTCTCCCTCCCCTGTGTCTCTTTCCCCCTCTCCCTCCCCTGTGTCTCTTTCCCCCTCTCCCTCGTGTCTCTTTCCCTTCCCCTCCCTTATCATACTCCTCATCCTCCCTCCTCAACCCCCGTCCTCAACCCCCTCCTCCACCCTCCTCACCCCCTCCTCATCCTCAAACCCCCTCCTCATCCTCAAACCCCCTCCTCAACCCCCCTCCTCATCCTCAACCCCCCTCCTCATCCTCTCTCCTCTTCCCCCCTCCTCAACCCCTTTCCTCAACCCCCCTCCTCATCCTCCCTCCTCATCCTCAACCCCCCTCCTTAACCCCTCTCCTCATCCTCAACCCCCCTCCTCATCCTCAACCCCTCTCTAATTACCTCCCCCTCTCCCCTCACTTATCTTCCATCAGCTGCTACTCCGCGTGTCTTCCGGCTGTGTTGGGACCCGGCCAATGCTAATGACGTGATGCGCATGTGACATCACGTCAATAGCATATGCCGTGTCCCGACAAAGTCAGAAGACGCGTCGGGGAGCAGAGGTGCAGCTCATGGAAGGTAAGTGAGGGAAAAGGGAGAGGGGGAGGTAATTAGAGAGGGGTAAAGTGAGGAGGGGATTGAGGATGAGGAGGGTGTTGAGGATGAGGAGGGGGGTTGAGGAGAGAGGATGAGGAGGATGATAAGAGAGGGGGAGGGAAAGAGACACGAGGGAGAGGGGGGAAAAGAGACAAAGGGGAGGGAGAGGGGGGAAGAGACACAGGGTGACACGAGTATAAGCCGAAGGGCTGAAAAACTCAGCTTAGACTCAAGTATATATGGTAAGTGGAATATATGAATGACAATAAAGTAATTACAATCAAGTGATATCAGGACAGTAAAATATAATATGATATATAATAATGTTGGTGAAAAAAGTTGAATGTTAGTGAAGAAGTGACATTGACTATATCAATGAATATAAAAGAAACAAGGAAGTAAAATATTATAATTAAATCCTAACTAAATATAGAAGTGGTAAAATTGTAAATGTTAAAAAAATTGTACTACATTCTGCATGAAAAAAAATGGGGGAGAGGAAATGTGTGAATTGAAAAGTAATAAATACCAATAGATATGTAATAGGTAATAGATATCAAATAAAAATAATTGAGATGATAAAAGAAGGTGGTAATATTGTTATTATTGTGAAAACAATTAGGAAAGGTGTAGCACGTGAAGTTGTGCATGAAAAGAAGAAAAATTAAAGTTGAAAAGGATACTGAATAAGTGGAAAAAAATCAGTTACTAAAAAAATATAAATTATAGAAAATATAATAAGTGGGTTACTAAGGAACTAATTTAGGAAAATACCTATTAAACAACTACTAAGTGTCTTACAGAAATGCTGAGAAAGAAAAACCTTTGTTGAGCCCATTCGGGCTCTAAGAGTTTAATGCAAATATCCATTTGCATTCCATCTGGAGCAGGTGCCTATCCTTCTCACCCCTCTAGGATTTTTGCAAAGTTTTGTCAATTACAAAGAATTTCATGGCTTCAGGATTATTGTGATGACATAACTTAATGTGACGCGAAACTGGCGTCTCAGCTTCATTGATTATGGAATACGTGTGTTGCAAAATCTTCCTTCTAAAAGGTCTTATGGTGTTGCCAACATATATATATTAAAACATGGACACATCATAATGTAGACCACATAAGTGGTACTATAATTAACAAAATCTTTCAATAGACACTTTTCCAAGGTTGCAGGATGTACAAACTCTTTATTTGGCTGGATACGTGGACATGCTTTGCAGTGGCCAGAAATAAATAATCCCACTGTAGGTTTACGCCATGTAGTCTTGGTCTATTTTATTTGAAAGAAACTTTTCACCAAGTTGTCTTTTAGGCTTTTGTTTTTTCGATACGTGACTACTGGTTTAGCAGGTAAGTAATTTTGTAAAGTGGGATCATCCGTTAGAATATCCCAGTGTTTCTAAAGGATACTCTTAATTTCTTTGTGATCACTGCCATAAGACATGATACAACGAATCAACTCATCTTCATGTTTGTCCTTAGAGGCGTACAGAAGCTGTGTTCAATTGGACTCGAGAGCACATTTATAGGCTCTTTTTAAGAACTTGTTAGTATAGCCACGTTTTTTAAATCTCTGTCTCAAGTCTGCAGCTTGCAATTTGAATTCAGAAATGGTATCACAGTTTCTCCTCAACCTTAAGTACTGTCCCGCTGGGATTCCGGCCTTCAAGGGGAGGGGATGTTGGCTTGACCATTGTAACAGAGCATTAGAGGAGCTAGATTTTCTATATACAGAAGTGTGTAATACTCCAATTTCATCTTTTTCCAACTTCAAATCCAAAAAGTATTCTCTCCTGATTGTAACAATAGGTAAATGTTAAACCAAGTTGATTATCGTTGATTTGCTGCATAAACTGCTGGAGGTTTTGTACTGTACCTTCACAGAAAACAAGAATGTCATCTATATACCGATGCCACCACAGTATATCTTGTGCAAATATTTCCATAGGATCGCCAAAGACCTGTTCTCATCTCCCAGTATCCCAGGTACAGGTTCGCATAACTAGGGGCACAGGCTGTCGCCATAGCTGTCCCCCGTACCTGGAGATACCATGACTTATTAAACAAGAAAAAATTATTGGTTAATATAAACTTGAGTAATGTCAGTATAAATGCGTTAAATGCCTTATTCTGATTGCTTTTTGGATGCAAATAATACTTAAATGCCTGGAGATACCATGACTTATTAAACAAGAAAAAATTATTGGTTAATATAAACTTGAGTAATGTCAGTATAAATGCGTTAAATGCCTTATTCTGATTGCTTTTTGGATCCAAAAAATACTTAAATGCCTCAATTCCCAGGTCATGAGGGATGCTGGAGTAGAGTGGTTCAACATCCACTGTCAGCAGATAAGAATCTGGTGGGAGTCTTATTCCATCCAGATGTTTTAGCAAGTCCAGAGTGTCCTTTAAATAGGAAGGGAGCATGGCAACCATATCTTTGATGTAATCATCTACATATGTACTGATTGTTGTTACCGGACACGATCGGAAGGCCTGGCACTGGTCTTTTTGTTTTGTATATAGAAACTCACAAGTGTTCAAATCAATGATTTTCTCATTCCTCTCCTTAGTAGGGATGTCTCTTAGTTCTTGAATGAACTCCCGCAAAGGACTTTTCATAATCTTGACATAATTTGAAGTATCAGACAGGAAAGCATTGCACATATCTATGTAGTTATCTTCATTTTGTAAGACAACATTGCCCCCTTTGTCCGCATCTTTTATGACAATGTTACTGTCATTGAGTTCCTTTAATGCTTTCTCTCAATTTGTTTCAAATTATTTTTGTTGTTTAGGGAATCATCTTCGACTTTTTCATAATGAATTTTCAGGTCTTTTGTAACCAGGTCTAGGAATACCTGTAGCCTGTCTTTTAGCCATGATGTCATTACTCAGAGAGCAAGATGTTAATCAGCAAGACTCTTTTTGAGTCCTTAACTCTTGATGTCAGCCTTTATGCAAGGCTACAGGTGTTTCTAGACATAACATTTATACATATAAAGTTAATAATAAAAGCATCTGGACTTGATAATGACATAAATCCTGTATTTATGATGCACCATTTTAAAAAATCTAAGAAGTGACAGGAAATGTGAAAGGATTTCATGTTTTGGGATGTGAAGCAGTGTACAAAAGAAAGTATCATGTACATCTGTCACTTTTTACTATGATTTAGTATGAAGTTATACTATTTTGGATAATGTGAAACTGTAAATGATCCATTAGATTACTAATACATATAACATATACTAATTATAATACAGTAACATTAAACTTGTTCTGGTAAAACATGTTTATTTTTTTATCCTTTGCTTGAAGGTCCAGCTATTCCTGTTGGTGTGGATGTTCAAGTTGAAAGCTTGGATAGTATATCAGAAGTAGATATGGTAAGTCATGCTATTATTTCATTACAATAAGCAATAAAACATATACTAAAGTTTCATAACAAATCTATTAATTGTATATTGTAAGGTAAGAGGTGGTGAGATGTGTCCAGGTCCTTAGCAGAGTGGTATAGTTCAGGTCAGAGGCAGTGTTTGTAAGGTAAGAGATGGCGAGATGTGTCCAGGTCCTTAGCAGAGTGGTATAGTTCAGGTCAGAGGCAGTGTTTGTAAGGTAAGAGGTGGTGAGATGTGTCCAGGTCCTTAGCAGAGTGGTATAGTTCCAGGTCAGAGGCAGTGTTTGTAAGGTAAGTGGTGGCGAGATGTGTCCAGGTCCTTAGCAGAGGGGTATAGTGCCAGGTCAGAGGCAGTGTGTGTAAGGTAAGAGGTGTAGAGATGTGTCCAGGTCCTTAGCAGAGGGGTATAGTTCCTGGTCAGAGGCAGTGTTTGTAAGGTAAGAGGTGGAGAGATGTGTCCAGGTCCTTAGCAGAGTGGTATAGTTCCAGGTCAGAGGCAGTGTTTGTAAGGTAAGAGGTGGCGAGATGTGTCCAGGTCCTTAGCAGAGTGGTATAGTTCCAGGTCAGAGGCAGTGTTTGTAAGGTAAGAGGTGGCGAGATGTGTCCAGGTCCTTAGCAGAGTGGTATAGTTCCAGGTCAGAGGCAGTGTTTGTAAGGTAAGAGGTGGCGAGATGTGTCCAGGTCCTTAGCAGAGTGGTATAGTTCCAGGTCAGAGGCAGTGTGTGTAAGGTAAGAGGTGTAGAGATGTGTCCAGGTCCTTAGCAGAGGGGTATAGTTCAGGTCAGAGGCAGTGTTTGTAAGGTAAGAGGTGGAGAGATGTGTCCAGGTCCTTAGCAGAGTGGTATAGTGCCAGGTCAGAGGCAGTGTGTGTAAGGTAAGAGGTGGTGAGATGTGTCCAGGTCCTTAGCAGAGTGGTATAGTCTCAGTTCAGAGGCAGTGTGTGTAAGTAAGAGGTGTAGAGATGTGTCCAGGTTCTTAGCAGAGTGGTATAGTTCCAGGTCAGAGGCAGTGTTTGTAAGGTAAGAGGTGGCGAGATGTGTCCAGGTCCTTAGCAGAGTGGTATAGTTCCAGGTCAGAGGCAGTGTGTGTAAGGTAAGAGGTGGCGAGATGTGTCCAGGTCCTTAGCAGAGTGGTATAGTGCCAGGTCAGAGGCAGTGTGTGTAAGGTCAGAGGTGGAGAGATGTGTGCATTTCCTTAGCAGAGGGGTATAGTGCCAGGTTAGAGGCAGTGTGTGTAAGGTAAGAGGTGGAGAGATGTGTCCAGATCCTTAGCAGAGGGGTATAGTTCAGTTCAGAGGCAGTGTTTGTAAGGTAAGAGATGGAGAGATGTGTCCAGGTCCTTAGCAGAGGGGTATAGTTCCAGGTCAGAGGCAGTGTTTGTAAGGTAAGAGATGGAGAGATGTGTCCAGGTCCTTAGCAGAGGGGTATAGTTCCAGGTCAGAGGCAGTGTTTCTAAGGTATGAGGTGGAGAGATGTGTGCAGGCCCTAAGCAGAGTGGTATAGTTCCAGGTCAGAGGCAGTGTTTGTAAGGTAAGAGTTGGAGAGATGTGTGCAGGTCCTTAGCAGAGTGGTATAGTTCCAGGTCAGAGGCAGTGTTTGTAAGTTAAGAGGTGGCGAGATGTGTCCAGGTCCTTAGCAGAGGGTTATAGTGCCAGGTCAGAGGCAGTGTGTGTAAGGTAAGAGGTGGCCAGATGTGTCCAGATCCTTAGCAGAGTGGTATAGTTCCAGGTCAGAGGCAGTGTTTGTAAGGTAAGAGGTGTAGAGATGTGTCCAGGTCCTTAGCAGAGGGGTATAGTTCAGGTCAGAGGCAGTGTTTGTAAGGTAAGAGGTGGAGAGATGTGTCCAGGTCCTTAGCAGAGTGGTATAGTGCCAGGTCAGAGGCAGTGTGTGTAAGGTAAGAGGTGGTGAGATGTGTCCAGGTCCTTAGCAGAGTGGTATAGTGCCAGGTCAGAGGCAGTGTGTGTAAGGTCAGAGGTGGAGAGATGTGTCCAGGTCCTTAGCAGAGTGGTATAGTGCCAGGTCAGAGGCAGTGTGTGTAAGGTCAGAGGTGGAAAGATGTGTCCAGGTCCTTAGCAGAGGGGTATAGTTCAGGTCAGAGGCAGTGTTTGTAAGGTAAGAGGTGGCGAGATGTGTCCAGGTCCTTAGCAGAGGGGTATAGTGCCAGGTCAGAGGCAGTGTGTGTAAGGTAAGAGGTGGAGAGATGTGTCCAGGTCCTTAGCAGAGGGGTATAGTTCCAGGTCAGAGGCAGTGTTTGTAAGGTAAGAGGTGGCGAGATGTGTCCAGGTCCTTAGCAGAGTGGTATAGTGCCAGGTCAGAGGCAGTGTGTGTAAGGTCAGAGGTGGAGAGATGTGTCCAGGTCCTTAGCAGAGGGGTATTGTGCCAGGTCAGAGGCAGTGTGTGTAAGGTAAGAGGTGGAGAGATGTGTCCAGGTCCTTAGCAGAGGGGTATAGTTCAGGTCAGAGGCAGTGTTTGTAAGGTAAGAGATGGAGAGATGTGTCCAGGTCCTTAGCAGAGGGGTATAGTTCCAGGCCAGCGGCAGTGTTTGTAAGGTAAGAGATGGAGAGATGTGTCCAGGTCCTTAGCAGAGAGGTATAGTTCCAGGTCAGAGGCAGTGTTTGTAAGGTAAGAGGTGGATAAATGTGTCCAGGTCCTTAGCAGAGGGGTATAGTTCCAGGTCAGAGGCAGTGTTTGTAAGGTAAGAGATGTAGAGATGTGTCCAGGTCCTTAGCAGAGTGGTATAGTTCCAGGTCAGAGGCAGTGTGTGTAAGGTAAGAAGTGGCGAGATGTGTCCAGGTCCTTAGCTGAGTGGTATAGTGCCAGGTCAGAGGCAGTGTGTGTAAGGTAAGAGGTGGAAAGATGTGTCCAAGTCCTTAACAGAGGGGTATAGTTCAGGTCAGAGGCAGTGTTTGTAAGGTAAGAGGTGGCGAGATGTGTCCAGGTCCTTAGCAGAGGGGTATAGTGCCAGGTCAGAGGCAGTGTGTGTAAGGTAAGAGGTGTAGAGATGTGTCCAGGTCCTTAGCAGAGGGGTATAGTTCAGGTCAGAGGCAGTGTTTGTAAGGTAAGAGGTGGAGAGATGTGTCCAGGTCCTTAGCAGAGTGGTATAGTGCCAGGTCAGAGGCAGTGTGTGTAAGGTAAGAGGTGGAGAGATGTGTCCAGGTCCTTAGCAGAGGGGTATTGTGCCAGGTCAGAGGCAGTGTGTGTAAGGTAAGAGGTGGAGAGATGTGTCCAGGTCCTTAGCAGAGTGGTATAGTTTCAGGTCAGAGGCAGTGTGTGTAAGGTAAGAGGTGGTGAAATGTGTCCAGGTCCTTAGCAGAGTGGTATAGTGCCAGGTCAGAGGCAGTGTGTGTAAGGTCAGAGGTGGATAGATGTGTCCAGGTCCTTAGCAGAGTGGTATAGTGCCAGGTCAGAGGCAGTGTGTGTAAGGTCAGAGGTGGAAAGATGTGTCCAGGTCCTTAGCAGAGGGGTATAGTTCAGGTCAGAGGCAGTGTTTGTAAGGTAAGAGGTGGCGAGATGTGTCCAGGTCCTTAGCAGAGTGGTATAGTGCCAGGTCAGAGGCAGTGTGTGTAAGGTAAGAGGTGGAGAGATGTGCCCAGGTCCTTAGCAGAGGGGTATAGTGCCAGGTCAGAGGCAGTGTTTGTAAGGTAAGAGGTGGAGAGATGTGTCCAGGTCCTTAGCAGAGTGGTATAGTTCAGGTCAGAGGCAGTGCTTGTAAGGTAAGAGATGGAGAGATGTGTCCAGGTCCTTAGCAGAGGGGTATAGTTCCAGGTCAGCGGCAGTGTTTGTAAGGTAAGAGATGGAGAGATGTGTCCAGGTCCTTAGCAGAGAGGTATAGTTCCAGGTCAGAGGCAGTGTTTGTAAGGTAAGAGGTGGACAAATGTGTCCAGGTCCTTAGCAGAGGGGTATAGTTCCAGGTCAGAGGCAGTGTTTGTAAGGTAAGAGATGTAGAGATGTGTCCAGGTCCTTAGCAGAGTGGTATAGTTCCAGGTCAGAGGCAGTGTGTGTAAGGTAAGTGGTGGCGAGATGTGTCCAGGTCCTTAGCTGAGTGGTATAGTGCCAGGTCAGAGGCAGTGTGTGTAAGGTAAGAGGTGGAAAGATGTGTCCAAGGTCCTTAGCAGAGGGGTATAGTTCAGGTCAGAGGCAGTGTTTGTAAGGTAAGAGGTGGCGAGATGTGTCCAGGTCCTTAGCAGAGGGGTATAGTGCCAGGTCAGAGGCAGTGTGTGTAAGGTAAGAGGGGGAGAGATGTGTCCAGGTCCTTAGCAGAGGGGTATAGTTCCTGGTCAGAGGCAGTGTTTGTAAGGTAAGAGGTGGAGAGATGTGTCCAGGTCCTTAGCAGAGTGGTATAGTTCCAGGTCAGAGGCAGTGTTTGTAAGGTAAGAGGTGGCGAGATGTGTCCAGGTCCTTAGCAGAGTGGTATAGTTCCAGGTCAGAGGCAGTGTGTGTAAGGTAAGAGGTGTAGAGATGTGTCCAGGTCCTTAGCAGAGGGGTATAGTTCAGGTCAGAGGCAGTGTTTGTAAGGTAAGAGGTGGAGAGATGTGTCCAGGTCCTTAGCAGAGTGGTATAGTGCCAGGTCAGAGGCAGTGTGTTTAAGGTAAGAGGTGGTGAGATGTGTCCAGGTCCTTAGCAGAGTGGTATAGTTCCAGGTCAGAGGCAGTGTGTGTAAGTAAGAGGTGTAGAGATGTGTCCAGGTTCTTAGCAGAGTGGTATAGTTCCAGGTCAGAGGCAGTGTTTGTAAGGTAAGAGGTGGCGAGATGTGTCCAGGTTCTTAGCAGAGTGGTATAGTGCCAGGTCAGAGGCAGTGTTTGTAAGGTAAGAGATGGCGAGATGTGTCCAGGTCCTTAGCAGAGTGGTATAGTTCCAGGTCAGAGGCAGTGTGTGTAAGGTAAGAGGTGGCGAGATGTGTCCAGGTCCTTAGCAGAGGGGTATAGTTCCAGGTCAGAGGCAGTGTTTGTAAGGTAAGAGATGGAGAGATGTGTCCAGGCCCTAAGCAGAGTGGTATAGTTCCAGGTCAGAGGCAGTGTTTGTAAGGTAAGAGTTGGAGAGATGTGTGCAGGTCCTTAGCAGAGTGGTATAGTTCCAGGTCAGAGGCAGTGTTTGTAAGTTAAGAGGTGGCGAGATGTGTCCAGGTCCTTAGCAGAGGGTTATAGTGCCAGGTCAGAGGCAATGTGTGTAAGGTAAGAGGTGGTGAGATGTGTCCAGGTCCTTAGCAGAGTGGTATAGTTCCAGGTCAGAGGCAGTGTTTGTAAGGTAAGAGGTGTAGAGATGTGTCCAGGTCCTTAGCAGAGGGGTATAGTTCAGGTCAGAGAAAGTGTTTGTAAGGTAAGAGGTGGAGAGATGTGTCCAGGTCCTTAGCAGAGTGGTATAGTGCCAGGTCAGAGGCAGTGTGTGTAAGGTAAGAGGTGGTGAGATGTGTCCAGGTCCTTAGCAGAGTGGTATAGTGCCAGGTCAGAGGCAGTGTGTGTAAGGTCAGAGGTGGAGAGATGTGTCCAGGTCCTTAGCAGAGTGGTATAGTGCCAGGTCAGAGGCAGTGTGTGTAAGGTCAGAGGTGGAAAGATGTGTCCAGGTCCTTAGCAGAGGGGTATAGTTCAGTTCAGAGGCAGTGTTTGTAAGGTAAGAGATGGAGAGACGTGTCCAGGTCCTTAGCAGAGGGGTATAGTTCCAGGTCAGAGGCAGTGTTTGTAAGGTAAGAGATGGAGAGATGTGTCCAGGTCCTTAGCAGAGGGGTATAGTTCCAGGTCAGAGGCAGTGTTTCTAAGGTATGAGGTGGAGAGATGTGTGCAGGCCCTAAGCAGAGTGGTATAGTTCCAGGTCAGAGGCAGTGTTTG